>VMDO01000071.1:0-303990 GCA_007922755.1 Pedetes capensis | reverse complement strand
CTTGTTAATAGACTATATATATTTTTGTATATATATGTGGATTCTTTATTGTTTTCTGTATGTACCTTTATATCATTTGGGAATGACAGCGGTTTTTATGTTCCTTTCTAATCCTTAAGCAATTTATATCGTATTTTATTGGCTCCAGTAGGATTTCCATAACAATGTGTACAGGAAATGGTGTACTGAGTCTTCTCATATTGCTTTGATCTTACTGAGGAAGGTTTCATTGTGGTACTATTAAATGTGTTGGCTGTAGGTTTTTCGTACCTACCCTTTACCATATTATATAAGTGCCCTTCTTTTCATCGTTAGCTGGAATATTTGTTTATTCATTTACTTATTTATTGCAGTGCCTAGGATCGAACCCAGGACTTTGTGTATGTTACACAAACAATCTACCAGTGAACTACATCCCTAGTTCAACTTGCTGGGATTTTTTTTTTTTTAACTTGGATAGTGTTGATTTATCAAAATATTTTTCTGTGTGGGCTGGTCATCTATTATTTTGTTTTATATTAATGTAAGTTTCATTATTCAGTGTTCATGGAATAAATCCACTTGGGTTGTGATGTTATTTTTATATATATCACTGGTTTTACTTGACATTTTTAGGATTTTCTGTATGTTTATAAGTGAGATTGTCATGTGATACTTCTATACTCCTTTTTGAGTGTAAGTTTCAGGATTGTATCAAGGTAGTGGTTGTCTTATAAAACTGGTTGGGAAGGTCTTCTACAGAAAAGATCATATACTCCAGGCACCATGGCATATACTTGTAATCCCAACAACTTGGGAGGCTTAGGCAGAAGGGGGGTAAGTTTGAGACAGCCTGTACAACTTAGCGATACCCTGTCTCAAAAATATAAAATGAAAAAATGGGATGGGGTGCACCTTAGTGGTAGTTCACTTACCTAGCACATGCAAGATCCTGGCTTCAATCCCCAGCACCACAAAAAGAAAAGAAAAGGACGCGGGTCGGGCACGTCCGGCAAAGGAAGATGAGTGGTGGCCACTCCCAACATGCACAGCCTGGTGACGGCAGCACCCCCAGCCTCTTTGGAGTAGGGCTAGTAACTAGAGTAAGAGCCCCACAGACTAAACAGCCGAGGAACTACGGAGCTTACAAGCACAAATAAAGCACCAGAGATTCAACACCACACAATCTCAAAGGAATAACAGAGGAAGAAGTTCTGCACAATCAGGAAACATGAATCCTATTTCCCTGACCATATTATGGGCAAACAAAGTAAACCTACAAGAAACACATAAGGGCAGGATGGATCTGAAGACCCCACAGACCAAAGCCCCCCCCCCCCAACAAATTCCTCCAGTGAATCTCAACTCTTACAGATCTCTGAATTGGAATTCAGAGTTATGGTTATAGGTATGCTAAGAGAAATCAAAATGAATAGCACCAGCACCCTTGAAATCCTTGAAAAGAAGGTATCTCACCTGGAGTCTGTTCTATCCTTCCATCTAGAAATGATTAGGAAAAATCAAGCAACGATCATTGAAATGCAATCTAAAATAAATGAATTCTGCAAAAGAATCCTTTTCATCGAGACTGGATGAATCTGAACTGAGGATTTCTGATTCTGAAGATGCCATACACAAACTTAAATACATTCCATCAGAAATGGAAACAACAATAAAGGAATTTTAAAAAGATTTCCAGGAAAACTCAGACAGAATGAAAAAACGAAACGTAAGAATTCAGGGTGTCCCTGAAGGAGAGTTAAGATCCACCAGAGGTCTTCAAAATCTAGTATATGATATCCCCAAGGAAAACTTCCCAGAGATAATTCAGGATATGGATACATACACAACTGAAACATTTAGGACCCCATCCAGACCAGACCAAAATAGGTCATCCCCAAGACATATTATTGCTCGAATGCTGTCATTAGAAACCAGGGAGGCTATCCTGCAAGCAGCAATGCAGAAACCCCTTATTACTTATAAAGCAAAACCTATTAAAATTACTGCATACTTCTCTATATCAACATTGAAAGCTGGAAAGGAGTGATCACAGGTGATTCACATGCTAAAAAATAATAATAATATATAAAATAAAATCTCCAACCAAGATTAATATGTCCAGCAAAATTATCTTTGAAAATAGGAGTATAAGACATTTAATGATTTCGATGCATTTAAATGATTTGCAACCACCAAACAAGCCCTGCAGAGGATTGTAAATCAATTACCACATCCAGGAGAGATAAGTCAACCCTGTACAGGAAATCAAAGACTTGGTTAGCTGAGATGAGTGCAACCCAAGAAAGAAACAAAGCAAACATGATTCATAAACCAGCAACAGGTAATGATTGGATGCATAACAATAAATACTACTCAATAATCACTATTAACATAAATGGTTTTAACTCCCCGATTAAGAGATAGAGACTGGCTAATTGGATGAAAGAACATAAACCTTCAATATGTAGTATTCAAGAAGCTCATCTAAATCACAAAGACTGCAATAGACTGAGACTTAAGGGCTGGAAAACAGTATACCATGCAGGGGGGAAAGAAAAAAACAGGGTTGCAATTCTTATTCAGATAGATTGAATTTCAATCCAAAACTAGTTAAAAGACACAAAGAAGAACATTACATTTTAATAAAAGTAACGATCAATCAGAAACCAGTAATGCTCCTAAATATTTATACCCCAAACACTGGGGCACCTAGCTTTATAAGACAAACTTTATGAAATATAAAGAACTTTATTAGACCAGAAACAATAATAATGGGAAACTTCAATACCCCACTTTTGTCAAGAGACAGGTCATCAAAAAATCAACACAAAAACGTCAAATCTAATCTCCACCCTAAACCAGTTGGATGTCATAGATATATACAGAATATTTTATCCACACAATAAGGAATACACATTCTTCTCAGCTCAACATGGAACGTTTTCTAAGATAAATCATAAGCTAGTCCATAAGAAACTCCCTCAACAAATACAAAAAAGTAGAAATTATCCCCTGTTCCTTATCAGACTATAATGGGATAAAATTGGAGCTCAAGAGCAAGAATAATTGCAGAAATTTTACAAACTCATGGAGACTGAATAATACACTGCTGAATGACCAGTGGGTTGTTGATGAAATCAAAATGGAATTTTAAAAATTCCTGCAATCAAATGATGATGAAAACACATCCTACAAAACATATGGGATATAGCAAAGGCAGTTTTAAGAGGGAAATTTATAGCATTAAGTGCCTTCATCAATAAAGTAAGGAAGAGCCAAATAAATGACCTAATAATGCATCTTAGGACAACAGAAATCCAACAAAAATCAGTCCTAAAAAGAACACCCAAAAAGAAATTACAAAAATAAAGGGAGAAATATCTCAATTAGAATCCAAAGATATAATTCAAAAAATTAATAAGACTTAAGAGCTGGTTCTTTGAAAAGGTTAGTAAAATAGACATTCCTCTGGCCAATCTCATTAAAAAAGAAAAAGGAAAAATTGAACATAGTACGGATTACAAAAGAAAACGGGTACATAACCACTGACTACAACAAAAATACAGAAAATTGTCAGGGATTATTATGAGAGATTGTATTCCCAAAAATATGAAAATGCAGAAGTAATGGACAAATTTATTAACACATATGACTTACCAAAGCTAACCCCAGAAGACATAACTGACCTAAACAAGCCCATTACATATACAGAAATAGAAAAAGTAATAAAAAGTCTCCCAACAAAGAAGAGCCCAGGTCCTGAAGGGTTCACAGCAGAATTTTACCAAACTTTCAAAGAAGATATAATACCTGTCTTCCGCAAACTATTCCAAACAGTAGAAAAGGAGGAAACACTCCCAAACTCATTCTACGAAGCTTCCATCACCCTGATACCTAATCCAGGAAAAGATTCATCTAAGATAGAAAATTGTAGACCCATTTCCCTTGTGAACATAGATGCAAAAATCCTTAACAAAATCCTGGGAAACCAAATCCAGCAACATATTAAAAAGATTGTTCACCATGACCAAGTGGGATTTATTCCACAGATGCAAAGCTGGTTTAACATATGGAAATCAATTAATATAATCCACATGTCAAGAGACTGGCAAACAAAACTCACATGATTATCTCAATTGATGCTGAAAAGGCCTTCAACAAAGTGCAACACATTTTCATGATAAAAATGCTGGAGAAGATAGGTATACCAGGCAAATACCTTGATATCATAAAAGCCATTTATGACAAATCTATAGCCAACATTATATTAAATGGAGAAAAACTGAAACCATTTCCTCCTAGATCCAGAACAAGGCAAGGATGTCCTCTCTCTCCTATTCTAACATAGTAATTAAAGTCCTCGTGAGGGCAGTCAGACAAGAGAAAGAAATCAAAGGGATACAGATTGGCAGTGAAGAGGTCAGATTATCCTTATTTGCAGATGATATGATTCTATACCTGAAAGACCCCAAAACCTCAACCAGAAAACTTCTAGAACTAATCAACTCCTTCAGCAAAGTGGCAGGATATAAAATCAACCCACAAAAATGAATAGCTTTTCTTTACATCAAACTGCAAACAGGAAGTGAAGGAAATTTCAGAAAAAATACCTTTCACGAATAGCCCACCAGAAAATTAAATACCTTGGAATCAATCTAACCAAAGACCATTCAGATCTCTACAAGAAAAATTTCAAAACATTAAAGAAAGAAATAGCAGAGGGCACTGAAAAATGAAAAGACCTTCCCTGCTCCTGGATAGGGAGAATTAACATAGTAGAAATGGCTGTCCTACCAAATACAATTTATAGATTTAATTCAATCCCCATTAAAATTCCACTGACTGATTTTACAGAAATAGAAAAAAAAATGATCCAAAAAGTCATATGGAACCACAAAAGACTGCATATAGCCAAAACACTCTTAAGCTGCAAAACTAATGCAGGTGGAATCAGAATCCCTGACTTCAAGCTATACTATAGGGCAGTTGTAGCATAAACAGCTTAGTACTGGCACAAAAATAGGCCTGAAGACATCTGGAGCAGAATAGAAGACCCAGGAATACCTCAACACACCTACAGCCACCTGATTTTCAACAAAGGAGCAAAGCAAGTAAACTGGAAAAAGGGTAGCCTTTTCAATAAATGTTGCTGGGAAACATGGACATCTGCATGCAGAAAAATGAAAACCGACCTGCATCTCTCAATATGCATGAGAGTTAACTCAAAATGGATAAAAGACCTGAACATAAGACCAGAAACTTAAAAGTTAATAAAAAATAGGATAAGTAATACACTACAACATATAGGCATAGGAAAGCATTTTCTTAATAGGACTCCATTTGTTCAAGAAATTGCAACAAGAATAGATAAATGGGATTATATGAAATTAAAAGCTTCTGTACAACAAAAGAAACAATTAACAGAGTCAAGGAAACCCCCACTGAATGGGAAAAAATTCTCATATCCTGTACATCAAAGACAAAGGTCTAATTACCAGAATTTATAAAGAACTCAAGAAAAAAATACCCAAGAAAACAAATAACCCAATACACAAATGGGCAAAAGAACTAAATAGACAGTTCTCAAATGAAGAGGTCCATAAAGCCATGAAACACATGAAAAAATGCTCCATATCCCTAGCCATTAGGGAAATGCAAATTAAAACAACTGAGATTTCACCTTACACCAGTAAGAATGGCCAAGATGAATAAAACAAATAACAACAAATGCTGGTGAGGTTGTGGAGAAAAAGGAACCCTCTTACATTGCTGATGGAGCTGTAAATTAGTCCAACCACGTTAGAAATCAATATGGAGGTATCTTAAAAAACTAAAAATTGATCTACCATAAGACCCAGCTATAACAATATTGGGAATTTACCCCAAGGGAGATGTGTCATCATACCACAGAGACACCTGCATCTCCATGTTCAATGCAGCACTTTTCACAATAACAAGGATATGGAATCAACCAAAGTTCCCATCAATAAAAGAATGGATTAAAAAACTATGGTCCATATACACAATGGAATACTAAACAATCAAAAAAAATGAAATAATGTCATTCACAGCAAAATGGATGGAATTAGAGAAAATTATTTTAAGTGAACGAGCACAAGCTCAGAAAGAGAAACACCAGATGTTCTCATATATGAGAGCTGAATCAAAATTATAAGAAGGAAAAAATCCTATACAAAGGTAGGATCATAATAAAAGGGAAAAAAGCTAAGAATGGCATTATTATAGATGGTTTGGAAAATTCATGTAATCGTTCTGATAAAGTAAAAAGAAAGTTCACTACAGAAAAAGTTTGTGTCTTAAACAGAACTGGAACCCAAGGATATATAGAAACATATCACCATAAAAAGATGAGTAAATGGAAGAGAAGTCTTTGATGGGGTCATGGGATGGGGGGAGGAAGCACACAAGAGGGTAAGGGGGAACTTATATGTGTAGTGTGCAACAAAATGCATATATGGAAATGTCACAATGGAAAGCATGTCAGAATGAATCACATTAAGGTGTTCATTAAAAATTTCAAAAAAAAAAAGATTCTATTTAAGAGCAAAAAGAAAGAAAGAGAAGAGAAGAGGAAAAGATTATATAAAATGGTTCTTTTTCCTTTCTTACATGATTAGTAAGTAAAATTCGTCAGTGTTGCCATCTGGATTTCAAGTTCTCCTTATGTAATAGAGTGTAAGGAGTCAGTTTTTCTCAGTTGTAAGATTGTTCATGCTCAAATTGGCTATTTCTTCTGGGATTGGTTTTTGATAGATTGGAATTACTTTTAAAAAAGGATTTTTACTCTTTCATCTACTTTTTCCAGTTTATTGGCATAAAGATGTTGAGATTCTGTGTTGATATCCCTATTTCATTTCTGATATTAATTTTGTCTTTAATCAACTCTGTGGTCTGTCTCACTAATTTCTGCATCTGTCTTTATTATTTCTGTCCTGTTTAATGTATTGTACCTTTTCTAAGTTTTTGAAATAGGTGCTTTTTATCACTGACCTTCAGTCTTCTCTTCCAGTTACATTTTAAAACTTCGGTCTTGCGTGGCATGGTGGCGCACGCCTATAATCCCAGTGGCTTGGGAGGCAGGGGCAGGAGGATCACAAGTTCGAGACCAGAGGCAGTCTGAATAACTTAGTGAGACCCTGTCTCAAAAAAGTAAAAAAATAAAAAAAGGTCTGGGGGTACAGCTCAGTGGTCCAGCACTTGCAGAGCATGCAAGCTCAAGCCCTGGGTTCAACCCCCAGTACCGGGGGGGGGGGAACTCTGGTGTTGGCTTTTGCTGGATCCAGCACGTTTTCCTGTATCATCCTTTCATTATTTAATTCAAAATATTTTCCAATTCTAATATGATTTCTTCAACCTGAGTGACACTTAGATGTGCGTTTCTCAATTCCAAACAAAAGAATAGCTTCTGGTTAACTTTTTGTTAATGCTTACTGGCATAATTGTTCTGAGATAGAGAACATACCAGTATTTTGTATAACTAGAATCCTTTGAAATTTGATATAGTTCACCATGTGGCTGTCCCAGCATATGCTCACCTTTGGTATTTTGGGTTTATTTGAAAAGATTCTGTGTTCCTCAATGTGAGGGGTTTTGTTCTATGAGTAGAATTAAGTTATGATTATTATGCAAGTTCGAGACTAGAGGTAGACTGTGTAATTTAAAGGGACCCTGTCTCAAAAAGGAAAAAAAGGTGGACTGAGGGTGCAGCTCAGTGGTCCAGCACTGCAGTGGGCCAGCATGCAAGCGTGAGGCCCTGGCTTCAAACCCCAGTACCACACACTAAAACAAGTTATGATTATTACTCATGTTCCTTTTTTCTGTTATCCTTCTGGGCTCTTCTTCTACCTGACTTTGTCAGTTACTATGAGAAATAGGTTAAAATCTGGCACTATAGTAGTGAGTTTGTCTATTTCTCCTCTTCATTCTGTCACTTTTGCTTTTACTATTTTGGAACTACATTGTTGTTGTTGTTAGGTATTGGTGAGTCCAGTCTGACTCATAGCAACCTTACGTACAACAGAACAAAACATTCCCTAACACTATTCCATGCCCAGCACCATGTCAGTGCTTCTCTGCTACTCCATAGGTCTTCAGTGGCTACTTGTTTTGGGGATTGTTTTGAGATTGGGCTGCCAGGTCCTTCTCCCATTACAGCTACATTAGGTCCCTACAAATTTAAGATCTTATATCTTACCAGTGGTACTAGCATTTTGAAATGTACTCCTAAACCCTGGGAACATCTTTTGCCTTAAAGTCAAATTTGATCTCTTACTTGTATAACAACACTACTTCCTTTGGTCAGTATTTGTGTGGTGTATCTTCATCCCATCATTTTGTTTTCAACATTTCAGTATCTGTATATTTAAGGAGGGCCTGTTGTAACCAGCTTATGATTTGATTTTGATAAACTGTGCTCAAAGTAACTACTACCCTGGTCAGAATGCAGAAATTCCATCCCCTCAGAAGGTTCCCTCTGTAAGTCCCACTCCCCATAAGCAGCCACTGTTTTGATTACAATCATATAATTAATATATTCTTAAATTTCACGTGAATGAAATAATATAAAATATAGTCTATCACAGACTTTCTTTTAATTGAGTGTAGTGTTCTCTTACATGAATAGACCACAATTTGCTTATCCTTTCTCCTGACATTTAGATTGCTTCCAGTTTTTGACTGTTGTGAACATAGATGCCATGGACATTCTTTTACAACTCTTTCTGTGGACAGATTTTTATTTCCTTTGGGTAAATATATAAGTTGGAGTTAGAATTGTAGTTTATAGACTGGGTACATGTGAACTTGGTAAGAAGTTACTCTAAGTCATTCACAGTGGTTATATCATTTATTCTTCCATGTTCTAGGTGCTCTACATCCTTACCAACATTTAGTGCTACCTTTTCTAAGTTACGTGAGTATAGAATGCTGCTTCATTAGGATTTTAATTTGCATCTGCCACATAAATGATAATGTTAAACATCTTTGTAATTGCTTGTCATTCATATATCTATTATGAAGTCACTCTTCAAGTTTTTTGCCTGTTATAGTTGGGGGGTTTTTGTCTTATTTTTTAGCAACTTGTAGAAGTTCTTTGTATATTCCAGATAAAACTCTTTTGTGAAATATATTTATAAATTTAGGAGTATTTTCTTCCATTCTATAGCCAGCCTTTTCAATTTCATAATGATGTCTTCCGATGAAATGGAGTTTAATGTTAATAAAGTCCATGTTATCAATTGTCCCTTTGGTTCATACTTTTTTTTTTTTTTTTGTTCTTCCCTGAGTAATCTCTGCCTGCCCTGAGTTCTCAAAGATATTCCATGTTATCTTCTAGAAGCCTCCTGCTTTTCACTTTATATCTAGTTCTTTGATCCATCTCAAATTAATTTTTCTTCATTATGTGAGCAGGAAGTAAATTTCATTATTTTCCCGGTTATTTATCCAGCTGTTCCAACATTAGTTGCTGAAAGACTTCCCTTTCCCCATTGAATAGCAGTTGTATTAGTCAGCTGTCATCACTGTAGCAGAAAAATCGACCCAAACCAACTTATGGAGGAAAAGTTTATTGGACCCTCATTGGATGATCAGTCCATAAGGAAGGCAAGGCAGGCATGGCAGCAGCAGAGGCAAGGCCTGTGGAAGATGACCTCACAGCATCACCTGGCAGGAGGCAGAAAGCAACCAGAACTCAGAGGCCACAATGTTTGGGGATGTTTCAGGAGTGGACTGCCCATCCTTCTCCCATATTTTGCAGTGCCAGAGATCGAACCCTGGTCCTCAGAAAGTGTGGAGCAGCATTCCACCAGCTGAGCTAAACCTCAGCCCCCCTTTTACATTGTTCTTGTTGTTGTGAAGTGCCCTCGAGTCAGTATCTGACTCATAGCCACCCTATGTAAAACAGGTGAAATGCTAGTGTCAGTGCTTCTCTACTGTTCATAGGGTTTTCAATGCTGGATTGATTTTTGGGAGTGGGTTGCCGGGTCCGTCTCCCAAGCCTACAGCACCTGGTGTTCCCAGGCAATCTCCCATCCAAGTACTAACCAGGCCTGACCCTGCTTTGCTTCCTAGATCTGACAGGATTGGATGCCGCAGGGCTACGGCTGCAGGCCCCTTTTACATAGGTCTTCTTTATTTTCTATCTGTATTATTTTTTAGTGTTTAGTGTGGAAATGCTGAAAATATATTTGTTGAGTTTTTTCCTAAATATCCAATTTTTTAGCTCTTGTAAGTAGAATTATATTTTTAATTTTTATTTATAATTGTTTGTTACCCATATGTAGAATGCTATTGATTTTTGTATATTGCTTGTATATACTTTTTTTTTTTTGCCCCTGCAGTCCCAGGGGCCTGAACCCAGTCCCAGGGGGCTGAACCCAGGGCATTGTGCTGCTTTTGCATGCACTCTACCACTGGGCTGCACCCCCAACCCCTTTTATTATTTTTTATCTTGAGATAGGGTCTCTCTAAATTACACAGGCTGCCCTGAGCCACTGAGCCTGGCAACAATGTATATTTTTAATCCTATTAAATTCTCTATCCATCCTTGTAGCAGTCTTGTGGATGACTTAGAGTTCTCATGTGTACAATCATGTTACCTGAAAGTAAAGATAGTTTACTTGTTTGTTTTCTTTTAGTTGTTTCTGGGTAGGTTGTGTCATTGTCTCTCTGTTTTTCCATGCCTTATTTAATTGGCCAGGACCTCCAGTATCATACTGAAGAGAGTGATGAGCGCCAGCATCCTTGCCTTTTCCCAAACGTAGGAGGACATTCAGTAGCACATAGTATGATGCCAGATGTAGGCTGCCCATTGTTAAGATGAGGATGTTTCCTATTTCTGGTTTGCTAAGAGGTTTGGTTGGTTGCTTGGGGGTTTTTTGTAGATTTTGCTTGGTTCGGTTGGTTTTTTGTTTGTTGTTTGTTTTCTTTTGCAGTATTAGAGGGTTGAACCAAAGGACTCACACATGCCTGGCAAGCACTGTGCCAGTAAGCCACACACCACTTTTTTTGTTGTTGTTCTTCAGACCAGGTCTCACTAAGTTTGCCTCTGGCCTGAAACCTGCAGTCTTCCTTCCTCAGTCTCCTGAGTCACTACCGTTGTAGGCATGTATCAACAACACCCAGCTGCTGAGTTTTTATTAAGAACGGATCTTGAATTTTGTCTTAATACTTTTAGTGTATCTAACATAACAGTGGTGTTTTTCTCCTTTATTTTGTTAGTGTGGTTGTTGTTTTTGTTAGGTGCCATTTAGTTGGTGTCCAACTCATAGCGACCCTACGTATGACAGGCGAAACACTATTGCCAGTGCTTCTCTGCTATTCACAGGTTTTTCAATGGCTGATTGTTTTTGGGGAGTGGGTTGCCAGGTCTGTCTCCCAAGCCTACAGCACCTGGTGTTCCCAGGTGGTCTCCCATCCAAATACTAACCAGGCCTGACCCTGCTTAGCTTCTGAGATCTCACGGATCGGATGCCACATTGGTATGACCACTTCCATTAATCTTCATTCCTTCCATAATTGAGTTTTCATCTCATGTCATTTACCTTTAGTCTAAAGAACTTTTAGAAGGTGGGCATGATGGCCCACACCTGTAATCCCAGCACTTGGAAGCCAAGGCAAAAGTACCAAAACAAGTTTGAGGCCATTCTGGTCTACATAGCAAGTTCCAGGGTACTGGTGACATATTTCCTCAGTATTTGGTATTGCCTTCATTTTATCCTTGCTGCCTGTCCCACCCTCAGGACATGTGCCATATTGTATTTACATATTAATACTAACTTTAAGGCTGAGGGTGTAGTTCATTGGTAAAGTGCTTGATTAGCATGCCCAAGGCCCTGGATTTGTTCCCCAGTACTGGAAAAAAAACAAAACAAAAAAACTCAAAAGCACATATGTGTACATCTGATTCCTTTTTGTTCACTTCACTTAAATGCATGATTCATTAAAGACTGTAAAATATTTACTATGTCCATTGCCTGTATCACACAAGAACTGCTTTTAACAGGACTTCATCAACCCCTCCCAACATATTATCATAAATACAAGTATCAAAAAAATCCTGAACATATTTTTGATACCACTTGTAATCAGAACTCACACTGCTTTCAAAATTAACTTTCTTTGTGACAATATTTATTGTGCCTGCTATTTTAAACAATTTCAAGTACAGGTTTCTCACTAAGCAAGATGGATAAAGCATGCCATTTATGTTTTTCCTTCTTGAAATTTTTTTTTTTTTTTTTTTTTTCGCTTTCCAGAAACACATTTCTGCTGTTATCTGGTACTTTTCCCATCTTTCATCTTGTAAACCTGAATTGTATGTCAAGTACATCAAGTTTATGTTTAAATGACAAGCCTTAACAAGAGAAAGAAAAACAGTGGTATGTAAGAATATGTTAGCTTGGTGTCGTGGCACAGGCCTATAATCTCAGCACCTCGGGAGGCTGAAGCAGGAGGATTGTAAGTTCAAGGCCAGAGGCGGTCTGCCCAATTTAGCAAGACCCTGTCTCAAAACAAAAGAGAGGCTGAGGGGGCAGCTCAGTGGTAGTGCACTTGCCCAGCATGCATGAGGCCCAGTCCTACAAAAATAAAAACTTAAAAAGAATATTCTTTGTTCAGGTCATGGTACCAGCTTCAGTTAGTTTACTTAATGTGTAACTATTTTGCATCATGATATTTAATCAAGACAATGTACGTAGAGGATTATTGAATTAAAATGTGTGATATCCTCTAACATTGTCTTTCTGGTGACTGTAAAGCTTCATGTTTTCTTTGGACACCTTAGCTCTTAAAGTACATCTTTAATGCTATATGAACTTTGCCCACATTGATATGTTCCATGCATCCACTATCACCCTAGAATTATTTATTATAGTATTAGTTTTTGTTACAAATCTAACACAGGAGCTTCTGAGTATTTAGGTCCACATTCTATTTACAGGTTATACGTTCTCTTTTCATAATTTGTCCTTGGTGGCACAGTAATAATATCTGAACACCTTGTGTCATATCTTCTTCATCTTCAAGCTAATCATTACCATCACTAATTCCTTTTTGTCTTTCAAGTTCTTCCGAGAAAAAACTACAAGGTACTTTAACTCTTATGGAGACCATCCTCTTCTGCAGCCCAACAGCATCAGCCCATCCTCAGTTTTGAAGGATGTCCTTCCTAGATACAGTTTTCTCAGTGGTGGTTTTTTGCTTCCAGCACTGTGAGCATGTTTTTCTGTTCTGTCCTAGCCTCCATTATTTCTGCTGAATGGCCTGTCATCGTATATAACACTTCTCCTATAAGCAATGTACCTGTTTCTTCTCTGGTTGCTTTTACACTCTGCTCTTTAGTTTCCGTTTTCAGCAGTTTACTGTAATATGCTAAATATGTAATGTACCCTGAATATCTGAAGTTTGAATTTTACAAAATTTGGATATTTCCAGCAGTGATTTCTTTAAGTATTTTTTCTCCCCCATTCTCTTGCTCCACTTATGAGATGCCAGTTACACTTATATTACACATGTTGTAAGTATGTTATACTCATTCAGCTGTACATGTGCTATATATACATGTACATTTGTTGCATGTGTGTTAAAGTGCTTGAAGGGCCACTGGGGCTGTTTATTCCCACCCTCTTTGTTTTCTCTCTGTTCTTTAGAATGATATAGTCTCTATTGATTTATCTTTAAATTAATTTGATCCTTCTACTGTCTCCAATATTCTATTCAGCATATCTAGGATTTATTTTTTTTCAATTTCTTAATTCTAGAATTTTCATTTGTTTTGGGTGGGTTTTTGTTGTTGTTGTTATTGTTGTTGTTGTTTTGTATTTTATATGCTTAGATTCTCCATTTTCTTACTCAATACAACTTTTTTTCTTTAGGTCGTGATTATATTTATATTGGCTATTTTTATCATCGATATCCCAATAATTCTAACGTTTGCATCATTTCAGTATCTGTCATTATCTACTGTTCTTTCTCTTAACCACAAGTCATGTTTTCTTTGCATATCTAATTTTTTTGTTATATACTGGACCCTGGGGCCAGGGTTTAGCTCAGTTGGTAGAGTACTGCTCTGTGCTCTCTGAAGTCCTGGGTTGATTCTCAGCACCCCCAAAATGGGAAAAGGACATGGCAATCCACTCTCGAGGCAATCCCAAAACAGCCATTAAAAACCCTATGAATAGCAGAGAAGCACTGACATAGTACTGGGCATGGCACAGTGTTGGGGAGTGTTTCCTTCTGTTATGCATAGGGTCACTATGAGTTGGAGCTCACTCAATGGCACCTAACAACAACAACATACTATACTCTCCAGAAGATATGTTACAGATGTTTTAGATTTTCTTCTGAAGAATGCTATTTTGTTTTTATCAAAAGTTAAATTTGGGGCTGTCTTAAATTTGTGGAAGCATGGTTTTACCTTTTTTTAAGATGGTCGTCTTGGAGTACTACCTTTACCCTGTGACAAATCCTTCTTCCTGGAGCATTGCCCTTACTTTCAAAGTGTTTAGGAGCCTGTGCAACTTGGCAGGATTCAAACTCCCAACTCTTCTCCCCTGCAGTTGGTAGCAATCGAAATCTCTGCTTAGCTTTTCTTTAGCTTTCCAGCTATTGCTGTCAGACTCCTTGGAGCCTCCCAAGTGACATGGGACAATCTAGAAGTCAGCTGTGGGTTTAAGATGTGGTATATAGATTTGCAACTCTTTTCATGTAGCTCTTCAATGTTCAAGATGTCCCTCTCAAGATATGCCACACTGGCAACCCTGGACCTCATCTTCTGTGCCTCCAGCCACTGCATCTTCTTCCCCTACTGCATATCAGCCATAGGGCCCTTCTCTCCAAACACCTCCTAACTCTCCAACTTGGTCTTGGCATGTACTGTTTACTTCTTTTGAAATGTTCTCCTCCTCCCAGATACTTGCCTGGTTGGATCGTCTCAGTTTTTAGGGTCCATCCAAAAGCTTTTCCCTGCCATCCAGTCTCAAATTCCCCCTCAAGTTGTTATCACTATATAGCAATTTCCTTATATTCATAGTAAGTGTCACAATCTATAATCCTTTATCATTTTGTTGACTTATTTATTGTCTGTCCCCCCCACTCCAATGTAAGGTCTGTGAAATGAGGAGCCTTATCTGAAATGCTCACAACTGTATCCACAGCCCATGATACATGCTTAATTAAAAAAAAAATGTTCTTTGGGATTTGTGTAATTGTATGTGTTCATTGTCTCTATTTTCCAATCTCTAATTAACTTCTAATCCTCCTTTGACTAGCTTCTGCTCCCATTGTTCCACTGAAACAATTGCTGTAGAGTTTAGCATCACTCTGTGAATGATCAAGTGTAATCTGTAGATTGTTTTTATATTTGTCCTCTCTAGAAGGATCTGACATTATCTTGATATCTTTTTTTTTCCTAATCCCCCTGTGGGGATCCAATTCTGATTCTCCTCCTTTCTACCTCTCAGGGAAGTCCTCCTCCATCTATTCCCAGACTCAGTGTCTTCCATAAAATGTTGAAGCAGAACAGCTGTCTTGCACGGCTGTATGCCTTCCTTGGCATTTTAATGCGCTCATAGCTCTGAGGGCTGCCCTTCTCCAGTATCTCCATGTGATTGAGGCTTTAGTGCAGACACACCCGGGACTCCTGTCAGTCTGTCATTGAACTCTACTCTTTCTACTCTTCAGCCCCAAAACCTGGCCCTATCTTGTCAATAAGGGCACAGTTGGCAAATCCACCCTTGAATATAGTTATAGTCACTATGAAGGGCAACTTGGCAAAATCTGTCAAAATATAAGTAGTAGTAATAATAATGTGCAGTAATAGTAATAATAATGTGCTCATAATCTTTAAATGTAACTTTAAATGTAATGGGATGCAACTCACTAGTGGAGCACTTGCCTACGATGCACAAAGCCCTGGGTTTGACCTCCAATGCTACAAAACAAGTCAATAAAGGCAGTTCAGTGGAAAGTATCCAAACTGAAACAGAAAGGAAAGAAAAAAATTTTATTAAAAATCTAAGAGCTAAGCCAGCACCATGGCAATAGCCTATCATCCCGGTGACTCAGGCTGAGGCAGGAGGATTGTGAAGTGAGTCCAGAGACCGCCTATGCAGTTTAGGGAGACTATCTCAAAAAATAAAAAGTGGCTGATGCAGCTCAGTGGTAGAACACTTGCCAATCCTCTGGTACTGCTAAAAAAAATAAGCAAGTAAGTAAATAAATAAATAAATAACACCAAGACCTTTAGGATGTCGTCAAGGCCCCACATATACACAGTTGGCTTTAAGAAAGAGAATAGAGAGAAGAGGAAGCAAAGACAGTGGACAGACAGCACACACCTTCTGACCTGGAGTAAAAGGAAACCTTAATCAATAGTTTAGAACACACATTAGCTAGATAGAGTAATAAATTAGATTCGAGACAGCAGAAAGAACCAGGGGGCGTTGAGATCGCAAATCAAAGCTCAGAAGATCTACACAAAAAGCAGGAGGTGAGTCGCCATTTCCCAGATTGCAGCACACTGAAACTCAGAGAAGAATACATGCACACATCCACAGGTGTCCACATCCTACATGGAATATAACCTTGGCATCACGCCAACACCCTGCCGTTGGGACACAGCACCCTCCACAGAGAAGAACTGGTGAGTTAGCCTGAAACATCAGACTCAGCAGCCTCCTCTGTGCGGCACTGCCGGTGCAGACGGTAAGTCTATACTGGTCCAAAAGCCTCACGCAGGAGTGCAGGCCTCAGATCCACCAAAAGCGAAACATTATCATCCCATCCATCCTGACGTGGATGCGGGGAGTCAGTGCAGTAGGGGCTAGGGAACATGCGCAAGCAGAGCATGCTGAGCCTAGCCGCAGTACACCACCCTCCCTCTCGTTGTGGCGGGGCAGTTGCATGGCATGACTTTCACACAGACACATGGGCACACAGGCACTTGGACCCCAGATCCACCAGGGGCAATTCAATATTGTCTCACTGCACCATGGAAGCAACTGGGTCCCATACGGACAGAGCGCGACCACGGTCCAACAGGGAGCACAGTGGTGCACTTTGTCCCAGGGCAGTTTCACACACGAATGCCACATGCCCAGATAGGCTGCATATTCACCAGGGGTGGTCGGATATCATCCTGTCCACTATAGGGTGGGTGGGAGTGACAATGGGATTCAGAACACCCAAGTAGACAGAGTCAGGCAATAACACCTAACTGCAGCAGCCATGTGCTCCCACCATAGGCATTGGAGCAATGATGTCTGAGTTGGGATCACAGTGCCCAAACTCCATGGGGCAGGAAAAATTCCTAGAAGGTCACCACAGGTTGCACAGCCTCTCTGACAATACAACAGGGACCGAATATTTCACGGGGCAATCTCTGAAAGCACCCAGTAGCCTGCTTCAGGCTGAAAGACTGCGTGGCTACCCACCATATCCACCCGGCAGAGAGAAGCTGTACAGAAGCCCCGCCCACTAAGCCAGCCTGCTTCTAACAAGAGAACTAACAGGGAAAAGCCCTTTTCCTGTAGCAAGGTCAGTTGCCTAAAGGAAGAGAGATGGGGCCTCCTCAAAAGACTTAAGACTGCTGCAGATAGTGGGAAACCCATCGTACCCTGAGCTCTCCAGTGTACACTACTCGCTTATTCACTTCATTGATCAGATACCTCTTGTGAGGGTATACAGGTGTTTTTGTGTGTGTATGATTTTTCTTTTTTGGGGTGTGTGTGTGTGTGTGTGTGTGTTTGCGTGCCTGTGGTTTTTTGTTTTTTTTTTTTTTCCTATTTATCTGTTCTTGTTTTAGTTAACTATTTTATTTTTAAATTTTAATTTTAATTTCATTAGTCTCTGTTCTCTCTCTCCTATTTCTCCCTCTTCTTTCCCCCATCCTCCCCTTCCTCATTCCCTCATCCCCCAGTAGAGAAACAGAATCCGCTGCCTCCCTAGCCCCCATTGGAAAAGTGAATTGGAGAATGGGAAACTGAGGAGTGGAGAGTCCAGGATGCAGATAAGAGTGTCGTGAGCTGATGGTCCACTGAACCTAGGAGATCTGATTAAAAACTAAGCCCATTTCGAGTCAAGTAGGGCTGGTGAACCAAAGAAAGAACCCCAAAGACTAGACAACCAAGGAATCACACTGTACCCAGTAGACAGATTAGTGACTAGGATCTCAGGGATCAGAGGGAATCTGAATAGGACAGAACTGAATTCAGAGTCTGCAACAGATCCTTGTCTAGGGTTCTAAGGCTGTAAAATATGGGCTGAGGAGCAAAAATAAGGTGCCAGACATTCATCATCACACAAACTCAAAGGAATAACAGAGGGAGAAGTTCTGCACACTTGGGGGAGACGAAACCTAATTCCCAGACCATATAATGGGGAAGCAAACTCATAAACCTACAAGAAACACAAAGGGGCAGGCTGTATGTGAAGAGTTCACTGACCAAAGCCCCCCAATAAATACCTCCAACTCCTAGAGATCTCTGAATCAGAATTCAGAGTTTTGGTTATTAATATGCTAAAAGAAATCAAAACTAATACCACCAGCACCCTCAAAATCCTTGAAAAGAAGGTATCTCATCTGGAGTCTGTTGTCTACTCCCAGCTAGAAATGAGTAGGAAAAATCAAGCAATAATCCTTGACATACAAACCAAACATTCAGGATCCCACCCAGAATAGACCAAAATAAGTCATCCCCAAGACATACCATAGCTTAGATGCTCTCATTAGAAACCAGAGAAGCTGTTCATGATATTGACATATTCAAACAATTTGCAACCACCAACCCGGCTCTATAGAGGATTGTAAATCAGTTACCACATCCAGGTGAGATAAGACAACCCTATATAGATAATCAAAGACTTGAATAGCTGAGATGAGTGCAAATCAAGAAAGGAGCAAAGCAACCATGATTCATAAACCAGTAACATGTAATGATTGGATGCATAACAATAGATACTACTCAATAATCACTATTAATGTAAATGGTCTAAACTCACCAAGTAAGGGACAAAAACTGGCTAATTGGATGAAAAAACATGAACTCTCAATACATAGTATTCAAGAAACCCATCTAACCCACAAACACTGCAATAGACTGAGGATTACGGGCTGGAAAACATTATACCCAGCAGGGGGCATACAAAAAACAAAACAAAACAAAAAAACAGGTGTTGAATTCTGATATCAGATGGATTAACCTTCAATCCAAAACTAATTAGAAGAGATAAAGGAGGACACTACATATTAATAAAAGGAACACTCAACCAGGACCCAATAATGCTTCTAAATATATACACTCCAAATACTGCGGAACTTAGTTTTATAAGACAAACTTTACGGGACATAAAGAACTGCATTGGACCACACACAATAATTATGGGAGACTTCAATAACCCACTGTCGCCAAGACACAGGTAATCAGGACAGAAAATCAACAGAGAAAACACAAATCTAGTCTCCACACTAAACCAATTGGGTCTCACAGATATATACAGAATATTCCATCCACACAATGAGGAGTACACATTCTTCTCAGCTTGACACGGAATGTTTTCCAAGATAGATCATATGCTAGTCCACAGGAATTCCCTTAACAAATACAAAAAAAAGTAGAAATTTCCCCTGTTCCTTATCAGACCACAATAGAATAAAATTGGAACTCAATAGCAAGAATAATTCCAGAAATTTTATAAACTAGTGGAGACTAAATAATACACTACTGAATGACCAATGGGTTGTTGATGAAATCAAAATGGAATTTTAAAAATTCCTACAATCAAATGATGATGAAAACACATCCTACAAAAATTATGGGATACAGCAAAGGCAGTTTTAAGAGAGAAATTTATGGCATTAAGTGCCTTCATCAATAAAGTAAAGAAGAGCCAAATAAATGACCTAATAATGCATCTTAGGACAACAAAAATCCAACAAAAATCCTAAAAAGAACACCCAAAAAGAAATTACAAAAATAAAGGGAGAAATACCTCAATTAGAATCCAAAGAGATAATTCAAAAAATAATACTAAGAGCTGGTTCTTTGAAAAGGTTAGTAAAATAGATACTCCTCTGGCCAGTCTCATCAAAAAGAAAAAGGAAAAAGCTACTATGGTAAAGATTAGGAAGGAAAATAGACCATAACCACTGATTACAATGAAATACAGAAGATCATCAAAGATTACTTTGAGAGATTGTATTCCTAAAAATATGAAAATAAAGAAATGGATAAATTTATTAACGCACATGATTTCCCAAAATTAACCCCACAAGACATAAGTGACCTAAACAAGCCCATAGAAAAAGTAATAAAGTCTCCAAACAAAGAAGAGCTCAGGTCCTGATGGGTTCACAGCAGAATTTTACCAAACTTTCAAAGAAGGTATACCTGTCTTCCTCAAACTGTTCCAAAAAGTAGAAAAGGAGGAAACACTCCCAAACTCATTCTACAAAGCTTCCATCACCCTGATACCTAAACCAGGAAAAGATTCGTCTAAGATAGAGAATCGTAGACTCATTTCCCTTATGAACAGAGATGCAGAAATCCTTAGCAAAATCCTGGGAAACCAAATCCAGCAACATATTAAAAAGATTGTTCACCATCACCAAGTAGGATTTATTCCACAGATGCAAGGCTGGTTGAACATATGGAAATCAATTAATATAATCCAACATGTCAAGAGACTGGCAAATAAAAATCACATGATCATCTTAATTGATGCTGAAAAGGCCTTCGACAAAGTGCAACACCTTTTCATAATAAAAACCCTGGAGAACATAGGCATAATAGGCAAATATCTTAACGTCATAAAAGCCATCTATGACAGACCTACAGCCAACATTATATTAAGTCGAGAAAAACTGAATCCATTTCCTCTAAGACCTGGAACAAAACAAGGATGTCCACTCTCTCCTATTCTATTTAACATAGTAGTTGAAGTCCTCGTGAGGGCAATCAGGCAAGAGAAAGAAATCAAAGGAATACAGATGGGCAATGAAGAGGTCAAACTATCCTTATTTGCAGATGACATGATACTCTACCTAAAAGACCCCAAAACCTCATTCAGAAAACTTTTAGATTTAATCAACTCTTTCAGCAAAGTGGCAGGATATAAAATTAATACACAAAAATCAACAGCTTTCCTTTACACTGACTGTAAGCAGGAATGGAAGGAAATTACTGATGCAATACCTTTCATGATAGCTTACCAGAAAATTAAGTACCTTGGAATCAATCTAACCAAAGACCCTACAAACTTCTACAAGGAAAATTTCAAAACATTAAAGAAAGATATCACAAAGGATACTAAAAAATGGAAGGACCTTCCCCGCTCCTGGATCAGAAGAATCAATATAATAAAAATGGCTGTCCTACCAAAAGCAGTCTATAGGTTTAATGCAATCCCCATTAAAATTCCAATGACAGACTTTACAGAAATAGAAAAAACAATCCAAAAATTAATATGGAATCACAAAAGACCACGTATAGCCAAAACATTCTTAAGCTACAAAACTAGTACAGGTAGAATCACATTCTGTGACTTTAATCTATACTACAGGGCAGTGATGGCAAAAGCAGGTTGATACTGGAACAAAAATAGACCTGAAGACCAGTAGAACAGAATAGAAGATCCACAAATACCTCAACACACCTATAACCACCTGATTTTCAACAAAGGAGCAAAGCAAGTAAATTGGAAAAAGGGTAGCCTTTTCAATAAATGGTGCTGGGAAACATGGATATCCGCTTTCAGAAAAATGAAAACTGACCCGCATCTCTCAATATGCATGAGAGTTAACTCAAAATGAATAAAAGACCTCAACATAAAACCAGAAACTTAAAGGTTAATAAAAAATAGGATAAGTAATACGCTACAACATATAAGCATAGGAAAGCATTTCCTTAATAGGACTCCAGTTGTTCAAGAAATTGCAACAAGAATAGATAAATGGGATTACGTGAAATTAAAAAGCTTCTGTACAGCAAAAGAAACAATTAGCAAAGTCAAGGAAATCCCCGCTGAATGGGAAAAAATGTTCACATCCTGTACATTGGTCAGAGATCTAATTACCAAAATTTATAAAGAACTCAAGAAAAAAATACCCAAGAAAACAAATAACCCAATACACAAATGGGCAAAGGAACTGAACAGTTTTCAAATGAAGAGGCCCATAAAGCCATGAAACACATGAAAAATGCTCAGTATCTCTAGCCATTAATGAAATGCAAATTAAAACAATTCTGAGATTCCACCTTACTCCAGTAAGAATGGCCAAAATCAATAAAACAAATAGCAACAAATGCTGGTGAGGTTGTGGAGAAAAGGGAACCCTGTTACACTGCTGGTGGAGCTGCAAATTAGTCCAACAACTTTGGAAATCAATATGGAGGTATCTTAAAAAACTAAAAATAAATCTACCATAAGACACAGCTATAGCACTATTGGGAATTTACCCCAAGGGAGATGGGTCATCATACCCCAGAGACACCTGCATCTCCATGCGCAATGCAGCACTTTTCACAATAAAAAGGATATGGAATCAACCAAAGTTCCTATCAACAGAAGAATGGATAAAATAATTATGGTCCATATACACAATGGAATACTCAGCTGTCAAAAAAAATGAAATAATGCCACTTGCAGCAAAATGGATGGAATTGGAGAAAATTATTTTAAGTGAACGAACACAAGCCCAGAAAGAGAAATACCACATGTTCTCACTCATGTGGGAGCTGAATCAAAAATTAAAAGAAGGAAAAAATCCTATGTAGAGGTCAGAACATAATAAAAAGCTTAAGTTGACTTAGCAGAGAAGGCACAATTTGGGACACACAAAAGAAGGAGGGAGGGATCTAGCAAAAGGAGGAAATCCTGGGAGAGGAGAGGGGAGAAAGGAGGAACAAGGAGGAGTGAGGAATGGGGGGGGGTGACCTTAGGGTCACCAGCCCAACTTTAATAATTCTGGAAATAATTATAATAATACCAAAGACTGGTAATAATACAGATGGGCTAGAAAATTCATGTAGTTGTACTGACAATGTGAAAAGATAGTTCAGTACAGAAAAAGTTTCGATTTTAAACATAATTGGGATCCAAAGATATATAGAAAAATATTACCATGAAATGACATGCAAATGGAAAAGAGGCCTTTGGTGGTGGGGTGAGGCAGGGGGAAGAAGTGTACGAGAGGGTAAGGGGGAGCCTCTGTGCAATGTACAACAAAATGCATATATGTAAATGTCACAATGAAATGCATGTCAGAATAAAACACATTAAGTTATACATTAAATATTTCCAATTTAAAAAATAGAGAATGGAATAAACAGTTGAAAAGATAAGTGAGCTGTGCACAGTGCTTCATGCCTATAATCCCAGTGACTCAGGAGGCGAAGACACGAGTGTTGTAGGTTCAAGGCCAGAGGCAGCCTGCATAAGTTAGCAAGACCCTGTCTCAAGATTAAAATAAAAATCTGGGCTAGGGGTACAGCTCAGTGGTGGAACTCTTGCAGAGAATGTGTATGCCCTGGGTTCACACCCCAAATACCACAACAAATAAGGGAAGGAAGGAAGGAAGGAAGGGAAAAAATAGATAAATGGCAAGAATTTTCCAAAACTGATGAAGTAATCAGTGTGAAAATTCAAGAATATTTGCAAACTCCAGTTAGGATAAATAGAAAATCACAACCTAGATGGTATAGTCAAACTGACAAAAATAAATAAGATAAAGAGCAGATCTTAAAAGAAGTCAGAGCTAGGAATGATATTGCTTGCCTGTTAATTCCAGCACTCCGGACACTGACACTAGAGGATCATGAATTAATGGCCAGGCTGAACTACATAGCAAGACCCTATCTAAATAAATAAATAAATAAATAAATCTTCCTTACAAATAACTACAGTGAATATTCTCTAATTTATAGCATTTATGTTTTATATAGACTCCATGGTTTGCCCAGGGTAGGGTCGAGAATTCACTGGAAATGCACATGAGTTAATATTCTGGGGTTATAGAAATGCTATTTATCGTGTTTGGGGTCGTAGTTACATGAGAAGGTATAACTTCAAAACTCTTTAGACTGAAAACCTATCCTCTGCACATTATCATACAACAGTCATACCTCAATAAAATATAATTTTTATATCCTTTATGTTAGTCAGCTTTCCATCACTATAACAAAATACCTGAGGTAATTAACCTAGGAGAAGAGGTTTATTTTGGCTCGCCATTTTGCAGGGTGCAGTCCATGATTGGTTGGCCCTGTGGCTTTGGGCCTATGGCAAGGCAGCATCTCATGGTGGGAGTGTGTGGCAAAGAAAACCCCTATGTCATGGCCAGGAAACAAACAAAACAAAACAAAAAAAGGAAGGAACCAGAGTCCCCCAGTCACCTTTGAGGGAACGCCTCAGTGACTGAAGGGCCTGCCACTAGGCCCTACCTCCTGAAGGTCCACCGCACTTCCCACTAGGGCCACTCGGGCAATCTAGCCTCAAAGACATGAATCTTTTGGGGACATTCATGAAGTTCTTTCCTTATCTGTTTTCAGATAAGGGAACTGAGGTAGAGGGAAGTTAATTGACCTACCTAGGTTGTGCCCTTCTCCAGAGTGTCTTAATCTGTGAGTTCTGCTGAAACCTGTCTGCTATAGGTAGCCCTGCTGGCATCTGAGATACCAGTGGCATGGCTTTCAGCACCACAGCTACATGCAATCCCCCACAGAATGACAAGCTGACAGATACTATGGAGAAGAACCCAGCAGCCCACTGCTGAAACAATTAGCCGTTGAGAACCCTATGAGTAGCAGAGAAGCACTATCAATGCAGTGCCGGAAAATGAGCCACCTAGGGTGCAAGGCATTCAAGAAATGACTGGAAAAAAGTTGCCTCTTCAAAGTCAGAATTGACCTTAATAACAAGAATGGAGTAAAGCCCCTGGGACCTTCTTTTGTTGATGTGGCACAATTCAAAATGAGAAGAAACATAGTGGCTGCAATAATGAATCAAACATAAAAAGATTATGTGCATAGCACAGTGTTGGGTAATGTTTCATTCTGTTGTACATAGGCCATTATGAATCGGATCTTTCTTGACGGTACCCAACAAGTAGTACTACACAGTTGGTGACAAAGCTAATAAAACTGGAAAGTCTCTTTTAAAGGTCTTCTTATTTATATACTTTTATCTCATACCATCTGGCCTAGCAATTCTGTTTCTAGGACTTTATGCTACAGGTAAGTTCCTATAAGTTCTAAACTGCAGGATAATAATTATACAAGGTTAGTACTTGCAGCATTGCAGAAATATGCTAATTATGAAATTAGTAGAGGTCTGATGATATAAAAATTATAGTGTAAGCACTCAGTCCCCCACACGTCTGTCAGTTTGCCGCACTGTGGGGGCTTGTGTGTTGCGATGAGTCTGAGAGCTCTGCCACTGTAACCTCGGACATGAGCAAGGTTACCCATGGTGGACAGGTTTTCAGCTGAGCTTCCAGACTAAGACAGACTAGGGAGTAGGACCTGGCGAGCCTCCCAAAACAACTAGCCATTGAAAACCCTATGAATAGCAAAGAAACACTGTCAGATATACTGCTGGAAAATGAGCCCCCCAGGTTGGAAGGCACTCAAAAGACTACTGGGGAAGAGTTGCCTCCTCAAAGTAGAGTCTACCGTGATGAAGGAAATGGAGTAAAGCCCCAGGGTGCTCAACTTGCTGATGTGGCATGACTCAAAATGAGGAGAAACAACTGTAAACATCCATTAATAATTGGAACATGGAATATATGTAGCATGAATCTTGTTGTTGTTGTTAGGTGCCATCAAGTCGGTATCCAACTCATAGCAACCCTCCTAGGGTTTTTAATGGCTGTTTCGGGATTGCCTTGGGAGTTGATTGCCAGGTCCTTCTCCCATTTTTGCTGTGCTGGGAATTGAACTGGGGACCTCAGAGACTGCAGCATAATGCTCTACCCACTGAGCTAAATCCCAGCCCCAGCATGAATCTAGGAAAATTAGAAATTGTTAAAAGAGAAATGGCGCACATAAACATTGACATTCTAGGCATCAGTGAGCTAAAATGGACCGGCATAGGACATTTTGAGCAGACAATCATATGGTCTACTATGCTGGGAATGATAAACTAAAGAGAAATGGGGTTGCATTCATCATCAAAAAAGACATTTCAAGATCTGTCATGAAATACAATGTTGTCAGTGATAGAATAGTATCCATACGCCTACAAGGAAGGCCAGTTAATATGACTATTATTCAAATTTATGCACCCACCACTAAGGCCACAAATGAAGAAAGGGAAGACTTCTATCAGCTTCTGCAATCTGAAAGAGATCAAATATGCAAGCAAGACATACTGATAATCACTGGTGACTGGAATGCAAAGGTGGGAAACAAAGAAGAAGGCTCAGTAGTTGGAGAATATGGTCTTGGTGACAGAAACGAAGCTGGAGATCGCATGATAGAATTCTGTCAGACCAATGACCTTTTCATTACAAATACATTTTTTCAACATCATAAACGGAGACTATATACATGGACTTCACAAGATGGAACATACAGGAATCAAGTTAACTACATATGTGGAAAGAGACGATGGAAAAGCTCTATATAAAATGTCAAAACAAGACCAGGTGCTGACTGTGGATCAGACCATCAACTTCTCATATGCAAGTTCAAACTGAAGCTGAAGAAAATTAGAATAAGTATACAAGAGCCACGGTATGACCTTGAGTATATCCCACCTGAGTTCAGAGACCACCTCAAAAATAGGTTTAATGCATTAGACACAAATGATAGGAGACCAGAAGAGTTGCGACCTGACAAAGATATCATTCAAGAAGGAAGCAAAAAGTTCTTAAAAAGACAGGAAAAAAAGAAAAGACCAAATTACATGTCAAAAGAGGCACTGGACCTTGCCCTTGAACGTCCAGCAGCTAAAGTAAAAGGAAGACATGATGAAGTTCAGGAAGTAAACAGAAGATGTCAGAAGGCAGCTCGAGCAGACAAAAACAAGTATTATAATGATGTTTGCAAGGAGCTGGAGGCAGAAAACCAAAAGGGAAGAACACGCTCTGTGTTTCTCAAGCTTAAGGAAGTGAAGAAAAAATTCAAGCCTCGAGTGGCAGTAGTGAAAGATTCTACAGGGAAAATATTAAATGATGCAGGAAACATCAAAAGAAGATGAGAAGAATACACAGAGTCATTCTACAAGAAAGAATTGGTAGATGACCAACCATTCCAAGAGGTTGCATATGAAGAGGAACCAATGGTGTTGAAGGATGACGTGGAAGCTGCCTTGAAAGAACTGGCAAAACACAAGGCTCCAGGAATTGATGGGATACCAGTAGAGATATTTCAACAAACAGATGCAGCACTGGAGGTGTTAACATGTTTATGCCAACAGATTTGGAAAATAGCTACTTGGCCAACTGACTGGAAGAGATCCGTATTTGTACCTATTCCCCAATAAGGGGATCCAACTGATTGTGCACACTGTCAGACAATATCATTAATATCACACACCAGCAAAATTCTACTGAAGATCATTCAGAAGCGACTGCAGCAGTATATAGGTAGAGAATTACTGGAAAATCAAGTGGGATTCAGAAGAGGGCGGGGAACCAGAGACATCATTGCTGATGTCAGGTGGATATTAGCTGAAAGCAGAGAATATCAGAAAGATGTCTATCTATGTTTTACTGACTGTGCAAAGGCATTTGATTGTGTGGATCATAACAAATTATGGATAACACTTCGGAAAATGGGAATAGCAGAACACCTAATTGTGCTCATGAGAAATCTGTACATGAACCAGGAGGCAGTTGTTTGAATAGAACAAGGAAACACTGAGTGGTTTAAAGTTGAGAAAGGTGTATATCAGGGCTGTATACTTTCACCCTATCTCTTCAATTTATACGCTGAGCAAATAATCTGAGGAGCTGGACTTTATGAGGAAGAACGCGGCATCAAGATTGGAGGAAGACTCATTAACAATCTCTGTTATGCACATGACACAACTCTGCTTGCTGAAAGTGAAGAGGATTTAAAACATTTACTGATGAAGATCAAAGATCATAGCCTTCAATATGGGTTACGACTTAACATCAACAAAACAAAAATCCTTACGACTGGGTCAGCACGCAACTTCACAATAAATGGAGAAAAGATTGAGGTTGTCCAAGATTTTGCTTTGCTTGGCTCTATAATCAACACCCGTGGAAGCAGCAGTCAAAAAATCAAAAGACGCATTGCTCTAGGAAAAGCTGTGGCAAAAGATCTCTTTAGAGTATTGAAAAGCAAAGATGTCACATTGAAGATGAAGGTGTGTCTGACTCAGACCATGGTATTTTCAGTCACATCCTATAGTTGTGAAAGCTGGACATTGAACAAGAGAGACAGAAAAAGAATTGATGCTTTTGAATTGTGGTGCTGGAGGCATCTATTGAATATACCATGGACTGCCAAAAGAACCAACAAATCTTTCCTAGAAGTGCAACTAGAGTGCTCCTTGGAAGCAAGAATGGCCAGATTGCATCTTACGTATTTCGGACATGTAGTCAGGAGAGATCAATCCCTGGAGAAGGACATCATGTTTGGGAGAGTGGCAGGTCAACGCAAAAGAGAAAAACCCTCCACCAGATGGTTTGACACAGTGTCTGCAACAATGGGCTTAAACATAAATAAGATCTTTGCCTGGCACAGAATCGGCAAGTGTTTCAATCTGCTGTACATAGTGTCGCTATGAGTCAGACTCTACTGGACGGCACCTAACAACAACAAAGCACTCAGAGTAATACAATAAAAGAACTGCTTGGGAAAATTATGTATTCATATCAGATTATCTTGGTGTAGTGTAGCAAGAAAAATAGTATGGAATATGTGTTCCTATCTGTGTTTAAAAAAAAATACAGGCAGATACAAGGGAAATATATGTGTGATTGTATAAATAGAAAGTGTTTCTGAAAGAATCTGATAAAATCAAATTTCCAGGGAGAGGAATTAGCTGGCTGGAGGGTTAGGTGTGAGACATTTCAGTATATCCCTCTTTTGTACACTTGGAATATTAAAGCATATGAGTGTATTTATTGCCTGTTCAAAAACCTAAGAACAATTACAATTTGGAACCAGCTAAAATAGTTCATTATATCTGTTTCCTAAGTTCACAGAAGCCTGCAGCCATAGCCCTGTGAAATCCAATCCCGACAGATCTCGGAAGCTAAGCAGGGTCAGGCCTGGTTAGTACCTGGATGGGAGACCGCCTGGGAACACCAGAAGCTGTAGGCTTGGGAGAAGGACCTGGCAACCCCCTCCCAAAAATCAATCTGCCATTGAAAACCCTATGAACAGCAGAGAAGCACTGACAATAGTGTTTCCCCCGACTCGACGGCACCTAACAACAACAACAACAACAACGAGTTCACAGAAGCCTGCCGCATACTTGCGAAGAGTTTTCCTGTCCCTCACCCCAGTCAATGTCCTTTGGCTTTTGTCTATCAGTCTCAGGCTGTCCTTTTTTAAAGTACAAGCCTTCCTACCCACAGACCTGCCTGATCTTGGCCCAGGATCGTTCCAAGGGCCGCTTAACTCACTTCCCTTCATGGCTACCCTACTGTCTCCTGTTCCCTCTGTCTTGTCTGTGCTTAGAATGCTTAGTGCTCCTCAGTTTCTGCTTACAGATGTGTCTGCTTCTGGCGGGTCAGGTCCCTCTCCTGTATCCATGGTCTGTTATGGTGTGGATCCGGAGGAGTTCCCCTGCCGCAGCAGGTCAGGTAGCGCTCAGGTCCTTCCCTGCAGTGCTGCTTTCACTTTCAGCTCTCTTTCCCAAAGCCTCCTATGTGGGATGATTTGAGACTGCACAAAGATAAGCACTTTTTAATTTATATTGCTTTATTAAGTCTTTTATTATCTATTGGGAAAAGTGAAACTAGTCCATGGAACTTGTAGATATTTCATTTTACCAATGTTATTGTTTAGACAAGGCTCAGTTTAAAAAAGAGGGAGTGATTTATTAAAAGATTCAGTAGTTCTACAAGTATAGCACAGAGCAGAAAGGGCAGTAGGCACTGATCTCTTGGGAGCCACTGGCTCACAAGAAGCAGGGCCTTAAGCCTAGGAGGCACTTATGGCTGGCCTTCACCAGCTGTCCCTTGCCTGCCCTGGGGCCATCTCTGTGGCCTCCTAACTACACTCACCTCCTTCCCCATTCCTGCCTGTCTGATCATGCACAATGACAGGCTTCTGCTCACATGTTCACAACTCTTCCACTTTGATTCCTGGCATTGCCCTTTATAAAAAGGACCTCTCGGGACCTTGCCACATCTGCTGACCCACTCCCTCCTTAACTTGCAGTTTCAGTTCACATTCACCTCTTTCTGAAGTCTTCCCTGATATATTCATTTCCTGCTGCTGTATCAGACCACAACAGTCATGAAAGAGCATAAATTATTCTCTTACACTTCTTGAAATCAGACATCCAAAGTCAGTTTCACTGGCATAAAGTCAAGGTGTTGGCAGAGCTGGTTCATTCCAGAGGATTTGAGGGGAAAATCTGTTTTCTTGCCTTTTTCAGCTTCTAGGGCTGCCTTGGCTTGTGACCCTTTCCTCCATAAAGGCTCAGCACTCTACTTTCCACTTTTATCTTCAACGTTCCTCCTCCGGCTCTGACTCTTGGTCCCTTTTGTGAGGACCTTTGTGATTACATCAGGTCCATCTAGGTATTTCAAGATTCTCTCCGTATCACAGAATTCCTAGTGGAATCACATCTAACAAATCCCTTTTTCCATGTGAGGTCATCCATTCACAGGTTGTGGGGTCCTGGTTTGGACATGGGGGACCTTGTTCAGTCCCCTATGTCCAGCATTGCTACTCTCCTGTGTCCTTAGACTTGGTTTTACCTCTCTGCTTCTGCATTCTGTCCATTCTCCACTTATCTTACAGAATATTTGCCTTGTAATTATCAGTCCATCTGACCCGCTCCCCACAGGCTGAGCCTCTCAAAGGTAGCGAAAGCATCTTGCTCGTCTTGCCTCCCCAGCGCTCCTGCCATACGATGGAAGGCCAAGTGTTGGAAGGAGTGAATAGGCCACCCAGTGCAGGATGGCCCCATAGCGCTCCTGTTCAGAGCACAGGCTGGGGCCCATTTGCCTGGCCCTGGCCTTGGATCCCAGCAGCTCTGCTCACTGGCTCTGTTCCTTCCATGTCTCATCCATATGACAGTGAGTCAAGCCTTATCTGGAGGCTCACAGAAAGATTAAATAGACCTGTGCATGTGAAAGTATGGGAAGAGAGCCTGACAACAACCACGTAGTCGAGAGCTCACTTTGTCCTTGTTGTTGATTTTCTTGTTTATGATGTGAAAGGATTATAAATTATTCTGGGTTTTTTTTTTTTTTCTTTTTTTTTTTTGCAGTACTGGGGGTTGAACCCAGGGCCTCGCGCCTGCATGCTCTGCAAGTGCTTGGACCACTGAGCTGCACCTCAGCCCAATTTTTTTACTTTTTGAGACAGGGTCTCACTAAGTTACGCAGACTGCCTCTGGTCTCAAATTTGCAATCCTCCCGCCTCTGCCTCCCGAGCCGCTGGGATTACAGGCATGCGCCACTACACCCGGCCAAAGGATTATAAATTATTCTTGACAAATTTAGGAAAGGGGAGACTAAACTCTGTTTAGTTAATGTTTAAAGAAATGCTTTGCTAGGTTTTAAATATTTTCCACAAAATTTTTGAATGTATGACCAAAATGTAGAAAATAATAAAGAATTCACTTGGGATGATCATGAACCTGTGGAACAGGCTATTGTGCACCCTTCTGGTTTTTAATGGTAACTGCTTAGAAGAAAGCAGTATAAGATCTGGCTACTCTCTGGGCTGGTAGAGTTTAATTGGAGGAAGGGCTAAATCTGCATATGATTGTGTAGCACACACATGTAGTTGCATCTGTGGGTACTCATGAGACTTCTGGCTTTTTTGTTTGTTTGTTTGTTTGTTTGGGTTTTGTTGGTTGGTTGGTTTTTTGAGACAGAGTTTGCTGTATTTTGAGGCTGGCCTCAAAATACAATCCGCCTCAACCACCAGAGTGCTAAGATTATAGGTGTGTGCCAGCATTCCACTGTGCCAGCATGCCCAAGCAGCCTCTGGCTTTTTGAAGCCACTCTAACATAGATAGATGTGCCCTTGTGTTTAGTTAACACTCACTGAATACCAACCAGTTCCTGGCACCATTCTGTACTTTCCTGAAGGTCCTTTAGTATCTCTATTAAGAAGAACTACTAGGTATCACGTACATTTGATCTTTTTATATGTCAGTCTTGGTGTGTTTGATGGTATTTCTATCAGCATATATGACCTAGGATTCCAAATGTTGTTTCGGAGAAATTTAAAGTGTTTAGGAATCATGGACTTTTGTTAATTTTGTTACTGTTGTTAGGGGCTGTCCAGGTCCAACTTACAGTGACCCTATGCACAACAGAATGAAACACTCCCCAACTTTATGCCATGCACATAATCTTTTTTGTGCTTAAGCCCATGTTGCAGACACAGTGTCAATCTATCTAGTTGAGGATCTTCCTTTTTTTCATTGACCTACCACTGTCCCAAACATGATGTCCTTCTCCAGGGATTGATCCCTCCTAATAACATGTCCAAAATTCGTAGGACACAGTGTGACTGTCCTTGCTTCCAACGAGCCCTCGGGTTGCACTTCCTCTAAGACAAATCTGTTGGTTCTTTCGACAGTCCATTGTATATTCAGTATTGGTCTTCAGCACCATAATTCAAAAGGATCAGTTCTTCTCCTGTCTCCCTAATGTAACATCCAGCTTTCACAAGCATATGATACAACTGAGAATACTATAGCAGGAGTCAGGCGTACCTTCGTTCTTCAATGTGACGTCTTTTCAAATTTTTAAAGAGGTCTTTTGCAACAGCTTTTCCCAGTGCATTGCATCTTTTGATTTCTCAAGCACTGCTTCCGTGGATGTTGATTATAGGACTAAGTGAAACAGTATCTTGGACAACCTCAATCTTTTCTCTATCTATGATGAAGTTGCTTACTGACCCAGTTGTAAGAATTTTTGTTTGCTTGATGTTGAGGCACAATTCATTCTGAAAACTGTGTTCTTTGATCTTCATCAGTACATGTTTCATATCCTCTTCACTTTCAGCAAGAAAAGTTGTATCATCTGTGTAACACAGGTTGTTAATGAGTCTTCCTCCAGTCATGATGCCACATTCTTCTTCATACAGTCCAGCTTCTTGGATTATTTGTTCAGCATACAGGCTGAGGAGGTATAGTGAAAGGATATTGCCCTAACACACACCTTTCCTGACTTTAAGCCAGTGTTTAACCAAGCAGTGCTCTAAACCAAGCATTCAGTTGGATCCCCTTTCTTAGGAATAGGTACAGATATGCATCTCTTCCAGTCAGATGACCACGTAGCTGTTTTCCAAATCTCTTGGCATAAACAAGTAAGCACCTCCAGTGCTGCATCTTTTTGTTGAAATATCTCTATTAGTATTATCCATTCCTGGAGCCTTGTGTTTCACCAGTTCCTTCCAGTCAGCTTCCACTTCGTCCTTTAGTATCATTGGTTCTTGATCATATGCAATCTCTTGAAATGGTTGGTCATCCACCAATGCTTTTTGGTATTATGACTCTATGTATTCTTCCATCTTCCTTTGATGTTTCGTACATTGTTTAATATTTTCCCTGTGGAGTCCTTCACTATTGCCATTCGAGGCTTGAATTGTTTTCTCAATTCTTTAAACTTAAGAAAAATACAGCATGTTCTTCCCTTTTGGTTTTCTATTTCCAGCTCTTTGCACACATCATTATAATATTTGATTTTGTCTTCTTCAGCTGCCCTTTGAAATCTTCTATTTAGTTCTTTAACTTCATCATGTCTTCCTTTTCCTTTAGCTGCTCGACATTCAAGGGCAAGTTTCCAAGTCTCATTTGACATGTACTTTGGTCTTTTCTTTTTTCCTGTCTTTTTAACAACCTTTGCTTTCCTCATTAATAATGTCTTTAATGTCATTCCACAACTCGTCTGATCTTGATCATTAGCATCTCACGCATCAAACCTGTTCTTGAGGTGGTCTCTGAACTCAGGTGGGATATACTCAAGGTCATACGTTGCCTCTCATGTACTTGTTCTGATTTTCCTCAGTTTCAGTTTGAACCTGCATATGAACGGTTGTTGATCTCATCCACATTCATCATCTGGTCGTCTTCTGACTTTTGATATTGAGCTTTTTCATCTTCTCTTTCCTCAAATGGGTCAGACTGGTTCCTGTATGTTCCATCTGATAAATTTCATATGTATAGTTGCTGTTTATGTTGGCGAAAAAAAATGTGTTTGCAATGAAAAGGTCATTGGTGTGACAAAATTCTGTCGTGTGATCTCCAGCAACATTTCTTTCACCAAAGCCATAGTTTCCATTACTGAGCTTTCATCTTTGTTTCCAACTTTTGCATTCCAGTCATGAGTAATTATCAGTGCATCCTAATTGCATGTTTGATCAATTATAGACTGCAGACGCTAGTAAAAATCTTCCCTTCCTTCATTTGTGGCCTTAGTGGTAAGTGTGTAAGTTTGAATAATAGTCATATTAACTGGCCTTCCTTGTAGTCATATGGATATTATTCTGTCACTGACAGCATTGTACTTCAGGACAGATCTTGAGAGGTCTTTTCTGATAATGAATACAACCCTATTTCTCTTTAATCTGTCATTCCCAGCATAGTAGACTATATGATTATCTGATGCAAAATGGCCAATACCAGTCCATTTTAGCTCACTGATGCCTAGCATGTTGATATTTATGTACTCCATTTCTCTTTTGATGATTTCTAATTTTGCTGGATTCATACTATGTACATTCTAATTATTAATGGATGTTTACAGTTATTCCTTCTCATTTTGAGTTGTGCCACATCAGCAAATGGAGGTCCCTGGAGCTCTGTCCATTCTATCATCCAGTTCGACTCTACTTGGAGGAGGCAACTCTTCCCCAGTTGTCTTCTGAGTGCCTTCCAGCCTGGGGGACTCGTTTTCCAGCACTATATCTGACAGTGTTTCTCTGCTACCCATAGGGTTTTCAGTGGTTAATTGTTTCAGAAGTGGGCCTCCAGGTCCTTCTCCCTAGTCTGTATTAGTCTGGAAGTTCAGCTGAATCCTGTCCATCATGGGTGACCCTGCTGGTATCTGAAATAACCAGTGGCATAGCTTTCAGCATCACAGCAACACACAAGCCCCCATGGCACAACAAGATGACAGACAAGTGAGGGTTGTTCTTTTTAAGATATATATTAAATTGTTCATCCTTAAAACACACTGCAGGGATGACATCATCCCATGTGGCATTCAAAGAAAAGAGTTCACAGGAGAGAGAGAATTTGCTGTCATGGCACACCTATATTCCAAGAGAGCTAAGCAACATCCTACAGTTAAAGAAATTTTTAAAGCACCTTGTAGCAAGTATTTTCATTGGGAGCACGTACTCTGACCAAAGATCATGACTACTTGGTGTGCATGCAAGTCATATTTTTAGAATGTCATGAAAAATGGAGAAGCATATGAAAGGCATTCTAGCTTTAGGAAATAATGCTAGTAGGGATTTTAGATTAAAGATGTAATAAGATCTGCCTAGGCAGACTGAAGAGAGATGGTTTAGTAGTGAAATATAAGGTTATCAGACAAGTAATGCCAGGCTGGAAAATAAAAATACATCGTTTGAATGGCAGGTAGACATTACCTGTTTTTCAAAAAGCAAGATATTGAAGTTATACCCTCTGCATCATTTCACTTGAACATTAAAAGAGTGATTCTGAAGTTTAAGCGATGATGGAAGGGAAAATTACAGTTGTCCCACCTGAAGATCAGAGTCCAATTTATGAATTTATTTCAGAGGTTGAAGTATAGATTAACTATTAAAAATGAAGAACCAGACAGGTCTAGTGCATATAACAAAGGACTGAGAATAGTTACATACTAATTTCTGTTCTGTGGAAAGCAGATATCATGTTACATGGCCGGAAACAAGTGTGATGAAGTATATCCATTTATTCAGTTAAAGTCAGTTGGGTTTGTTTGTTTTTTACGATACTCGGGTTTGAACCCATGGCCTTATGCTTGCATGGCTTTGCAAGTGCTGGACCACTGAGCTGCACCCCGAGTCCATTCTTTTTACTTTTTGAGACAGGGTCTCGCTGAGTTACACAGACTGCCTCTGTCTCGAACTTGTGATCCTCCTGCCTCCGCCTCCCCAACCGTTGGGATTACAGGTGTGTGCCACTGTGCCCAGCCATGTCAATTAGGTTTTGAAAAGCACTGTCCTCGACAGATAAGACTGGAGCTGTGGCAAGAAATTCACCATTGAGTCGGGCGGCTTCTGTCCTGAGGCTACCATAGAGCTTGGTAGGGACCACTGGAGGGAGACAACAGGCAACACTCACTCCCAAGTCCAACCACAAGTCCAGACTGTTAACGGTATGTGGAGGAACCAAATCCAAGTGCTGAGGAGGACCAGTTAGTTCTTACAGGTGTGAAAGGTCAAGATTTCAGTTTCTTAAAACTCAACAGAAAGAGGGCACCGTGGCACGCGCCTGTAATTCCAGCAAGTTGGGAGGCAGAGGCAGGACGATTGCAAGTTCAAGCTCAGAAGCAGCCTTGGTAAGTTAGCAAGACCTATACTCAAGATGAACAGTGAAGAAGGTACTGGAGGTGCAGCACAGTGGTAGAGCACTTGCATGGTACGATGTTCAGCTCACCAGTACTGGATAAAAAAAATCTACAGAGAAATCTGTTGCTATGAAGAGGCACTGTGGGCTCCAAGGGAGGAGAGGTAAGGGAGGGGGTCACCTCACCCTGGCCACATCAGCTAGGGTCTATAGGCGGGAAGGAGCTCTTGATTGCCGTGAGTCTCACAAAGAAATCCCCATGAACATCTTCCTCAGCAGAATGCCCAAGGCTCGGGGTGGAGGGACAGGGTGGCACTTGCTGCAACTCCTGGATTTTGCTTGTTGCTTGTTGGCTAACATAGTGTTTGGTGCTAGTGGCTGAGCAGGAAAGGGCAAGCAGGACCCCGGACATAGGCAGCCCTGTCCTAGTTGAAGCAATTCTCTAGGGCCACACTGGCCGAATCTCCGTTCTTTACCTGCATTTGCATGGTCCTTCTCATGTATGCTTTTGGAGTTGTCAGCGGGCAGACAGTAAATGCTGACTGGAGTTCTAGGACAGCAAGGAGAAGAGAGATGAGAGCAGTCTCACCCGTGACAGAAGAAGAGCAACCCCAAGGTCCTTACCTTGATGGAGCTTACAGTTCTCGGAGGTGAGCTCGACACTGACCGGGTAAGTTTAAATAAATACATGAGCAAACAAGCTAATCAGACATTAAAGTAGGTGCTCTGAAGACAGGATGGGGTGCTGTGCTGGGAAATGGTTGAGAAGTTGCCTGGTTTGGATGTATGGCCCAGGCTTCTGTGACCATTGATGTTTGAGCTGAGACCTAAAGAGTGAGGAACACGTGGCCCAGTGAGCGTCCATGGAAAGCGCTCAAAAAAAGGAGCAGTGGTTGGAGGTAGAACCATTTGAGATTGGCAGGAAGAGAGCAATTTGATGGGGGCAGTGTCCCAGGCCAGAGCTACTCAGATTATGAACCCAGGCAGAGAGGATGCTTTACCCAAGAAAAAGACTCTGGCAGAGCCAGAATCCAGAAAGTGGAGATTACAGCCAGTGTGCTCAGAAAGTCATCCATAGTCGGGTTGGGGGTGTTCAGTGGGGAGCACGTTGGGAGCCACAGGACTCGCAGCCTCTTTTCTCAGAGAAGGTTAGGACAAGCTAGGCTCTGAGGAAGAAGGCAGCAGGCATGGCAGAGAGCTGGCAGGAGGCATAAGAATGTGGTATGATTGCTTTGTGGAATAGGAGACGGCCTCATCAGGCAGGATCTTCTTGCTGGTCGACTGGCATTGTGATTTTCCTCCACTAGGCATCCCCCTACCACTGGGTACAGGAAGCAGGTGGAGAAGCCACTTTTCTGGGGGCTTTTCTGGGCTGCTGAGACAATACAGATGAGTGTGCTAAAGAACTGGTAGTATGAGCCAGTGATGTCAACAATGAAAGAACAAGAAGCCAGCTGGGTACAGTGGCACACACCTGTCATCGTAGCAACACAGGAGGCAGTGGCAGGAGGATCAGAGTTTGAGACCACAGGTAGCCTTTGTAACTTACCAAGGCTCTGTCTCAAGATGAAAATTGCCTAATGGGGGCTGGGGGTGCAGCTCAGTGCTACAGGCTTGCAAAGTGTACATGAGGCTCAGAGTTCAGCCCTCCAGTACCAAGGGAAAAAAAAAAACACTGATGGACACAGATCCAAGAACAGATGTTTGGGCACAAGAAGACCTGAGGGAAGGAGGAAGCATGAAGCATGCTAGGCAGCAAAGGGGGAGTGCTGGGAAGGGGTCTGAGGTCAGCCAGGTTCCATCCTTTTCTGCAGTTGGATTGCCTTACTGCTGCTTTCCTATCTCCTGATTCAGTAAGTCTGTATTTGTTAATGGCAAATGGTTGTCAGGCGGGTTGGACTTCAGTGAATTCTGATCCTGATAAACTGTCTGTTTCTAATGATGGACTCTTCCTGTCAGCTTTTGGTCTGTTTGAGCCATACTTCTCTTGTCCTCTCAGTAGTTGGAGTGGATGTGTTGGATGTGGTACTTGTGTGAACAGGGTTTGTTGGGTACCTTTTGTCAATCTTCAGTGTAATGCCACAACCATAATTGATGGAGAGTTGAGTTGCAAGCTTTTAGGACTAATTGCAGAGTCTAAACTAAAACATTTCCTGGAGCTACCTTTAAATAATAATAATAAAACCTTGTATAGATATAGTGCTTTACAATTTACAAAGCACTTTCACATACATCATCTCATTTAATCTTCACCATAAACCATGCTTTTTGAGTGGTTAGATCTTTCCTAAGTGAGAAATCGTGTTGCACATCCTGATTTAATCACAGTGAGTGGCCAAGAGTTCTCAATACAATAACCATTTATCCAGTACCTTCTATGCACAGAGCACTTCACTAAGAATACCAAAGGGTGAATTTTCAGGGAGTAAATATCTACTAAATAGTACCTATCCAATAAATGCGATCTTGCTTCCTAATTCCATCTCCTGTCCTCATTGCAGTCACTGTTTTGGAGACTACTTGCTATGCCATAAGTTTATATAAATATTGCCAAGAATTCATTGTACCAGAGTTGCAGTTTTTAAAACTGAGGATTCTGATATTTGTCTGAGGTCAATGATTCTTCCAAAAGTCATTCTATGTCAACTTGCACTTTTTTGAAGATTATCTTTTACTTGAATCTAACAAAAATATTTCAAACTCTGAGCCTGTCTGAAAATGCCTGGCTATTGAGTTCATTGTCTTGATGGAAGTGATTAGGATATGATTCAAGAGCACAACTGGCCCTTGGCCCCAGAAGGCTAATCACCATATCTAGGCGCTGTGAACCAGACTGGGATACTGTAAGGCAGGCATGTCCAATCCCTGGGCCTCATACAACCTGGGATAGCTAGTAATAGGACCCTACAAAATCTCTTTAACATTGTGTAGTTTTTAGCATTTGTTTTTGTTTGTTGTTGTTGTTGTTGTTGTTGTTGTTTTGCAGTACTGGGGGTTGAACCCAGGGCCTCACGCCTGCATGCTTTACAAGTGCCGGACCACTGAGCTGCACCCCAAGCCCATTTTTCTTTTTTTCACTTTTTGAGACAGGGTCTCACTAAGTTATGCAGACTGCCTCTGATCTCGAACTCGAGATCCTCCCGCCTCTGCCTCCTGAGCCGCTGGGATTACAGGCCTGTGCCACCCTGCCCTGCAGCATTTGTTTTCTTAATGACCCCCCCTTATGATGTGTATACACTAACGATATTATATAATTTATTTGCCACCAAAGACAATTCCTTTTTACTCGATGTGGCTTGTTGTTGTTGTTAGGTGCTGTCGAGTCGGATAGGGTTTTCCATGGCAGACTGTTTCTGGATTGCCTTGGGAGTGGATTGCCAGGCCCTTCTCCCATTTTTGTGGGCTGGGAATTGAACTCGGGACCTCAGAGACTGCAGCGCAGTGTTCTACCAACTGAGCTAAATCCCAGCCCTCGATGTGGCTTAGGAAAGCCAAAAGGTCGGACACCCTGCTGTCAGGAGATTGGGAGGCCAAGGACTTCCTTGGAGGCTCCCCCTTTGGAGAGGTGGGGAGCAGAAGGTAATGCTGGAGCGAGACACAGTCCCAGGGTAGGACTCCTGTACCTGTTAGTGTTCTGGGTTAGAGCCAGCTGGCTCCTCAGAAAATACACAGGCTTTAAGGTCTTACTCAAGCTCCTCCAGAAGGTATGAGGTCCCCAGAATAATAGAAACTCCTGGCCTTCAAAGCCCCCTGGGCAAAGTGCCTTTCTCAGAGGAAGTGATAGGACCTGAGAACCATGACTCCTTCCTCTGTTGAGGACTGGTTAGGGCCCTGATGTCCTGTATGAAACCTCAGCTGAAAAGCCCGTTTTACTAATGAAACACGGGTGATCAGTAAGGTGCTGAGGACAAATTGGGTCACCTTGCTGCAGATATTTTCCTGCTCTTTGTTCGGCATCTTACTTTTACTAACTATGGTGTTACCCTAGGTCTTACTCGGCTGTTTATGTGGGCACATGGTTTGGGAATTGGGGGAGGACAAATTCAAAATGGCCTAATTTTTATTTTTTTAACTAGTGCACACATTTCCTGGACACATTGGTTTTAAGAAACTTCTGTCATGGCGGTGGTGGTTGTTAGGTGCCATAGAGTCAAGTCCAACTCATAGCTCCCCAAGTACAATGGAACAAAAACACTCCCCAACTCTGTGCCATGCCTGGCACTATGTCAGTGCTTCTCTGCTATTCATAGGGTTATCAATGGCTGATTGTTTTCAGGAGTGGGCTACCAGGTCTTTCTCCCATTTTGGGGGTGCTGGGGATTGAACCCAGGGCCTCAGTGCTCAGAGCAGCACTCTACCAACTGAGCTAACATCTTTTTAATAACAGCTGCTTATGTTTTACAGGGGAGGCCAATGTCTGAATTACCAAACCATCTCTTGGTTCTTTTGCTATGGAGATTAGAATCAAAAGCCCAGGGAGTCTTCCTTCTTTGTGTGAGGCTGATATGCCTAATGCTTTATTTTGACAGAGAATATGCATCCAGCATCTAATACTCCAAAGAGGAGCACGGTTAGGACACAGTGTGGAGCTGGGAGTTGGAGCACTAGGTCCAAATGATGTTTCCGACTGGGGCTGGAAACGTGCTTTAAATAATTTTATTCTGATCATTTAGGTCTCTCTTTATAGGGCATCTTTTATGACCAAGACTGTCCAGTACCAAAATGAGCTACATAAATTCCTAATCTGGGATACAGCTGGACAAGAACGAGTAAGTCACTCTTTAATTTACTATGTGTTTTTCTGAGGCCCAAACCAAATTAAAGCTCCAGCTAAACTGTCAACGTCCCTGTCATTTCACGTTACTCACTTCTCTTCTGTGCGCCAGAGACACATTTATTTCCATTTGCGTAGGCTAGCCTTTTTCTTTTCAATTAGAACCACAGAGTCCACTGATGGAAGAAGTGATAATGGTCACTGAGGGCATTTTTATACTTCTTAGTGTCTTAAAGTAAATGCTGACTAACAGGCCTGATAAAATCCTGCCTGAGCATTGTATGTAATCTGGGGCTCTGTCCTCTGGTAGAGATATAAAAGAATTAGTGGTAGAAAGGGAGAGTTAAGCACAGCTCATTTATCGCTGCCTTTTAAAAGCTAAAGAGGGAACTTTACAGCATATAAAGTTTGAGATTTAAGTGAAATGGATGAGCTATCACAGAGCTTCACGATAGGTCCTTAATGAATGCCTGATGATAAAATTGACCACAATGGAGATTTGCCTAAGGAAGAACCTAAACCACAGTGGATCCAGCCTCAGTGGTACAGGCCAAATGGGATTTGAGAAGGCCACCCAAATCCAAAGGTGTGGGAAGAGAACAGACACACCTTCTGCCTCAGCTATCCTCTGGGTACCAAGTCTGATTTTCCTGCCTGAGGTGCCTGTGGTGGCCACCCCATTATTCAGCTGCTGTTTAATTTTGTTTTCAAATGGTACTATCAAAACAGAACATCTGATGGATGTGCAGTGCTATCTTAAACTCTTAAAAGGATACCAGAAGTAATCAGGAAAGATAGTCTGTCGTCATAGTCTTATGTAGGACAACGTAGATACTGTGTGTGGTAGAAAATCTGACAAGAGTCATCACAGACAAATGGGGAAAACAGAACAAGCCATTACTAGTGTCCTAGATAAAGACACTGTACGTCTGTGCAGATGTAATGTCTTAAGTTTGCTCTGTTTGGTCTCTTCTGTTCTTAAACTGGGTGCCATGCTCCTGTGCAGTGACTCATCTGAGGTGCATCTGCTTAGGGTCTTCCACTTCCCACTTCTCCTGTGCCAGTGCTGTGCATCTAGAATGGGGCATTTAAGACAATTGGACCTTTGCTGACCGTCACTCTTCCATCCTGCAGAAGCATTGCTTGCCACAGAATCCTCCTACATTTATCTACACACAGCCCTGGGATCTGTACTATTAGCTACAAATTCATGGGGCTTTTCCTCCTAGTAATTTTTGTGCCTCTCCACTAAATGCCAAGTTTCAATTGCACCTCACATATATTTGGTGCTACAGGAAAGCCCTCATCATAAAGAATCATGGTAGAATATAGACCCCATTATGCTTTGCATCAGAGCCTGTCCTGGGGCATACAGTCATATATAACATCTCTTTTTTTGTGGACCATGACGAAAGAAGTGCCCCCGGGGTATATGCCTCTTCCTTTCTACTTATTGGTTGCAGGAGCCTGTGAAGGGTTGTAACTAGCTGGTTTGCCTGCCTCTTATTTGCCCATTCTAATTGGTGCTCAAGCAGGAATGGTTGCTCTGAAAGGCAGTACCTGAAGCGCTGTCATACAGCTAAAAGCCAGGCAAGAGATGCTCACAGGGCCAGGCCAGGCCACAGGCAAGGACCTTGACCAGAAGGCCTTGCATTGGAGAGAGTCAAGAGAGGAGGCTCACCTAGAGAGCACTGACTACAGTTGTTACTAGGCAAGAGCCTATGTCTAGGGTTGCCACATTGCAGAGTTTAAGAAAAGCTGGACCAGGCTAGGGATGTAGCTCAGTGGTTGAACACTTGCCTAGCATGTGCAAAGCCGTGGGTTCAGTCCCCAGCACTGGGGGGGGGGGGGACAAAATGGCATGGCAGAGCATGCCTGTAGTCCTTGTGATTCAGCAGGAGGATTGCCAGTTCAAGGCCACAGGCAGCCTGTGTAGTTTAGCAAGACCCTGTCTCAAGATAACACATGAAAAGAGGACTGGGTGCTTGCAATGTCCACCTCTGGCCCTGGGCTCTACCCCTAAGTACCTCAAAAGAATGAAAGAAGGGTGGGAAGAAGTGAGAGAGGGAAAAGAAAAGCTAGACATCTGTCAGTTCATCACAGATTGTCCAAAACAAAAGGAGGATCACAAAAGAAGTGTCTGGGAGCCAAGCCTAGCTCATGGACTCCCCACTTGTCCTGGCCAAGGGCTTTAAGTCCTAAATGCACCAGCCACAGCCAGACTCCCCCATTTTTACCTCCTCTTACCAGTCTGCCCTCCTGGAGCAAACTGCCTGTTCTCCATTGTGCCACATGCCTTTCCACCCTTTTCACCTTTCCTCACAACTTTTGTCCAGAAACTCTTCAGCCCTCAGAGCCTGCCTCCAATGTCAGTGAAAGAGAGACTTTCCTCACCAGCCCTGCTGTTCTCAGCTGAGAAGCCACATGGTCAGCCAGCCAGACCTGTTGCTCAGATCCCAGTCTGGAGGTTGTGTTGAATTCCTCCCTTGCCTGGTGCTTCCGTAGTGTCCCATCTGCATGTCCTGATAGCTCCATGGTCTGTCTCAGACCCATCCAATTCTACTCCTCCACTACAATGCGCTGCTCTCAGCCACCTGCCCTCTCACTCAAGTGTCCCTGCAACTTAGACCTGGTCTCCCTGCTTTCCCTCTATGCAGCCTGCCCCATGTCACTGTTCCCCACAGGACCCACAGGCTAATGGGAAACGTTAAGAGACCCTGCTGTCTTCCTGCCAACAGCCTTCAGCAATTATCTTTGCTCTCCTCTAGCCGCATTCTGAAGGGCCTTATAGAGCACACACGCCCTGCTCCCCTTCTTTCCTCAGTGGCCCTGCCCCTGTGTGCCAGCCCACTGGGCTCCATGCACCTCCTTAAAGATGCTTGCCATCAGGCCTCCGATGTGCTCACTGGAACTCTCTCTGCCCTGCACTCATAGGCTCCTTACCAGTTTTTGGTCTCAGGGTATTTGTCACACCTCATAGGTTTCTCTAACCCAGCTGTACCTATACAGGGCACCCCATTCATTCTCCGTCATTACCCATATTCATTTTCCTCAAAACGCTCACTACAAGGTATAAGTAGACATCTGTCTACGTACCTTTACTGATTGTCCCTCCTACCAGACTATAGACTTAAAAGCTGACCACAAGTGTCTTGTTGATTGCTGCGGTCCCGGTTCCCCACATGATGCCTCATGTAGAGCTGACGTTCAGGTGTAGGTTGGATGGGTCAGCCCAATGCTTTGTGTCCTAAACAGTCTTTGATTGCCTCCATCTATGGGGTCAACCCATTTCCTTATGTGTCTGCCATCTGTTAGGCTGTGAGCTCCTTGTGGAGGGGAGGGCAGGGGCTGTCTTCATGTCTCTTCTCTCAAGCCTTGGCACGTGGTACTGATGCCAGTAAACATATGTCAGCTGACTGCCAACCCTGTTTAGGCACAGGTAAGACCAGACCCTCTGTCTACTTTCACCCTGTGAATAGTGCATGCTCCAGTTATAATTTTCTAGGACTTGCATGCTTATTATTTTGTTCTCTGTAGTGATCAGATTTATAATGGGACCAAAAATAGTTATAAAATGAAAATTCACCAGGTGCAGTGGTGCATGTCTGTAATCCCAGCAACTTGGGAGGCTGAGGCAGAAGGAGCACAGGCCAGAGGCAGCCTGTGTAACTTAGAGAGGCCCTGCCTTAAAATAAAAAAATAAAAACTAGACTGAGGGTGCAGCCCAGTGGTAGAACACTTATAAAGTATATGCAAGGCCCTGAGTTCAACCCTCAAGTGCCCCCCAAAAAAATCCTTTTTGGGTGAATTGACCATTCAAATAATCCTCATTTGACCCTAGCATCTGTTACCATATATAATTTTGATAGATGGGTTGTCTTTCTGATGGTCAAGTTTCAGCTGATTGTGATTGTAAAGAGATTTCACTATATTGATGATAGTGATTTTGGAGAAATTTTCAAATGGTATGTGAAGCCCTTGACTGTAAGGATCTTGTTAAATTAAATGAGGAGAAAAACATTGATTGGAATGCTGATGTAAGTGCTTAGACAATAATGTTTTGTAGGTCAAAAATTGAAGGGGTCTAGGGAAAACGGACCAGAGCCCTCAAATACATTTGTAAAATTACCATTTTTGTGATAGCACTGTGAGAGTCAAATGTGAAATGCAGAGTATTATACTGTCATACAGTTCATCAGAAGATTCATAGTCAAGTTATCAATTAACTTTGATTCAGAGTTCACTTCAAAAAATTAGTTGTGGCTATAAAAATAAGCCTAAGTTTTTTCAACTTCCAGGTAAAATAAAACTTGTTTTCATGATTTTTAGTCTTATTTTCTCAAGATAGCGCCTTTATGGTCCTTTTTGTCCCTGTGATTTGCAATCCTAAATGAATTTATTTGGTCACCTTTTCCTACTAGTTACACTTCACTAACACAGACTCCTTCTGTAGAGTTGAGCCAGCACAGCACATGAATGAGCACTGTGAATACATCTCATAAATGCACCACAGATGCACAAACACATTTCCAGCGCTTCCCATCTGTAAGTTATGACCTAGAAGAAAGCATCTTGGCCAGGTCTCGGAGACACTGTATCCAAACCTAAAGATTTGCATCCCTGCCTCTCCTTGCGGCTTCTTCACACAGCTCAGAACACCGTGGAGGCACATTTATCATCATTGTGGTCATGTCAGGAATTCTTAGGTTCAAATCAGGAACAAGTAGAGAGCTTAGGATCATCTACAGCTGGGGCCGCATCCAACTTGTTGCTTTTTTGTCAGTAAAGTTTTATTGGAACACAACCACACTTGTTTGTTTACATTTTTGTCTGACTGCTTTCACTCTACAACAGTAGAGATGAGTAATTGCAAAAGAAATCATGGTCACAAAGCCGAAGCTGTTTACCATGTGGCCCTTGCCAGAAAAGATTTACTGTCCCCTGATCTAGAGCCATATTTGGAGCACAGATATGCTGACATCTTTTGAGTCTCTTTATATGCTTCCATGTTCTTTCTTTACACTGAAAGAGTGTGAAAAGAGTTTCAGTGTCAGGAACAGAAGAATGGCTTCCACAGACAATTGTGTATAAACTCTGGGCAAAACTTTTTAAGAACTGTTTGAAGGTACTGCAGATCAACCAAATACAGTCAGAGACTGAAAGGGGGTTATATTGGGCACAGTCCACATCTTTACAGCTTTTCCTCCTTCAACACTCCCCCATCTGTGTGGCACAGGGTAGCTGAGACTCAAACAGAAGCCTTTTTATTTTCAGTTTGTGGTACTTGAGAATAGAAGCTGGGAGGACTAGAACAGCTAGCAAAAGAAGAGGCAAATCCCAAGAAAAATGGATCCAACAAGGAGGGAAACCTCAAAATTAAATTTCCCTCAATCCTTGGTTTACCCCAAACTGTGAATGCACAGGGAAGATATTACAAACCCCAACAGAAAGCAACAACAGCAAGAAGAGTGACAAGACTGGGTACAGATTTCAGCTGTTGCCCTTTACAACAGAGCTAGAGTGCAGAGTTTGAATCTGATCTTGCCATGTTAAGGGGGATTGGAAAACACCTTGGGCATTCCATTGAAACTTCCAGAGCCTTAGGCATAGAGATCGTGTCCTGGGACTAAGGACCCCCCCTTAACAATGTGACTAGCCAGTAATTTAACACACTTCATAGAAGAAAACAGAAACCAGAGTGTCCAGTGTGTCATCCACATTGTCCACTGTATAATACAGAATTGCTACACATAAGAAGTGGGAAAAGAGCACCAGTAAGTAGAAACAGGGGCTGGGATTTAGCTCAGTTGGTAGAGTGCTGCTCTACAGTCTCTGAGTTCCCGGGTTGATTCCCAGCACCGCAAAAATGGGAGAAGGACGTAGCAACCCACTCCCAAGGCAATCCTGAAACAATCAGCCATTGAAAACCCTATGAGGGTTGCTGTGAGTCGGACATGACTCAACGGCACCTAATAACAACAACAAGTACAAGCAAGCCTGAAAGTGACCCTGTTTTTGGAATTTGCAGATACAGAACTTAAAGCACACCTTTTAAATAGTTTGAAGAGATAAAACAAAGTAATCTTAACTATTAAACTACAAATGAGAAATTTCACATAGAGCAGAAACTAATGAAGAGTCAAATGGAAATGCTAAAACTGGAAGCCACAATATTTAAGATGAAGACTTCGCCAGATGGATGATGGAACAAGTTAATCAGAAGAACATGGAAAAAAAGGGGGTAGAAAAATACCATAGGGACAAATTCCATCTAATGAACATATAATCAGAGACCTAGAAGGAGTGAAGAGAGAGAGGAGGACAAGGAAAAAGATTTTAATAAATAACGGGTGAAACATCAACTCACAAATCCAGGAAGTTCAGCAAACCTGTAAGTACAACAAAAACCACATCTAGATCATAGTCAGACTGATGGAAAAACAGATAAAGAGAAAAATCTTTAAAAGAGATAGAAGATACATACAGGAGAACAATATGAATAACAGTGTGAATGATGGCTAACTTCAACATGCTGAACGCCAAAAACAAACGACAACAGCAAAACACTGACAGTCTGCCAACAGTATCTTTCAAATATGCAGTCAAAATAAAGGGCCGGGATAAGCCTGAGAGAATTCAGCAGCAGCTGTCCCAGAAAGTTTTAAAAACAACTGGCTGTTTAATTCAAAAGTTACAACGCTGGATCGCACAGTTTCTCGTGTACATACATTTGAAATAGTTGACACCAGCAGCACAAAGGATGGTGGGATAAAAGGGATCAGAGTCTTTCAGTGTTTTTATATTTTATATGATATAATACATTTTATACTCTAAATAGACCATGGAAAAATGTATGTTGTAGTTATATGAACCACTTAAAAAGAAATCGGAGAAAGTGTAGCTTAAAAGCCATCAGAAGAATTCATATGTTAAAATTGAGCACTAAAAAGTATTCAATCAATGCAAAAGAGAGAGGAGGAAAGGAGAAGCTAAGGAATTTATAAAGAAATGGAACAAATAAAACAGAACTACCCCCAAATAAATCAGTGAACTGAACATCATTTAAAAGGCAGAGATGGTCAGATTGTACTAGAAAGCAGGACCCAACTGTGTTTTGCTTCAAGGGGACTAATGTACGTATAAAAACAAAGATAAGTTATAAATAAGAGATTAGAGGAGGATATGTTGTGCAAATCATAAGCAAAAGAAAAACACTGTGATTATGTTCATGTCAATAAATACACTTAAAAGCCAGAATTATCCTCAAAAGTAAGGAGCAATATAAGAGGGATACTAGGGAATTTTCTGTGTTGATAAAAATGGTTTCTGGCTTGGTAGATTTGAGTTTACATGGATGTATTCACTTGTCACTTTATCAAATTGTATAGTTAAGATCTTTGCTTTTCTTTATCAAGTTGTACAGTTAAGATCTTTGGATTTTATTTTACAAATTTGAACAAAGAAAAAGCAACAATCCTATAAAGGACATTGCCATCATAAATACATCAGAAATGGAAGCTAATGCCATAGCCTTTGTTCCACCTGGGTACGTCTGTCTCATTTTCTCTTATGCTGTGTAAGTCAACCCAATGTTTTAAATCTTTTTCACCAAATAATGTAGCTTTCTTTTCTACAGTGCTCTCTTACTTACAGCTCTTTTTTGTTTTCTTCTCTGTAAAACTTAACATATCATTTTATTGGAAGTTATCAGGCTTTCAACAAGAGCCAAGTGCTTTTCTCACAAAGCTTAAAAGGTTGCTGGGTATAAACACTTGGGTCTGGCATTTAGTTTGACATCCCCTATAGTTGGATAGCTCACATGCATTTGCTCACCAGTTCTTGATTACCTATGATGTACAAAGCACTGGGCCTAGAGATAAAAGGAAGTGCTAACCAGGCATGCTGTCTTCCCTCACGGGGCTTAGCATCACACTTTTGCTTTCTTTGGTAAACTCTAATGTGAACATTTAAACCTAAAAGGTTAAATTCAGACTCACTGATAAAAGCTTACAGAGTCCATGGTTCAGGATGTGAATTCTGCTTATGTACCAAATGCTCCCATCTGAAGACGGTTCCTGTATTATAGTAAGCCACCACAAGCAGCAGGATGCTCTACAGTAGCATGACATCATGCATAGGGGCCAGGCTGCAAGGTCAGGGTATACAGTGAAGATCAACTGTACACAAACTCTTGTCAGCCATTGGCGTCACATTGGGTGGGTGCCGCCCATGCTGAGATATCTGCCCACGAACCAGGCTTGAGGAACTAACGTCACATTTTCCATCTTACATTTCTTAAAAGAAATGGCCCACTAACCGAGCGCGGTGGGGAACGCCTATAATCCTAGCAGCTAGGGATGTGGAGGCAGGAGGATTGCAAGTTCAAGACCAGACGCAGTCTGCGTAATTTAGCAAGACTCTGTCTCAAAAAGTAAAAAAATGGGCTGGGGGTGCAGCTCAGTGGTCCAACACTTGCAAAGCATGCAGGCGCAAGGCCCTGCGTTCAACCCCCAGTACTGCAAAAAAAAAAGAAAAAAAGAAATGGCCCACTGAAGTGGATGACAATGTGTTCCTCTCCCTTTCCTTCTGCCTCTGCTGTGTGCAGGGGAGGAGGGTAGGTGAAGCTGTGCCCGCAGTGTTAAGTTCGAGGCAGTGTGATGAGACCGAGCTTCTGTAAACTGCCAGAGAGATGGAGATACCAAAAAGCAAGTTGCAAACTCATTCAAGTGGTGAATTTGAATGTGTGCTCACGTCCAGGACAATCAACGTCTAGATTATAGGGTGATCTCTACAACACTACGATGCAGCTGCTTCTCTGGAGAACTGTTCACAACATTATTTTTATCTCTCGGATAATTTGGGAAGCCAAAGTATAAAGGACTATTGAACAAATGAATTTAGGAATTACAGCATTGAGTTCAATTAAAAAGCTGTTTTAGCTGAAACAATTGTTTATAGCACCATATTTAATTCCTATCAAAGTGGATTCTAAACTCTTCTGAGACACATTTCAGTGTCACATTAAAAGTTTTGCCTTTAGTAATTATGAGTTCTTTTGCTTTAAGACAGGTCATCTGTAGCTTAAGAGAAAGATTACTTTTTATGCTGGAACAGTGGGCTTAAAAGTCTAGTCAAAGAACATATTTAACCAGTTTTCCCAATTTTGTTGTTCATTTTCCCCTGTGCAGTTTCGTGCCTTGGCACCAATGTACTACCGAGGGTCAGCTGCAGCTATAATTGTTTATGATATCACAAAAGAGGTAAGACTATATTCACTTCCCCTTAGACACCTCTGGAAACTGTTAGCTGCTCACATCCCAGCTGCTCTGCCTTTGGTATTCCAGGAGACATTTTCCACCCTGAAGAACTGGGTGAAGGAGCTCCGCCAGCACGGCCCACCTAACATTGTTGTTGCCATCGCAGGAAATAAATGTGATCTCATCGATGTCAGGTGAGGTACTAGAACAAGAGTTGGCCCTGCTGACTATGTGTTCCTTTCTTAATGAGCATATCCAGGGTAAGAATTTTGCTTTTGTTTTATCTCTGACATTTAAATCCCTTTTTATTATGTGTTTAGAGTCCCGAAGTTTCAGACTAAAATTAAGACTTCAGGCATTTGGAACTAATCATATTACGTATATAGACAGGTGTATAATTTACTTAAACACTGGTCTCATCACACCTGACATTATTTGAGATCAGTGCCACCCTCAGGCTCCTGGGATACGGAGTACCTAAATACAGAAAGCACATTTTATTGACAGCTTCTCAGTATCATTTCCCTGATTCCCAAAGCAAGAACATGTTTTTAAGGGTTGGGGATGAAAACCTTGCCATGCCCTATTCAATCCATTCTGTTGTTAATGGTGTGAGTTTTGTTAAAGACAGAAGTGATGAGGAATAGCACATGTCTGGCTCATGCTACAGCCATTCAGGACATCCTTTCTCATCATAACTCTGGTTAATTACTGGGTAGGTGGGGATAACATTACAATCTTAATGGGTAGAATTTCTGATCTGCAATTGTTGCCTTCCAGAGAAGTCATGGAGAGAGATGCTAAGGACTACGCTGACTCCATTCATGCCATTTTTGTAGAGACCAGCGCAAAAAATGCAATAAACATAAATGAACTCTTTATAGAAATTAGTGAGTATCTCTGTGCTTCATGCGTATCCTCTGTGCAGAAGAGCTTCATACAGAATTATCTTCCTGGTTAGAATCCCACCTTAGTTTGGACAGTCTGATGTTGTCCTCAGTGAAATGAGATTCGAGCACATAAGGGGAACAGCCAGCTTCCAAATCATGGTGTAATTGCTGGAGATCTGCTGCCTGATGACTCTAGCCCTTCTGGAAGGAGTGTACCTACTGAATAACGCACAGAGCATTAAGGTCATGGAAGCTGTTGTCGCTTGTTCTCTCTTTATTTAAATGTATTTCAATTAGTCTTCCAAGGTCATCAAAAATGAACAAAACAAATAAAAGGAAATGAAATGCAGGCATAATTTCACTGTAAGAAAACCCTCAAAAATTAGTAATTAGGCCCGGGAAAGGTAAGACCTCTTTCTTCCCTTCCCTTTACCTCTCCAAAGTATTAATATGGAGGCACTAGATGGGAGAGAGGCTGCATGCCTTTGGGACCCTCTGCAGATCGTATGTATTTATTCACTTCATTCAGATTCATCAAAATATTGATTGGGAACTGTTCCAGGCTCGGGGGAGCCAGAGTGAAGAAGATAGACACAGCCCTTGCTCTCCTGGAGTGCATGTCCTGCTGAGGGAGGCAGACAGTGAACACCAGATAAACAGGATCATTTCAGATAATAACAAGAGATATGAAGAAAGTAATTGAGGATGAGGTGAAAGACTGCCTGCAGGTGGCCAGGGAAGGCCTCTCTGCGCGGTAGGATCAGAGCTGAGTCTGACAGCAGACCCTGCGGCACTTAATGAGCATGGCCGACTTCAGATGGAAGGAGACAACCAGCCACATGAGCACAGGTCACTTACCCGCTCCACCCTTCAGTGGAGATCCAGGACAGCTGAAGCTAGAAGGGCTTTTGGCCTTCATGAAGAGGAGGGCCACAAACTCCAGGGCCGGCCAGAACTGCCTCATTGGAGGAGGCCTGGAGGAATTCCAAGGGGGTGGGCCCAGCTCTATCGGTTAGGGCCATGCTGGACTGTGGGCCTCTGTTGGCCCAGTTGCTAGGGTAGTTTTCAAGTTTTTTAAACAGTTTTATTTTTGTGTTTCTTTAGTTTGCTCAGAGAGCTCTATTTTTATGTAATACATCCCATTGTTTAGATTTAGCCACTAATTAAAACCTTTTAAAAATACTTTGTAACCCCACTGACAGCCAATGGCCTGCTGCTGGCCCACGCTCATGTGACTTTTCCATTTAAAAGTTAAAAGACATGATGTTCCTTGGTGCCCTAGATGTAAATAGCAGGTGCCCAAGAGCATTCTTGAAAGGCAGCATGAGGCTAGCCAGGAATTTTTAATGATTATAGCTAAATAATTTAGTGTTAGGTGTCATCTTTTAAAACTACTGTTTTTTTAAGTGCTTTTTGCTATGTGTTGTTATTAGGTGCCATCAAATCGTGTCCAACTCATAGCGACCCTCGTAGGGGTTTCAATGGCTGATTGTTTCAGGATTGCCTTGAGAGTGGATTGCCATGTCCTTCTCCCATTTTTGCAGTGCTGGGAATTGAACTGGGGACCTCAGGGACTGCAGAGCAGCACCCTACCAACTGAACTAAATTCCAGCCCCCTTTTTGCTACAGCAGTATTAAAAAGAGAAAGATGGTGAACTATACTAACAATGAAAATTCTTATATAGAAACAAGTATGTCTGGGGTGCAGCTCAGTGGTAGAGTGTCTACCTACCACACTCAAGACCCCGGGTTTAATCTCCAGTACCACCAAAAAAAAAAAAAAAAAAAACATAGTGTGCAAATGTTCATTTTCACTGTGAAAAAGAAACATGATCATAAGGATTTTTAAAAATGGACAGAGGTAGAAATCCTGTTATTCACTGGATGTTGTCAGATAGCATGACTTCAGTGCCTGGCACACTGACCGTGGACATGTAGTGTCTATACAGAAAAGAGCGATTTTGGAAGCACAAAGCTCAGTAAGTCTTCCCAAAAGAAATAGAGCCTGTGCTTGGCACTCAGGGTGAGGCACCCCTCCTGCTACCCACTAAGGGTAATGACTGTCTTGATTGCTAACTCTTCAGGTTGGTTTTGCCTGCTTTTGCTCTGCATATACCATATATTCTCCATTCTAATCCACATGCCTCCGAGAGTTTTATCTGTGGTTAAAAGACATGATGTTCCTTGGTGCCCTAGATGTAAATAGCAGGTGCCCAAGAGCATTCTTGAAATGCTCTTGAAATGCTGTGGCCCTTTATCGGGCCACAGAATCAGATGTGTATTGGAATCACATGTGGATTGGATTTCCACCAGAGCTGTCTAGAGAGAGCTCTCTTGACCATGGTCCACTGTTGATAGGCCTTTCCACAGCTGTTTCCACTTTGGAGCCATAGGACTGCTCCTGACATTCTGGACGTATCCTGGGGTGAACATCTGTACACATTCTTTGAGGTATCTTCATGCCTGAGGGAAGAATTCCTGGGTTATTGGGTTTGCATGTGTTCACTGAGACTCCACTGCCAGTGTGCAGAGGGGTGGTTGTATTAGTTGATAACCCTGCGTTGTACGAAAGTCCATCCCCTCCATCTTTAGTAGGCAGGTAGTGATCCGCATTTCTATGACAGGGATGAAATTGAGCATCTGTCCAGGTGTTTGTTTACATCTATAATCTTGGGTGTCCTCATTTGTGAAGGGCCTGTTAAGTCTTTTGCCTGTATTCCTATTGGGCTACCTGCCTCTTAATGCTTTGTACTTTATTTTAGATATGAGCCCCTACTTGATTATGTGTATTGGAAATAACCTCTACTCTGTGGATTGTCTTTTATTTTTTTAATTAATCCTTCAATGAACTGAAGTTTTTAACCTTAATCTAATCCAATTTGTTCTTATTTTCCTTTATGGTCAATATAAAGGCCTTCAGTTCAAGAAAGCATTGCCTTTCCCAGATCATGAAGATATTCTCCCCTGCTTTCTCCTAAAACTATTTATTTAAAAAAAAAAATTATGTCACATTTTACAGTTGCCTCTGTAATACTCGCTGTATCTCCATTTCTGTGTATTGAGAACAACATAATGACAAGAAGCTTGATAAGGCTTTTAAGTAAATTTGTAATTTAGTCTCAGTAGTGTTCATAAACCTTTGAGAAGTTGTAGGATGCTTTCTTGTTGATGTAGAAAATCATACTTTGCACTATCTCATGGGTAACAGACTGCCCAAATGGTAGCGGTTCAAGGCTTAGCAGTAAAGTACCTGGGTGTTGTCAGAGATCCCACTCAGCCTTGTTAATGTCAGAGATACACCTGCCTATTCATTCCATGTCTTTAAAAAATGCTCCTGTGCCAGGTAATGTGCTAGACAGATCCCAAGAACACCATGGTGGAGAAACAGCATCTTCTCCATAGAAGAGGTTGGGAAGCTGGTCACATGAACAGTTGTGTGGTGGCATATTTCTGGTGTCCTGGGGGATCGTGTGTCTGAAGTGTCATAGAGTTAGGAAGTGGAAGGGCATCAGGGAAGCGTTTGTACAAGAAGTTCCCCTTCAGTTATGAGCCAGGTAGGCGGACAGGTGATTTAAGGTTTCTCTCGAAATTGACATTACGCTTCACGGAGCAGTAAAGTGAAACCTGTTCATTCTCACACGTTGTTGGTAGGAGAATAAAGTTGCACAGCCTCTTCAGAGAGCAATTTGGCAGCATCTGTCAAAATTTAATTGCTCGTCCTTCTTCCGTCTGTGCTAGACACTGGGAATGCAGTGTGTGTCAGACAAGTGTCCGGTTGAGCAGCTCGACCTCACTTCTCCACTCATGCACACCATTAGTAATGTCGAAATATTGGGAATAACCGAAATGCCCTTCAGTAGAAGGGGTAAACTGTGATCCCTCCGTCCAATGCAGTATTGTGGTTATTCGGAGCAGCAGCAGCTCCCTGTGCCCTCTGATGGAGCATTCCCCAAGATGGAGGAAGTACAGACAGCCAGGAGGAGGACAGTGCTTACCGTTGGCTCCCATGGGTGCTGCCCACTGGGGTGGTGGAGTGAGGAACTAGGCATACCTGTGTGTGTGCTGCAGGCCTGGCCCTGAAGACTGCACAGTGGCAGCCTCTGCCATGGGACACAGGGACAGGCGTGTTCTGATTAAAACCATGTGTGTATAATGTGTAATTTTTTTACTAAATGTGTGATGTACTTGGTTGAATCCTAGGACAGAAATAGGACATTAATGGAAAAACAGATGACATCTTAAGAAGTCTGGAGTGACTGATGATATGGCAGTATTGAATGTTTTGGCAAATATCCCATGGCAATATAAGATCCCAGTGTTAGGGGAGACTAGATGAGAGTAGACAGGAGCTCTCTGTACGAGTTATCTCTGCAACTTGCCTGTCCTTTATTCCAAAGTAAAATGTTTATAAAAGGGGTTTCCTTTCATAAAACCTGTCCAGGTGCATCTGTGAAATTGTTGTCTCTAAAGGTGAACAGATTTGGAAAGTTGGAACTCATTCCCTCCCCTCTTCTCATCTTAATGCAGGTCGAAGAATTCCATCCACTGATGCCAACCCCCCATCTGGAGGCAAGGGCTTCAAACTCCGAAGACAACCATCGGAGCCGAAGCGAAGCTGCTGCTGATGAGCCTCAACCTTTCAGACCTGGTGGTGAAGTAGGTGGGCCTGAAGGTTGGCAGAGGGCTGAGAACCCTGCCGCCACAGGCCGCCTCATGCACTTGAGGCTTTGCGCAAAAAGGACTCTCAGAAATCGACCCGTTCTGTTCCATCTTTGAAGCCTGCAGCAGTGGCCTTTCAGTCTGTGGACTTCTGTTATGTCAAGAACCTCTGGTGTACAAAAGGACTGCATCACTGGCTTTTGACCTTGTGCAGAAAGGAACGTCTAATTGTATGGATGGTAGGACTAAATCGCTGAGTAGTTTTGTAATCAGGATTTTATGTAACATTTGTAAAGGGAAAATTAGCACTTTTGTGGTTCTTGAGGGAAAAAGTCTTTGTGGAGATTATAATTTCCCTGGTTTCCCATTACCACTGTTAGGGGGAATGGTATCATTTAAACCGCATAGGGTATTGCAAATGGAGGAACAGCAATTATTATTTGAAACAAAAATTAGTTATGTATAGGATGGGTGGAAACAGTTTCATCTCTGCCATCTCTGAAGCACTGTTGTTGAGTAATTAGCCTAGGGTGCAGACAGTTAAGCTAATGACCATTGCAGCAGCTGCCTGGTTCACCTTGGGTTTCCCTCTGACCCTGCTATGTGTGTGTTACCAAACACATTATCAGCACCTCTGAAAATAAGCTTCAGGATCAAGGTGCTGGGGAAGAGAAGCTGCCTAGATTCAGTAAATTGAATCGCTTGTGTTCTAAACTGACCAATGATGGTTTAAAAAGGAAGAAGAGAGAAAGTAAAGAAAGTAGTGTAAATGCTGTCAATTTTTTATGTAGCCCTAGTATTTGGGTGGGGAAAACAAGTATCAGTTGCTTAGCATATGTAAAGTTGTAGTCTGTATTTATGAGACCATTGCTTAAAGATTATAAATTATGTAAATACATTAATAAATTTTAAGTTTCATTGAACACTCCATTTAATCTTGCACACACCCAGTCTTCTGTATGCCCACCCATTTTTCAGCCTGTCCATGGGAGACTCTGAAGCACATTTATGTTGTGCGGAAGCCTAGAGCACATAGCTTACAGTGTTTCAACACTTCTCTGTCTTCCTTTCCTCCCACCCCTCTTCCCTCCACATTCCGTCTGGAAATGATAATAAAGACATATGCCACTTTGACAAGCCTGACTAGTCCTCACTAGCCTTGGGCAAAAGAGGAAGCTCCAAGCTCAAGTCATTTACTTGGTCTTAGTAATAAGTTTCTTTTAGCTTTTACAGCGACCTCAGACCAGCTGTTTTAAGAGCGCTCTCCTTGTTAACAATTTAGCTTATCTTTCCGTTTCCTTTATTTTCCCCTGTCTCTGTTAGTGGTTAACACTCTTTTCCCTCAGGGAGCCTAATGAGGTTTTTAATATAATCTAAAAATAAAGCACTGAAGTGAAGTTGGTGAAAATTTGTTCCTGGTCTAATTTGGCACCCTTCCAACCTGAGTATTGTAAAGAAAGGAAATTTACAAGATTAAATAGGAAATGAAACAGCTTGAATTTTAAACTAAATTGTATTTTCAGAGCTATCCTCAACTGAACAGTCAAAACTTTTAAAAATAAATTGTCCCTCCCCTCACTGGAAATGGATAAATTTTAATGAGAAAATTATAACTCAGATTAAATAAAAAATGATTCCTTTTTCCCTGTTGCATATCTTAAGTATGTGAAACTGTTTTATTATTGAAATCATCTAGACATAATGTAGTTAGTAAAAATTCTAATAGTTTTGTGTAAAATATATGTGGACTCTGCCTCCCAAGCATCTTCCTCCAACCCAGCATTAAATGAGCAGACTTCTAGAAAAAGAAAAAGAGGGAAAAAAACAACCCTGTGATTCCCTGGCCTGTACTCCTTAAACCTGAAGGTGGCTTGATTTTGTTTTCCGTACATTCAGACCAATCCAGGGCATCCAACCACCACCCTTGTATGTCTGCGGCATTCCCACTGTTGGGCCTTTCTCTTCCTGACAAAATAAAAGGAAAGATTGCTTGACTCATTACTGCAGAAGCGATGTTTGTGTGGCCTTTTATGTCTTACTTCACCAAAAGGTGACAAATCCATGACTGTCATGTTTTTTACATTAAACCCACAAGTAGACACTGGTGATTTTGTAGTGTCTGCATGCACAGGGAAAGGCAAGGTCTTCCAAGCCTCATCTGAGCATCTCTGATCTCATGTGGAGTGATACTGCATCTAGCCCAGCGGGCTGTCTCTCCAGCCGTTGGCAGTTGGTTTCTCTGGCTGCTCTCTCACACTCCCGCCCTTAAGGAGGGAGTGACTGGCCACAGCCATGTGTCTGGTTAATAGGATGAGCAGCATGGAGCTTGTGTTCATGCATTTCTGGACCTCTTCTTTTCTCCCTCATCATCATCAGCTTGTCCAAGAAATTGACAGGGATCTGCTTCTCTTGTGGTATCTTTGTAACGCTTAACAGCTGCAGATTTCTATCTCAGATCTGTAATCCATACCCAGTGGAAACAAAAGGAAAAGAGCTTTACTTACTCCTTGCTTCTAAAATGCAAAGGTGCATATTAAGGCCAGAAGCTTTATTTCTAGCACATTTTGGATCAACCTAAGCAATGATCTGCACATTTTTTATTTTCTATATTATTTCTTATAAGAAAAAGCTAGACTTCAAATGAATTGAGACATAGCATATCATTAAAAAAAATTTTGGGGGGTCCCTTTATGACACAGGGCCATTTCTAAAAACTTGTGATACTGAGCAGAAGAGAAAAATCATTAATTAGCTGCAAGTACGTATTGATTCCTTTCAGAGAAATTAAAATAAGCTCTTTGCAGGTGTCCCATCCTAGAAACCATTGGTCTCCAGATCTCTTCTTTTACATAAGTGTTTTTCTGGTTCTTTGATAACTAATTAACTATCATTTGGTGATTAAAAGAACATAAAGTAAGAGTATGATGAAGTGTCCTTCATTTTAAACTCTGTGAGACGTGATTGGAGAGAAGTACCTACTGCAAGCTCTTCTGGCTCTGAACGAAACCTCTGTCACCTGCTTGTTGGCCACAGGCAGAACAAGGTCTGCACAGACAGCTGAAAGATTTATTCCTTTTAAAATAACACACGCTCTTGTTCCCATCTCTGATGACGTTGGAAGCGCCTGCCTTCTCTGTCATTGTGCTCATATTTCCTGGACACCTACCAAGGTCTGAAAGGATTGAGACTTCTTTATATTCAAGGCTTGGGCTCCTTCCTTAGGTGGAGCGGTGTCCTTCTTGAGGTTGGCAGTCCTCTTTATTTTTGAATATATGAAGAAAAAGAAAATGACATTTAATTTCAGAATTTGTCTTTAGTCTTACACCTATTTCTTTTCTCAAGGGGAAAAGAGGTCTAGGAAGGCTTCTAAAACTCTAGGAGATAGAGAGTAATGAAAATGTTCTGCAGATAGCTATTCTATGGCTTCCCTGGAACTGTCAACCAAAATGCCTGTTTTGTTATGGCATCGGGTTTAAATGGGCAGGTTTGATTCAGATTACACTACACTAATTGGTGTGTTGGTCTCCAGGCTCCAAAAGGCATTTTGTTCATTGTTCTTTGCATCTTTTATATTCTAAGAGTGAATTACAAGAGAGGTTATTATAAATTCTGTTTAGCACTTTCTCACTCATTCTTTCAGAACACTGAGAACATGATGCATGGGCCCTGGGAGTGTAAGATGCAGAGACACAGTGTGTGATTTGTGTAAAGATGAGCCCTGTGAACACCCACGTGTCTCCATGAGAAGCATGTGTGAGTAATGAGAGAGAGGTTACTGCAAGTTCCTTCACTCTGATCTGAATGAGGTTTTTGCTTTAGAGCATTTGGGGAAATTGACAGCCCACAAACTCAGGCTGGCTGTCCACACTAAAGTCCCTAGGCTGTAAATGTCTTTCTGGATTCTATAATGAAAGGTAAATGACAGCATGGTAAGCTAAATAGTGTAAACTTGGGAAATTTTTCATTACTTCAATTTGTTTTAAAGGGACAAGCAGTAGAATTTTTGTTTAAAAATTTTGTTTACTGTTTGACTTCGAGAAAGACTCTACCTCTTAAGAGTTAATCGTTTTAAATAAAAATGGAATATACCTTCAAGAATCAAGCTGTTGACTATGCTTGCCTTTAATCAGCCTGACTCCTCAAAATAAATAAATAAAAATGCTTCAAGGTAAGGTTTAGGATATCCTGTGGTACTATGATAAAGAAAAAAATATATATCCCAAACAACAAATTATCTAGGAGATAAAGAGAATACTGGAGAGTTTTAGAAAAGGGAGATAAAGGTGGAATGTAGCCTAGGACCTAAAAGAAACGACCCCTGCAAATTTCTTTTGACAGCAGAGTTGCTTGTCTTAACTTCCAGTAATAGAAAACCAGGCAATTTGATTATCCGATTTGCAAGAAATGTTAATGGGATTCCAGGGCATTTGTCCTGTTTTATGTGCAAATGAAAGTCTGAAAAATATTAGAAGGGTATTACGTTTTTCAGGAGCCTCCATTTTTTCCATCTAAGAGAGTGATAAGTGAGAGATGGGTTGTGATGAAGTTTCATTAGACATAATGAGAAAAGTGAATAAATAGAACCAAGAAGCGCCATATTTCTCAGTTCATCCTTCAGGATTCTCTTAGCATATAGGAAAATGATTTACTCTCTAAATCTAGAAGGACTTCCAAGAGCATAGCTCAAGTTTAATTTGATGGTCTGTACCATCAAAAATAACTAATATCTGTGTTCTTTCCTTTCAGAGTGTAATCAATTATAGATCTGCTAGAGTATTTTTGGCTTCAAAACAAAAGGATTCAAGTTTAATAAAGAAAAGATCTCAAACCTTCCATTTATTCCTTTTATTATGTTCAACATTGTAGATAGTAAAATTAGAATATGTAAACATGGATGGTGAACTTAAAACCATGAAGTCTAACTGATTTAATAAAAACTTCCTTAATTTGTTGCAAGTTCATTTTTAGATCTGTTCTGTGCCCAGTGCCTCATCAAAATGCTGCATAATTGCAACAAATAAAGTTCTGGGTAGCTTTCCATGAACAGGAATTCAAGTGCCAAGTTCTATCTGCCAATTAATAGGAAATCCTAAGATAGTAATGATTTTTTAAAGAGACTTCTTTAATTGACAGGTTTTTTTTTAATTGACAATTTTAAACTGTAGATCTTAATGCCCTCCTTAATCATACAACATAAACAAAACATGCTGGTTTTACAGATGCCACTTTTTGATTCAGGAATTTTTCAGTATTTAGGAAAACATTGATTAATGTAGTACATTGGAGGAAAACCTCTTTAGAGTAGCATTTTGCACACACAGACGATAATTCTTACTCAGAAGTAAAATGGTCAAGGAAGCCCCCAAAGCATCTAAAGTCCTATTGCGTAAGAGCTGGGTTTACCTTCTCCCCAAGGCCATTACAGAGCCCCATGGAAACCTAACAAGAATGGGTAGGACCCACCCCATGCCCTGGGGTGCCCTGGAGCATTGTCAGCCCCTATCCACAGTGCTGTTGGCTTTGGGGCCTAATCCTAACATCATTTGGCCAATTATAATTTCTCATTAGGTTTATAATTGAATAATCAATTTACCCCACAGAAATTTTTTAAAGCAGTGCTTGAATTTGTTTACCTCCACTTAACTTTGTATCTGAAGTTAATTACATAGTTTATGAAACTTTCTTAATGCGGGTCATGCCCATGATGTCAGAGGGACCAGTGGACTGAGCGTGGAGGGAAAATTATTAGCAGCTGGCTAGTCAGAGCAACTGATTGGTGGCTCTATTTTTAAACCATTTGTTGTGCTATGTAGACAGAGCTTTATTGCCCTGGAAAAGATTTTGTTGTTGTTGTTGTTGTTGTTTTGTACTCATCCAGCTCAGTCTTTCTATCATTTCACTTTATGAGTCACTCACATAATCATCATTCACTCCTGCGACCTTCTTAGGAATTTACGTCTTGCCTCTTCTGTGACCAAATCAGACTTCTTCCCTGTTTTCCTTCCTTTTCTCACTTCCCTGTGGACCCTCCCTGAGAGGCCTCCTGCGCCAGCCACTGCCTCAGCAGACATCCCATGCCTTCCGAGGCTGTAGCTGCAGGGTCTGTCCACTCCTCTGGCTAGGGGACTGTGCAGCAGGTGGTGCTGGCAGAAAGGTGGAGGCCAGCTGGGAGTGAGGCACTCCCAGACCTCCAGGATGGGAGCACAACTGATGGGCTAGATGTTTTTTGTCATTGATGATGGGATTGTTAGCCTAACAGTCAGACTTCCACTCCGTTTGTAATAGAGCATTCATTAAAGGATGTAAGGGTCAAATCAAAAGTGTAGAGTAGCAACTGCCGTGGAGGTAAGCCTAGATATTAAAAAATAATAATAATAGTAAACTAAGCCATTGTACCAGCAGTTCTTATCTCTCCTAAGAATGCCATGCCTTGTCAAGACCTGAGGCAAGGAGAGAGGCGTTTGTGCCTTTTTAGAATAGCATCTATTATGGAAAAGAATTAAGTTGCTTACAGTTTTGGCCGCTTTGTAGCACTGTAAAACGCCATAGTTATAGCTGTGACTTCACTGCATGACACATTGCCTGGTTACCTGTAATGAAATACTGTAATGATGGTTTGCCAAGCTTGTATGGATGTTTGAAGACTATTTTTGCAGTCTTGACCTTGGGCTGGACCTAAGTCTGTGTAAACCATATGTTTGTATGTGTGTAGATGCTGACAAAAGGAAACTAGGCCTTTTGCATTTCATTGTAAGATTCTACTTTTTATACTTAGGCTGGTAGTAAATTGCAGATGGAGGTGGATTGGCGTCCTTTTCAACAATATTGTTTGAGCACGAATATTCTATAGAACACTTTTATAGAGTATAACATGCTAAATGACTATAAAATTCATTGTAAGAAGCTGTAAACATTTTGTTAATAAAATGCTATGTTTACAAATTATGTATTTTGCCTTTCAATGGCTTCTCTTTGCAATATTATTCACGGGGTTTTTTTTTTTTTTTCTTTTTTCTTTTAGCTAGGGGGCTTGTGATCCTCCTGCCTTAGCCTCCTGAGCAGTGGGGTTACAAGTATGTCCCACCTTCAGCAGCTTTCCACCCATTCTTCTTAACCAGATGTTCTGATGTCACTTCCACGTGGTCTGGGGAGCTAGAGTCCCAGAGCAGGCAGCTATGATGGTGTCAGGTGAGCAGCGAGGAGCTGGGATCAGTGCATCCATCACCTCTGTCTTCTCCTCGCCTCCCCCACCACTCTGAGGGCCTCAGTGCTTAAAAGCCCAGCAAGGGCCGTGTGGCTGCTGTGCATCCACCAAGCCCTGCCTGCACTTAGAGGGAGAGCTGCTGCCTCGTAAGGAAGAGCAGCTCCCTGAGGGGCCCTGGATTCTGGAAGAAAAGGTTCTCACACGTCTCCAGTTGTGTTGGGGTTTCATGGAGACGCCAGCATTTCTAACCTAGCGCTTAGTAGATTCTGGACTCATGCAGTGCCATTCCTTTCCGGCAGATGTGCAGCCTCCTACTGCCCAGTTCCATCTTTGGCATCCCATGTTTTCCTTCATGCCACAGTTATACTAAGGGAACCAGAGAGCAAAGAGGGTTTGGGACTGACATAGTTGGGTTTCAGTCTCAGTTTAGCCCCATTCCATGCTGTGTGACCCTAGACAAGGTCCTTAACCTCTCTGAGTTGGGTTTCCTTCATCTTCACCAAGGGAAGATATTAAGAGCTTACCACATATAGCTATTTTTATATGACTGGCATTTAGCTCAGCATTAACAAGGAGAAAGCACTCACATGTAATCTATTTTTACAAGCCATCTCCCTGATAATCCCCTTCTGGTTCAGTAAAATAACCATTTGATACTGGCTTGGTGACTTGCTATTTTGTTTCTTACATTTGTAATTGTATAACCTGTTCAGAAAATACCATAAATCTTATGTGTACAGCTCAATTCCACAAAGGTTACCCACATGACCAGTGCTCACATAAAAAACAAATGGCATTTTTCCTACCCCAGAAACCCTGGCTCGTACCCTCTTCAATGGTTGTCCTGTTTTCTAACATCCCAGAATAGTCTTGTCTGTTAGACTTCATGTACCCTAGCCAACCGTTTGATACATACTGCAGGTCCTGCCTTCTTTCAGTCAGCATCACTGGTTTGCAGTACGTCCATTTTCTCCCTCTCATGATCTCATAGACTGTCCACTTATGAAAGAACCATTTGTCCATTGGGCTGTTTCATATTTTTGCCACTGTGAATGCACTGCAGTGGATGTTCTGCTGTGTGTCTTTGGTGCACGTGTACCCACTTCTCCTGGCCACATACCTGAGAGTGGAATGAGTGGGGAATGGGAGATGTTTGTTGTCTGTTTGCTCATTTTTGCTTTAGCAAAAATGTAGTTCTCTAAAGTGGTGCATCTATACACCTCCCACCAGCAGGGCGTGACAACTCCAGCTGCTCAGTGTCTTTGCTGGCACTTGGTACATTCTTCTCTACCATTTCGGTCTGGAAGTTTATACTCCAGTCTGCTAACAGTCATTTCTGAGGAGAGAGGCTTGGGTGACAGAATTGCCACTTCTTTGTCACTTTCTGCTTTGTATGCACCCCCATACTTGTTAAATTTTCTATCATGAGTATTTGTGTATTTTTTCTTATCAAAAAAAGTCAGGACCTCCTGCACCCTAATCCTATCTTCAGAGCTTTAATGACAATTAACTCCATTGTTGTTAGGTGCCGAGTTGGGTCCAACTCATAGCAACCCTGTGTACAACAGAAGGAAATACTCTCCAACTCTGTGCCAGGCACACAATCTTTTTTATGTTTAAACCCATTGTTGGAGACAGTGTCAATCCATCTAGTTAGGAGTCTTCCCTTTTTTCAGTGACCTGCCACTCTCCCAAACATGATGTCCTTTTCCAGAGACTAGTCCCTCCTGAAATTTCCAAAGTATCTAAGACACAGTTTAACCATCTTGCTTCCAAGGAGCACTCTGGTTGCACTTCCTCTAGGACAGATCTGTTGGTTCTTTTGGCAGTCCTTTGTATATTCAATATGTATCTCCAGTACCATAATTCAAAAGCATCAATTCTTCTTCTGTCTCCCTTATTCAATGTCCAGCTTACATAACCATACGATGTGACTGAAAATACCATGGCATGAGTCATGTGTACCTTCATCTTCAATGTGACTTCTTTACTTTTCAACACTGTAAACAGGTCTTTTGCAACAGCTGTTCCCAATGCAGTGCTTCATTTGATTTCTTGACTGCTGTTTCCACAGGTATTGATTGTAGAACCAAGTAAAGCAAAATCTTGGACAACCTCAATCTTTTTTCCTTTTATCATGAAGTTGTATGCTGACCCAGTTGTAAGGATTTTTGTTTTATTGATGTTGAGGTGCAATCCATACTGAAGGCTATGTTCTTTGACCTTGAACAGTAAATGTTTCAAATCCTCTTCACCTTCAGCAAGCACCGTTATGTCATCTGCATAGTGCCGGTTGTTAATGAGTCTTCCTCCAATCAGGACGCCATGTTCTTCATTAAATCCAATTTCTCAGATTATTAGCTCAGCATAGAGATTGAAGAGGTACTGTGAAAGGATACAGCTCTGATGCACACCTTTCTTGACTTTAAACCAGGCAGTGTTTCCTTGTTCTGTTCGAACGACTGCCTCCTGGTCCATGTACAGATTCCTCATGAGGACAATTAAGTGCTCTGGTATTCCCATTCTTCACAATGTTATCCATAATTTATTGTGCTCCGCACAGTCAAATGCCTTTGCATAGTCAATAAAACATAGACATCTTTCTGATATTCTCTGCTTTTGGCTAATACCTATCTGACATCAGCCACAATGTCCTTGGTTCCACGCCCTCTTCTGAATCCAGCTTGATTTTCCAGCAGTTCCCTGTCGATGTACTACTGCAGTTGCTTTTGAATGATCCTTAGTAAAGTTTTGCTTGTGTGTAATATTAATGATGGTGTTCAATAATTGCTTTGGTCTTATTTTTCCCTTTGAAAGTACACATGCACGTCCCCTGAAGTTTAGTCAGTGAGAAGCTGAGAGAGGGTTAGAGTTGGAACAAGTATGTGAAGCTTTACATCACACATTTATTTCCACTCTGGTATTTGAGATACATCTTCTCAAACTGCTCTAAATATTCTTGGAAGAAAGGAGATGGGGAAGTATAAATAAAAAGAGAATATTAGTCTATGGCCTGTCAAAGTAGTGGTATGGCAGGGGCCAGTCTCATTTATAGATGCCATGAAAAACAGAATGACTCTACACAAAATAGAAACAAATTATTACCCACCCAAACAAACAGGGATGCTTTAAATGCACACAAAACAACTTTGCATGATCAAAAAGCAACTGGCTGCTTGCCTTAGAGCATACAAGAGCTAGATTATGGACCCAGATTTCTAAGTAGCCTCAAAATTTATTGCAAATTTTTTTCTCATTAGAATTTAAGAAGCAGCTGGGCGCAGTGGTGCATGCTTATCATCCCAATCTCAGGAGGCAGAGGGAGAATCACAAGTTCGAGGCCAGAGGCAGCCTGTATACTTAGTAAGACCCTGTCTCAAAATAAAGAATTTTTAAAACATGGGGCTGGGAATGCAGCTCAGTAGTAGACTGCTTGCAAAGTATGCACAAGGTCCTGGGTTCATCCTTCAAGGACCGAAAAAAATTAAGAAGTAGATTTCTATTAAGATGGTAAATTATAAAATGCAGAGCCTTTTAAGGTTTTCAGTTACTTTTCTTCTAATAATACTGGCCAAAAATATGATTCTCCACTAAAACTACTATCACTGGTTTGGAAACTAGCATCTTCTGCCTTCTAGAATTTACTCCCAGGAGTATTGAGTTATCGAATTTCTATATAGCAGTGGTGGAGCTTGTAAGAGAGAGAAGAGAGAAAAAACTTTACACCTTATCAAATAAATCACTTTCTTAACTATGATTTTAATAATCAGACATCTAGTCACTTAATTTTTTTTATTTTCATCACAACTTTTTAGCATCTCCCAGGAAATGAGGTAAGAATCCAGGGACCACCTTTTGAGAAATGTGCATGGAGATGCTATGGCACCACATTTTGAGTATTGTGTATGGCATCCAATCTTGTCAGATCTCACAAACTAAGCAAGGTCAGGCCTGGTTAGTCCTTCCTTGGAAGACCTCCTGGGGATGCTGGGTACTATAGGCATGGAAGGACCCAGCAGCCCACTCCTGAAACAATCAGTCATTGGAAACCCTATGAATAGCAGAGAAGAACTGACATAGTGCCAGGTATGGCACAGTGTTGGGTTGTGTTTTATTCTGTTGTACATTTGGTTGCTATGAGTCAGACCAGACTTGACAGCACCTAACAACAACCACCACTGTTAAAGGAGTAGAAAATAGTACAAGGTCACATTCCTCTTTATTAATACTCAGAGTAGAAAGGCGTTGTAGGCCTCTGTTAAGTAAAGTATATGGAAAATAAAATGGGAAAACTACCTAGATGCCACTCAATTAGAAAAACGGTATTTTTAAGAAGAAAATCGTGGAGTGGTGAATGCTAATTTGAGGGTAATGCATAATGTTAGGGCACAGAATCTGCACCAGTGGTCTACTGTCATCAATCTTAAAATCACCATCAGATACTCAAATAATGGGGGTAAGCCGTGTCTTGTTGGCGTCATATATATTAAATGAGAACACGTCATGTTTTTGTTGTTTAAAAAAAATGACAAGCAGAGTGGCATGGACAATCTGGATACTCTTACTAATAAGATGATCTGCTGTCTGAACCAGTCATCGACACCTAGGCTATCAAATCGTGAAATATCTCACTCAGAATGCTTAGTTTAAATTTATTTTTATAATCCCATTTCTAGTCCGATAACCGTACACCCCTATGCTGGATAATTGGAGTTCCTACAAGTTTTCTTTCCTGTTTAAAATCCTTCCGAATGTAATAGAAGATGGGCATGCTGGTAGCCCAGAGGCAACTTTTATAAATGGCCTGTTAATGAATGTGTGGGTGCTTAAAAGGACAGCAAGTTTTGAAGCTGCCTATCATGCATACATGAGGGTGCAGACTGAGAACATCAAATTCTTCCCAAAAACCCAGCCCCTTGGCCGTGAGGAAGAACCAATGGAGCCCACGTGGAAGGACTCCAGCACTGCCTGCCCTAAAACGATGTGCAAGTATAAGTGACACCCAAATCTCGACAATAACATTGCAAGAAGGAGAATACAATCACTATGTCTCTCCGATGGGCTCTGAAATAAATGACTTGAGGTCACTTTTTCAACTCGGGCCTAGAGGCCAACTGGAGGACATTCTTCAGTATTATGATGAGTCAATGAATGTACTTGAATTTTGCCTCCCTCTCTATGAGTTGGTGTGTGATTTTATCTGCTAAATGACAAAAATGCACACTTTATGGGGCTACTATGAGTAATAGCAGTCAAACTCTGTAAATCAATATTCATTGCTCCAATAATATATCAATTCCCTTATTAGCCCGAGCATTCAACCGCTTGTAACAAAACCATGTACATTTAGTACATTTTTTGGGGGGTCCATTGGCAACTTCTTTATTGTGTCTGTATAAAAGCCTAAAGAATATAAAAGCTTGTCATCATTTTTCATAATGCTGTAGTTTAAAAAAAAAACACCTACATATGCATATGTGCACACAAACACAAAATGAAAAAAAGACAAATGACTTAAATTGCAAAGTAGAATGAGAAAAAGGCTAAAAAGCAAAATTCCTAGTAGGAGAATAACAGGATCAAAGGGAGGGGCTTCCCCGGGAGACCTCAGGCTCAGAGCAGGGAGCAGAGAAGCGGGGAAGGGACAAGAACAGCTGAAGAGGTGGAGAAGCAGATGGCACCACAGCTGACTGCCACTAAGAGCTAGAGGTTGCCTCCTCGCCCTCTGGTACTGGCTTTCCTGGGGGCTCCATGGTGGTTTATTATTTATATTGTCAAATATTAAAACATTTCTGCCGCTACAAAGCCCTGCATCTCAGGCTCCGAGGAATAAATGAGTGGAAAATCAAGACAGGGTTTTATGACTCTGAACACACACCATGCATTATCTCCAAAGAAAGAAATCAGGGCCCCAAGAGTGAATTAAAGTTCTGAGAAACAAAGAAAGGGAAGACAGTTCTTTTGTGACCCCTATCTCCTAGGAGGAGATCACAGAAGGTATTCACTGTATTTTTCTGCTCCCAGTGGCTACAAATTAAGAATCATCTACTTTTACGTACCAGCATTCAAAGACTGGGCGTGAGAAGAATGTCTTTGCAGAATTACAAAATGATGATGAAGAACAAGCTCTTGGTAGCTCAGTTCCTGGATATTAGTATATTTGGGATGTGGGGATGTACCCACCTAACTGATGAACTTGTGTCCTTCTTGAGTACCAAATGACAAACAAACCTGCCATGGAACAACTTGAGTCTCAAGGAACACGAGTTCCCAGACTTGAGCCCCAGATACTGACCCCAGATTGGGGGCTCTCTGCAGTCCTTGGTAATGAGACTCTACACCTGTGCCGCCCTCATGCCATCAGGTAGTACCGCAGCCTTCTTTGACTGATCCCCCCTACTTTAGAGGTGAGAACTTTCCTTATTCCCCTCCATACAGAAGAGGACCCCAAGACTCAGGCAGTGAGAAAGAAAAGGCCGCTGGCCGTCTAAGCCGAGCAGCCCTACCCAACCCCGCGGGCCTCCGTGTACTTTATCCCATGGGACACACGAGATTTCATGGGAAGAAGGGCATGGTGGCACATGCCTGTGATCCCAGCACTCAGGAGGCTGAGGCAGGAGGATAGACATGAATTTGAGGCCAGCCTGGGCTGGAAAAAAACAAACAATAACAAAAAATATATTTCACAGGACACACTCTCACTGGGACAGGTCAAGACAGAAAGAAGACCCCTCACTAATCCCATCTGAACCCAGAAAGAATGACCCTGTCTACACCCCAACATTTACCAGACAGTTGTCCAGCAACGGGTGCTCTTTACCAACCACAGCTGTTGTCTCACTGAGGCCTGGGCTCTGCGGACCCAGAGTGTTGCTCACATCTCCTTGGTAGCTAAGCCCAAACAGAACTCTCCATCCACAACCCTCCCCCAAGTCACCTCCCACCCTATCCCCATCTTTGGGTTTATTTGAGCCCCTTCTCTCTGTATACCCACCTCCCCAAGAGGGCCCCGGAGTGACAAGCCAGCCTGCACCCTCGCAGGCATTTAAGCAACTTGTCGGGAGTGACTCCATTGTTCATAGAGCCTCTGAGGACCACAGGGGCGCAGGAGGCTGGTGCCCAGCACCTACTGCACAGCAAGATGTGTGGCTGTGTCCTCACATAAAGCAACTGAGCCTACCGCTGCCATGGGAGTTATGAGCTCTCTGCATTGGCTTTAGCTATTTAATTGCTCATCTTTGTTTATCCCCTACATAGAAAAGCAAAGTCATGACTCTCACTTAGGAACCTGTGATCTGAGCATTCCTGGAAGTGGGGTGCAGGAAGATGGGAGTGGAGACAGGGAACTTTAAAAGGTGGAAACAACCCCCACCACCTCACAGCTCCCTCCCTCCATCTGTCTCTCTCCCTGCCTCCTGTCTGTCTGCCTGCAGGTCTGTCTGTCCATTTGTCCCCTGCCTGGGGATTTGAGCTGCTCTTTCTGTGCTGAGGATGGGGCCAGTGTGTACCTTCTGCTCTTGGAGGCTGTGGGGGTGGCTTGGCTGTTCAGGAGGACAGTGGAAGTGGAGGACTCAAAACCACATTTGCAAAGCAGCCACAGTTTTTAATCAGATCGATGAAAATAGGAACCTTTTCTAATGATGCTTTCATCCACCGGTTGCATAATCTTTTCTTTCTTTTTTTTTTTTTTTTTTTTAAGGTTTTTGTATTGGCATTACTTTGGAGTGGCCTGGGGAGAGACACATGGTGACAATGGGGAGAGGTCTAAGGCCCCACTCCCAGCCAGTCCCTGGCAGGGCCACTCCAGGTTGCCCAGCTCTGCTTTGTCTGTCTGCTGGGTGGGGAGCGGCAGGGGCTGCGAGCCTTTGTCTCTCAGCCCAGAGCTGAGCCATGTGCCTCTCCCGCTGCCTGCCAGGTGAGCGAGGGTTGCTCAGTGGAAAATCACCAGGGCTTGGGGAGGAGAGGGCTGCTGCTCTGCATACACAGAAACGCACAATGGATGCATCTGCTGTCTCCTGGTCCCCCACACACTGGAAATGATCTGTGGGGACCCTAGGAGCTCTCCCCACAAAGAAGCCCATGCTGACTCACCGCCCCATCAAACAGTCCACATGCACCTGTTTGCCTCATCCTGCTGGGGAACACAGAGGTAAATATGTTGCCCCTACCCTAAAGAGTGTGGAATCTAATTATCTTCTAGAGACCCCTTAGGGATCTGCTTAATAAATCAATACGAATGATTTGTAATTAGAATATCAATTATTTGTATGCAAATGTGGCCTTCTGGGTGCCTGGGGACAAGTCCTAAGGATTGAAAAGACTCTCTCCCTCCACCTCACCCTGTCCGATTCTTAATTACATTATTTCATTCATTCATCAAACATTTATTGAGCACCTTTCACATGCCAGGCACAGAGATGGGGACCCAGAATCCCTCCCTGATTGTTCACAGTGAGCCACAAAGAACCCAGGGAGTCCAAGGCCTGGGGAAGAGCAGTCTTCTGGGGGCAGGGGAGGAGCACAACCTTTGATCTTTTCCTAGGCCCTCAAACTTCTCCGCAGCCACCCAGGTCATGGAGCCCCTCCGCTGAGGCGGAAGCCCTGCCCAGGCCCTTCCTGTCTGACTCTGGAGGGTCAAGGGTGATTCATGTGCCCACACCCTTGTTTGTGAAGGGGTTGGAGTCCATCTGACTCTGCCACCACATCATCTCTGATCCAGGCAGCTTCTGAGCTGCTGGGTCTTCCAGGGGGTTAGCAAACCCTGTGCACAAGCTTGTCCTGAAGCTTCAACCCCCCAAGGACTCCAAATCTTCCTCACCCCTCCTTCCTTTCTTCATTCATTTGTTAACTCACTCCTCCATCCATCAAGTCCCCCATTGTACTGCCAGCCCTCACTGCCTGCTGGGGATAGAAAACGACATCAAGCAGAAACACAGCTCCTGAAGCCTGCTTCCTCCATGGACAAGTCCATGCCCCATTTCCTGAAAATGTCCCCCTCCCTCTGCAGTCTCCTGCTTCCAGCCCTTGTGCTCCACCTCCAAGTGCTCCTTCCTCCGGTGTAAGTTCCTGAATCTCCATATGCCTCAGCTTCCTCATCAACACACCAGAGAAAGAAGGAGTGTGCCCCTCGTTGTGATGGGAATGGAGGGGCAATGCATGGGCAGCTTTTGGCTGGTCACTGGCAGGTGGCCTGGCTGCTGCCATCCTATTTCCCATGAATTCTCCAGCAGGCTTCCAGAGTGTCTTCGCAAGAAATGAATTGGTCCTGGATCAGATCCTGAAACAGGAAAGTGGTGTGAGTGGGGGAAACCAGTGGCATCTGAAACCTGGAGTTCAGTCCATAACGTACATTTAGTTCCTCAGTTTGGACTAACGTGCCAGGTGATGGGAAACCATAAATCACCTTAGGGGAACTGCCTGGGGGGTGTTCAAGAACTCGCTGGACCATCTTTGTAACTTCTCAGTAAGCAGAAAATTATTACCCAATAAAAAGTTTACTTAAAAAATCTATTTTCCCTTTTGGCCAGAACTGCCATTTCCCATTTGCCTAAAGGACAGACACAAAGGGAGGGAGGAGAGGCACCCACTGTACGTTCTCTAGGCCTCTTAGAAAGCATAGAGAAGGTCCTTGGGCCACAGGCATGGGAATCTGCAAAGTTTGCATTGTAGACATCCAGGGAGTGGGTGCTGTTTAGAAAGGAGCACCCTACAAATGTTACCATGGCAAACCTGGACGAGTCTCAAACATTACCCAGCCTGATGCTGGCATTGTGCAAACAATATTCTTGCCAAGAGAATTAATGTGCGTATGGAGCGTCTTGAGCACTCGAAGAGCCAAGAGAGCTTCCTGAAAGACAGAAAAGAAAGTGATCAGAAAAAGAAGAGGTTAAAGAAAAAGATGCGTATGTCCACGTGCAGCTCCAGGCGCTCCACCCCGAGAAGCATGCTTGGTGAGACCAATGGAAGGAGGCTGAGCTGAAGGAACCTATTCCCTAGGAATTCGAGGAGAGCAGTGTCAAAACATGAAAGACCCACCTGAAGGTGCCGACGTCTGGTCTGATCTCAGAAGCTAAGTGGGGTCAGCCCTGGTTAGTATTTGGATGGGAGACGATTTTGGACTGCTGGGGTTTAGACTTCTGAAATTATATACATATGTGTGTATGTGTATGTTTATATATACAAAAATATATATTTATATAATGTATATTTATAGTATATATAATGCCTACTCATAGTATATTTATGATATATTTATGTATATTTATGTTACTTTTCTATATAAAAATATTGAGCAGGGCTGGGGATGTAGCTTAGTAATAGAGTGTGCTTAGCATGTGTAAAGCCCTGGGTTTGATCCCCAGCACCCCACACCAAAAAACAAAAACCAAAAAAACCCAAAACAACAACAACAACAAAAGAAACTTCAAGGACAAATTCTGGCCTCCCTCTATCCCTCTATCTAACAGAGAAGATCCTTCATCCTGGGCCCCACGCCAGCTACCTTTCTCAGTACCTTGACCTCCTCACATGGAAAAAGGGAATAAATACCTGCTCTGGACGTTGTTTGGGAGAAGAACCTGGCAACCCCCTCCCAAAAATCAATCTGCCATTGAAAACCCTATGAACGGCAGGGAGGCACTGACAATAGTGTTTCCCCTGTTGTTCAGAGGGTTGCTATGAGTCGGATACCGACTCGACGGCACCTAACAACAACAACAACTGGACGTTGTGGAGCTGGCATTCAACTCTGTTGGTAGAGTGCTGCTCTGCTTGCTCTCTAGACCTTGGGATCGATCCCCAGCACCACAAAAATGAGAGAAGGACCTGGTAGCCCTCTCCTGAAACAATCCTCCCCAAAATCAGCTATTGAAAACCCAATAAATAGCAGAAAAGCACTGGCATAGCTCCAGCCATGGCACAGTGTCAGTGTCAGTATCGTTCTGTGGTAAATAGGGTCGCTATGAGTGGGATCCGACTTGATGGCACCTCACAACAACTGACTCAAAATAAAAAATTAAAAATGGGCTGGGGGTGCAGCTCAGTGGTAGAGCATTTGCAAAAGTATGTGGCAAGGTTCTGGGTCCAACAGCCAAGTACTGAAGAAGAAGAAGACTAAAAAAAGAAGCTGGAGGAAGCAGGCATGAGCTACAGAAGGTGGTGACCACCCAAAGGTGGAAAAGCAAGGCACATGCTTTTCCTTGAGCCTCCAGACAGGTCACAGCTCAGCCAACACTTTATTTTAGCCTTGTCAAGCCCAACTGTAGTTTTTTGAACTTGAGAATTGCAAGTAAGAGTTGTGTTAAGCCACTCTGCTTGAGGTCATCGGTTACAGTAGCCATGGGCAGCCAGGACACAGGCTAATATAGTGCCCACTGCCCAACAGGAGCTGAGTGAGTGTGGGAGCTGGCATCACTCCTTGCTTTCCCTAAGCAGGTCCCTGGCAGACCTTGAGCTCCAGGACCTTTGCACAGGTTGCTGTTGCCTCTTTTCTGTCTGGTAAGATTTTTCTCAATTTTTTATCACTGTTTTTTTAATCCCCCCTAAGCTTTTAGATGGGGCTGGGATTTGGCTCAGTGGGTAGAGCGCTGCGCTGCAGTCTCTGAGGTCCCGAGTTCAATTCCCAGCACCGCAAAAATGGGAGAAGGGCCTGGCAATCCACTCGCAAGGCAATCCCGAAACAGTCAGCCATTGAAAACCCTATGAGGGTCGCTATGAGTTGGATACCGACTCGACGGCACCTAACAACAACAACAACAAGCTTTTAGGTTTTCCCCCAGACTTCAGAGCAAAGGTTATTTTCTCTTGGTACCTTGGTACCTTTCTTTTCATCTACTTTAGCATTCATCACAGATTGACATCATTTCAAGTTTTTTCTTTCTCCTTCTCCTTCTCCTTCTCCTTCTTCTTCTTCCCCTTCTCCTTCTCCTTCTTCCTTTTTTCCAGTCCTGGGGGGTTGAACCCAAGGCCTCTCACATTTTCATGCTACACCACCAGGCCATTTTTTTACTTTTTATTTTGAGACAGAGTCTTGCTAAGTTACGCAGGCTGCCTCTGTTCTTGAACTTACATCCTCCTGACTCTACATCCCGAGTTGCTGGGATGACAGGCGTGTTCCATTATGCCCATTCATTTTGGGGTTTTTCTTCAAGGAACTCCTCACCGAACAGTGAAGTCGTTGGTGATCTAGCATAAATCCATGAACCATCCTGTGGCCACACAGCAAATTCTGAGGCAATGCAAATGATAAACAAATAACAATGCAAATAAACAGATGTAATGAGTCCATAGGAAAGCCAATTAAAATTCTATTTAAAAATTGATTAAAAACTTGAATGAGTGAATGAATGAATGAGTGATGAGGAAGTGATTGAGGCTAGGAAGGGTGAGGGGGATTTGGACAGCCATGGGTGGTGGCATTTCCAAGGGACGACATTGGGTGAAGATGATGACACTGATTCAACAAACTCACTGTTTTTGCAATGTCGTTCAGCCCAGGTCACAGTTTTCCATACGGAGAATACCATGTATGAGGCTGGAAATACAGTTAAAATTTTTTTTAGGGCTAGGATATGGCTCAGGGGTAGAGGGCTTGCCTCACATGTACAAGGCTCTGGGTTCCATCTCCAGCACCAAAAACAAAGCCAAAAAAAAAAAAAAGAAAGAAAAGAAACATTTTTAAGTAGAATATTTTTGGAGTTACAGAAACGTTGAAAGATAATAGACTTTCCTGTGTACCCAACACTCAATTTCACCTATTGTTAACATCTTACATTAGCTTGGCATACTTATCACAGTTAATGAGCCATTATTAATATGAATAATGTGTTACTGTTTGCTAAACTCCCCGTTTCCTGCTGATTTCCTTAGTTTTCTTCTTGTGATGTTCTCCTGCTCCAAGGCCCTGTTCAGGATACCCCAGGACCTTTGGTGGTCGTTTCTCCTTAGGCTCCTCTGGACTTCGATAGCTCCTCAGACTTTCCTTGTTTTTGCTGACTGTGGCAGTTTGAGGAGTCCTAGCCAGGTGTTTTGTAGGATGCCCTGCAGTTTAGGCTTTTCTTAGGATTCTTTTTTTGAGACTGCATCTCACCCTGTTGCCCAGGCTGGCCTTGAACTCCTGGGCTCAAGTGATGCTCCTGCTTTAGCCTCACAAGTAGCTTGGACTAGAGGTGTGTGATGCCACCTCTGTCTTATGATTATTTGGGGGCTGTGGGCTTTGGGGGTGAAGCGCACTGCTCATCACCTCCTATCAAGGGTGCTTTGTACCAACAGGGCTTATTGATGATGAGGTGGACTTGATAGTCTGGCTGATTGTTGCTTCCCAGGCTTTCTACTATAGACTTACTTTGCCACTAGCACAGTCCTTGCCTAAGGAGTGGGGGGGGGGGGCTGTGCTCCATATTCTGCTTCTACTTCCTGGAGGTAGATAAACTGGCATACGTTATTTGGAATTCTTCTGTGTGAGAGGTTTGTCTTTTCTACTCAATTCGCTCATTTATTGATATAGTTATGGACTCAAGGCTCTTTATTTTCTGTGCTGGGTCACTTTTCAATACTATGCTATTTTTATTGCTTACATTGTCCCAGCTTTGGCCCCTGAGAGCCCTTACAGTTGGCTCTTGGGTCCCTGAGATGCTCTCACCGCTTCATCTTTTGAGTACTTGCTTATTTTCTTACATTACAAGAGGTTGCAGATTCATCTCATACTTTCCTTTCTCCGGGCCCAGATTCTCCATTTTTCCAAGGCATTCTGGCCCCATGTATGGAGGAATATCAGGAGAAACCAAAAGCTGAAGCCTAGATACAGTAGAATACCTTTAGCATGAAAACTACTCGCTCAGGGGACTTCTGTGTCTGGCAATATGGAGGATTTGATACTCCCAGTGGCCCTGCCAATCAAAACTGCTCCCATGCTGGACAAAACGATTTAAATGCATCAGTAAGCCATGCAAGGGGTCTGCTGCAGTCATGTGGTGGAGGGAAATGGAACTCGGAGAGATGAGCTGGGTCCCAAGGCTGATTTTTGTCCTAGGCTGTGATGGCAGTCAATGGCCAGCACTTTAATTTCCTGTCTTTTGGTTCCACCTGACAGAAGACAAAGGTTAGGACTCATCCAGGTTGGGGTGTCCAGCAGGATCCTTCTGTGGGTGGTGGAATCAAATACTGTCCCCAGCCTGAAGGATGTTGGGTGGAGCTTCAACAGGGAGAGAAGACAGTGTCTCCTGAGAATCACAGGTGCAGGGCTGCCTTCCCAGGGGGGTCTGAAAACCTTAAACTGAGAACTGACAGTTTCCCTGCCTGGTTCCCACCCTCTACCCCCACCTGGCAGAAGCCAAGGCAGATCCTTTCTGAAAGAGCCACTTCCAGCCTGGGTGTGGCAGGTGCAATATTCCACAAAGTGCTACAACAGCGTTTCCTACCCCGGGTCCCCTCCTGTGACCTCACCACACCCCATCAGGGTCGAGTCTCTTTCTCCACCCTTTGGTTTGATCTAGAATTCAGTGAGCAAGGGGCTCTGCCTGACTTGTGAGGTTAGGTTAGAGGAGGCGACATTGCTTCCACCAGGTTCTTCCTCTCCCTTTCCCAACCGGAGCCTGACACTGGCTTTCCAGGCCTGAGATGCCATGGACGAAGCACTGCTGCCTGAAGCCTCCATCTGGACAGCGCACTCAGGTCAAAAAGAAGTGACTGTGCAGGTGCACGTGTCCCAGCTGGCCGAGCCCTGCCACCCAGACCTGGGCTGTGCGGGCCTTCTCAGGATTACAGCCTGTGTCATCAAGGTCTTCCCATGCCCAAAGAGAGGCCTAGCCTTTGTCTTGGCTTCTGGGAGGAAATCTCTAGGGCCCTGGATGTTCACAGATGGCAGTGTCTGTTTGCCTAAGAGCCTGGCATCGCACTGGATAGCCCTAACATTGAGATTTAGGGCCAGGGCTGGTTGTGCAGCAGGAGGCTGGCTACCAAGGCCACCAGTGTGACCTAGGGGGTAGTTTTTGGGTCATGTGATGTCCATTCACCTGGAGGCTAAAATCTGTCGTGTGGGCAATGAATCACCTATATGCCAACATGATGGAGCCCCAGTAAAAACTCTGGCCCCTGAAGCTGCTGAGCTCCTGTGCTGGTTGATCCCTGTGCTCACTGTCACACATCGACCCTGCACAGTAAGACACCTGACTCCACAGCACTGGGACCACAGATGCTCTACATGTGGAACCTCTGCCCTCCCTTCCTCCTTTTCCCACAATAAATGGTAGCCAAGAGGCTAACTGCAAGTTCTGGGCATCCTGGAGAATGTTCAATCCTGAAGGTGGTTGAGGAAATTACCAAACCTGCAGCCACTGTCAGGGAGAAGGTGAGCTTAGGGACTACATCCTTAACTTTGTAGCTCGACCTAAACACCCTGCATGTCCTCAGCCACAGTATCACAGCAGCCATAAGAAATCCTGAGTGGAAACCACCAGGCTGAGCCCAGCCAGCCCTTGCCAGCGTGAGCTGATAATAACATGGTGGCAGCTGGTGTTTGAAACCAAGTAGGTTCAACTTCATGGCAGTAGGAACTGAAATGCCAGGCCTCCCAAATTCTCATGAGGTCAAAGGTCATAAAACATATGAGGAAACAGGGCAACCTGAGTGGAAGCCAGTGAGCACAACAGTGTCAAGACTAGAAAAATAAACATGAGGCTGGGTGTGGTGGCCGCCATGTAATCCCAGCACACAGGATGCTGAGGCAGGAGGATCCCAAGTTCAAGGCCAACCTGGGATATATAAAAGTAGATCTATCATGTTTAAAGAGATAAAAAGAGGAGCTAGGCCTCTCTTCTGAGCTCTGAGGGTCTCATGATGCCCATCCCTTCCCTGTGCCCCTTCATCCTGGGAATGGCAGCTGCTTTCTATGGTTCCATCCTGTGACACTCCAGGTCTTCCTCTTTAAGCTATGCCAGGTCTCCATTTTCTGCACCAAATTATCTGTGGTAAGTTAATTGGAGCCTGCAGCCATAGCCCTGTGGCATCCAATCCCATCAGATCTCGGAAGCTAAATAGGGTCTGGCCTGGTTAGTACTTGGATGGGAGCCCTCCTGGGAACACCACGTGCTGTAGGCTTGGGAGACGGACCCGGCAATCCACTCCCAAAAATCAATCCAGCCTTAAAATCCCTATGAACAGCAGAAAGGACTGATTATAGTGTTTCCCCTGTTATACTTAGGGTTGCTATGAGTTGGATACCGACTTGATGGCACCTAACAACAACAGCAACAAAGTTAATTGGTATAATTTCTGCTCTCTTGGCTGCACCTTGATTGAGAGGGTACTTGGTACCAATGGTGGTGCCAGGGAACAGGCTCTCCAAGAAGGGCTTCTGGGATCAACGTGGCCACAGCCTCATGCCTGACTGCAGAGTCCCTGGGGTATGGTCCCCCCTCTGGGCTGTGCTGGATGGCAGCCAGGGCTCTCGGTGGCTCGCCAGATCCAATCAGACACTTCTCTTTTCAAGTAGGTGACGTTAAATCAGTCACGAGGAGAATGTTTATACTATAGAAATCTGCAAACATGACAGATCAGAATAACTGCCCTGCCCCTGGAGAGCTTGTTCCTCCTACACCACTGGATACAAGTTACCTCTGGCATGCCCTGACATAACTACTTGTGACCTTGCTGCCTGGGAAGCTGTGGAAGGCCCAGCAGCTGCTGCAGTGAAGTAGTGGTGGCGACTGTGGGCCTGTGGGGTGAGACAGACAGCTGCTTCTGTGTCCATGGGTGGGACTGTGGAAAGAAAGCCAGGAGCTCCAACCTATATGCTCTAAGCTTACACCACAGAGAATCAGAGAGACTCTATAGATTCCAAAAATAATCCCTTTTATTCCTTGTAAGCCAGAGTTTGTCAAGCTTGCTGAAACTCAGACCCAAAATTTAATTGGGTGGGTTGCACAATTACAGCATGAATGGACTTCACAACTTGTCAGAATCCCAACCCGTACATTTGGTTGTCTACGTCATGTGGCTACAGCTAAGGAGGGCAGATGCACAGCAGCTCCTGGGCAGTGGGTGGCCAGGAACAGACAATGGACGTGTGGAAGGTCTGTGACAAGGCCTTGGGAGGAGGTATGCACATACCTCTCAGGACAGGACAGCGTAGAGAGAGTGGTGTCCCACGGGAAGGTCCACCCCAGGGCATCCACTATAGCAATGACTTTGTAATGACTAAATTGACAACATTCTGTGTGTGACAGTCCTTTTTCACAGCTGTGCCATTGTTTGCTCAATGGACTTATTTAGAAAGTGGCCATCATGGCAGGTGTGAAGTCTTAGCCCTTTGCATGGACTTAGGAACATGGATGTCCCCTCACCAAGCTAACCCAGATACTGTTACTGCTGAGTGGCCAGGAAGAGAGCAGAAGAGACCAACGCTAAAACTGTGCAGCATCGTTTCCTAGGGGAGGGTGGGGTAATTCCAGATCTGTTAAAAATTCACAACAGGACCCTGCAGCCATGCAGCCATGTGGAACAAAACAGAGCTTATAGACTTAAAAAAGGAAAGTCGCAAGAAATATTCAGAATGTGGGACATGAAGGTGAGAAATTAAGATACAATAGACAGCTAACAGGCATAGAGTTGTTGTTGTTAGATCCTGTCAAGTTGGGTCCGGCTCATAGTGACACCACGTACAATAGACGAAACACTCCCCAATTCTATGCCCTGCCCAGGACTAGGTCACTGCTTCTCTGCTATTCAAAGAGTTTCAAAGAGAGTGGTACAAAAAAGTCCAAGGAGTTTACAAATTAATTCCTTCCTTCCTTTCTGAATTCACAGTAATAAATGCATTTTACTTGTGAAGTAGTAGATATGCGTACGTTAATTAATACAACTAGAACTGAAGTTACATGAACAATATAATTCATTCCAATATTTTCTATTCTTTCTTTCTTAATGCTAACAACCTACTAAATTGATTGTTTTTTTGTGGGGAGAAGGACCTGGCAACCCACTCCCAAAAATCAATATGCCATTGAAAACCCTATGAATAACAGAGAAACACTGACAATAGCGTTTTGCCTGTTTGTACATAGGGTTGCTATGAGTTGGACACTGACTCAACAGCACCTAACAACAACAACAAATTGATTTTTTTAAGCCACTCTCAGGGAATGACCTACAGTTTGAAAAATACCAGCTGAATAAAATACTCAGAATTCTAAACGGAAAGCGAGAATAGGGTTGAGGTAACATCCGAAAGACATATTGTCACATATGCCACATCATGGATGAGCCCTGAGGACATTATGCAAATGAAGTAAGCCAGTCACAAAAGGATAAATATTGTGTGATTCCACTTGTATGAGGTAACTAGAATAGTCAAAATCGGAGACAGAATGCAGAAGGGCTGTTGCCAGGGCCTGGGAGGAAAGGGAAGTAGAGAATCACTGGTGAAGAGTGAGGAGTTTCAGCTTTGCAATGTGAAAGGAGTTTGTGAGGTGGATGACACTGATGGTTGCACAGCAACATGAACGTACCTAACGCCACTGTGCCACACACTTAAAAACAGAAAATGGTAAATTCTGTTACTGTACTTTACCATAATAAAAATAAATTAAGAAAATACATTGTCTGCAAAATTTTCAGAATGATGAAAGACACCAGTCAACTAATTCAAGAGGCCCAAAGCATTCAAGAAAGGATAAATAAAAAGATACAGTGTGGTGAAACTGTCCAGAACACAAGACCAGAGGGAGAATCCAGATTTCCTTTGCAGGAAGGATGGCTACTTGACTCCTGTAGAATAACAGTGGGCACAGTAGGGACAGTGGGTGATGTTTTCTCTGCGCTGAGGGAGAAGGGCTGCCATTCTAGCAAGCCAGCCACAGTATCTTTCAAGAGCAAGGGGAAAAAAAAATAGTTATTTGCAGACAAAACAAAACAAAACAACCAAACCACCAAACCTGAGATGATTTGCATACACAAACCTGCCAAAAATAAAACTTAAGGAAGTGTACTTCAGGACCAAGGAGAGTAAGCCCAGTGCTGTAAGTTAAGATGGAAGAAGAAAATATGAACAAAAAATTGATAACTGTGTGGTTGAGCTGATTATATAAAACAATTTAATAATGTCTCATGGGATTGGAATGGAAAGACTAAACTTAGCATACACCACAATTAAGGCATATAATTGAGGGGATGGTTGATTTAAGTGCTCTGTAGTCCTTATCATTTAAAAGAAGGATAAAAATATTTTAAAAATTGGACTTTCATAAGTAAGGACATATGTCTAAAACAATAGAAATAGATCATACAAAAGCAGGAAAACAGATTGAGAGGAAAAAAAAAACAGCCCTACAAAAGCAAGAGAGGAGAGTGAAAAGAAAAAACAGGCCGGTCAAATAGAAGTGACAACATAAAATGGTAAAATAAAATCCAGATATATTAGTAAATATAATAAATATAAATGGACTAAATGCTCCAGTTAAAAGACCAAGATTATGCTTTAAAAAACTATTTTATTATGAAATTTTCCAAGTATACAGAAAAGTGGGAAGAACAGTATGATAGACATCTATACTCCTGCTGTCTAGAGTCAACTGTTGTGAACAATTTGCCATGTTTGGCCAATATATGTATGATTAGGAGACTATTAAGAGCATTTATTTTTATGTAGTAAATGTTATATAATGAAAAAATTTGTTTTGAGACAAGGTCTCACTATGTATCCCAGGATGGACTTCTACTCAAGATCTTCCTGCCTCAGTCCCTTGAGTGCTGGGCTTACAAACTGGACCACCATGCCTAGCTATGGTAATAATGATGTGGAGTGTGTATTTTTGAAGTCAGGCAAAACTGGATCCTAGAAACTTTTAAGCATGTAATTTATTTGTGTTTATTTATTCAAAGGATGTCTCTCTACTAGGCGTTAGCAAGAAGGTATGGGTCAGGTCAACTTTCCTAGTCATTGTGTTTCTAAATATTTGATGAATAAACAAATTTTATCTATTAGCAAAGGATTCGGCACAGTTTGTTGTGTAGTAAACATATAATATAGAGTAGTTTTCATTCATAATAGTTGCTCATTATTGAAAGCGTTCAGCAGACTGGCACAAAATAAGCAAACTAATTGGTGGTTTATTATATTTAAATTATTATTTATGAACCATCACAGTGCCTAGCACATATCATTCACCCATAAACATCATGTGTATAAGTACTTCCATTATTATTCAAAGTTTCTAACAGAATCTAGCACTCCATAAGCAAGAGAAAGTGGAAGTTTATTCTCGTTAATTATTATAATTAAGGAAATCACTCGGCAACGTCCGCCCAACAGAGACTTCACAAACAGTCCTCGCGAGAACCGCCCCTCCTTCCGAGGTGCGCGAAGCCCCGCCCCTGCGAGCGGAAGCCCCGCCCCGCTGCCTGGGCTGCGCCTGCGCACTGCTCGGGGAGGGGGATCTCGCGCGCGCAGCCTCCCTCCCGCCCCTGGAGCCAGCGCAGCGCGCCGCTTCCCGCCGCCGGAGCCGGCCAGCTGCTGAGTGCATGCGTGCGTACGTGCGTCGCTACGTGCGTACGTGCGTGCGTGCCGTGAGCTCGCCGGGCACCGCGGCCTGGCCTAGCCCTCCGCCCCTGCGCCTGCACCGCGTAGGCCATCCCCCGCGTCCGCAGCCGCCCCCCGCCCGCGCCGCCTACCCCCTCTGGCTCGAACCTAAAGGGGCGCAGCGTCCCGGCCAGCGCAGGCGACCTCCGGGGCCTGTGCACCAGAGCCGCCCTGCCGCCAGGAACATGGCGAAGGTGGAGCAGGTCCTGAGCCTCGAGCCGCAGCACGAGCTCAAGTTCCGAGGTAAGCGCTGGGGCCCGCGCGGCCTGTGGGCGGCTCGGGGCCGGCGCGGGGGGCGGCGAGGCCGCCGGTCCCCAGGGCTGCGCGGACCACGTGCGGGGCCCGGCGCCTGCTCCTCCTCCCCGGCCTCCTGGGCCTCATTCGAGGCCCTTGGCGCGGTGGCCGCCGAACTTCTGCGGAGTTTGCGGGGTGCCCGGAGCGTGCGCCCCGGCGGGCCTGTGCTCCTCGCGGGGTGTCAGGTCACGTGGTATTGCCGGCACTGCCGCTCAGGTGACGTCCCCGGCTGGAGTCCTGCGTTTGGGCGGCAGAAGCGAAGCGCCCTGAGGACAGGACCGCGTCTTCCCGCGGCCGCCTGTGCGGTCCCTAGTGGGCGCCTAGTAAGAGTGCACTGCGCGGCGCCAGGCGGGAAAGGCCTCCGCCCCCACCTCTCTGCTGTTGGCCTCTCAGCCCAGGGACTCCACCAGCGTGCTGGGATCCGCCTTGTCCCAGAGCTGCAGCAACAAGTGTGACGGGGAAGCCAGCAGCCAGCTAGTTTCCCCTTCGCGCTCGCTAGCTTCGCCATTTATGCCTTTGCGGGGGTAGACACGTACACACGCAAATATAGACATGTACGCACGCGCACAGGTGTTTTCACTTACCTTCACCTAAACATCAGGACCTGAAGCCACAGGGCGCCTGGTCAGCCTCCCTTATGCGTGTGCTGAGTAACTACCTTGGGCCAGGGGAGGATCTAGGACTTTCCACCACCCCGGAGAGAGGCAGGCCGGTGAGTGGGACCCCTGCCCGGGCTGGTAAGTGCTGTGAAGGAAATAAAGCGGACTGGGTCAGTGGAGGTGCACTTTATGTTCGAAGGCCAGGTCAACACCATTTCACCTGCACGTGGCTCCATAGTCGGTGCTCACTTAATTTTTGTGGAACGAATGCTGGCTAGAGACACCCCAGTTTATATGTGCTGTCACGAGTTAGTATTGGATATAGCTTGCCCAAAGTTACTCATTGAGCAAATGGTACATTTGAACTCAGGCTTCAGAACTCAACACTCACTTAACTATTACACTGTCAGACTTCTGGGGAATCCTCCAAGACTGTTGCTGTTGCTTTGCCTCCCAGGTTAATGTGAAATGACTCTGAACATATAAGAAACCAAAGGATTTTCAGCTAAAATGAAAACAACACCTCCCCCAAACCTAACATTGATCCTAATTCATGGCAGGATGGGGATCTTCCACTGGATGATTTTCGATTTAGGATTTTTCGACTTGCCCGGTGTGTGAGAGTGGTATGCATTCAGTAGGAACTATTTCGAATTTTGAGTCTTGAGCTTTTTCTAGGTTGACAGTAAGCGGGATGATCTTTTTTCTGTGGTGTTGACTGAAAGCTGTGAGCTGTAGCTCCCAGTCAGCCACAGTCATAAGTGGAAGGAACTTATGCCACAGTGTACTGTGTTTTTTGGATATTGTGTTTTGTGCTTTTTGCATCCTGTCATGTTTACAAAATACCCATCTGTGTGTGTTCATGAGATATTCAACACATATTTTAAATAACGCATTATTATAATATAGGCCTCGTATTAGATGATTTTGTGTAACTGTAGGCTAAATGTGAAGTGTTCTGAGTACGTTTACGATAAGCTACGCTAAGCAATGGTGTTCAGAAGGCTAGATGTATTAAATGCATTTTTGACTTAGCAGTATTTTCAACTTATGAAAGAGTTATCGGGATTTAACCTCATTGTGAAGCAAGGGACATCTGTACCTCAGCTTGTGGAATGTTCTCAGGGGCTTTTGGAGACCCAGACTGAGAAAAGAATCCCAGTATCTAAAGTGAATGTAGTGAGCCATGATTTTCACTGGCATGGTGGGAAGTTCTCTACCCACGTTCCTCCTGTGAGTTGGCACACAGGTTCAGTTGGTCTACATGCGCTTACTGAGTACCTGCTCTGTGTGTCAAATACAGGAGAAATCAGGTCACATCCACTTCACTCCCCCATCCTCTGGCACCAAGCTCCTCCCTGGTACGTTATGTCTAGGGAAAGGACAGATGAGAAAGCCACCCAAGACAGCGCAGTGGTGCAGAGAAGTCCAGCGTGCTCCAGGAGTGGTGTGGAGATCGGCTTCTCAAAGAGGTGTTACCTGAGCTGAGTCACAGAGGTCTAATGGAAGCAGGCCACAGGACAAAGGGTGGGGAGCATTTCAGGCAGAGGAAGTTGCATGCTCAGGGGCCCCAAAGCCAAGATGCCTGATCCATTGGGAAGCCACTGTAGGTCTGAATGGCAGTGGCAAAGAGCATTTGTTGGGAGTGCAGGGCCAAGTAGGAGAAACAGTTGTCCCGTAGATAGGAGTCAGATCTTTTAAGACCTTTTGTGCCTGGACACTCCCATTTCCAAACTGAAATTGTGTTGCTTCTCACACAGTTCTTCTTGGTTGAGTCCTTGAAGCCTAACCTCCAGTACAAACACTTCAGATGTGGTGTTTTTGGAAGGAGACACCAACTTGAGAAAATTTAAGATTTTTTTCCAACAACTTTTACTTCAAGATCTGTAACTTTGGGCTGCCACTTAACTCCCCAAAGCCTGGGGTCATCCTTGAGTTGATGGAGATGACACTCAGGTTTACCTCGTTTCCTGTAGAAAGTTATGCTGCTGTTGTTTAGGAAGGCAATATTAGGGCTGTTAAGATGCTTTGTAAATGCATAGGCCTATACAGAGATTAGGCTGGGGTTCAGCTTAGTTGGTAGAGTGCTGCTGTATGTGCTTTCACGCCCTGGGTCCATCCCCAGCACTGCAAAAATGGGAGAAGGACCCAGCAGCCCACTCCTGAAGCAATCCCAAAACAGTCAGCCATTGGAAACCCTATGAATAGCAGAGAAGTACTGACACAGTGCCAGGCATGGCATAGGGTCACTATGGGTTGACCCAACTTGATGGCTCCTAACAACAACATTAACAACCTAAAGAGATTGGTGGTTTGTGAGAACCTCTCTGGCCAAAGTTAGTGGTTATTTTTCCTAGAGAAGTGATCTAGAAGAAACTCTGATGTCAAATTGGTGAAGGATCTTGCTCCATACTTTAGAAGGGGTATTTGTAGGCATGTGTAAACTACTTTATGAGGTCTTGTTTTGTTTGTTTTAAGCTGAGTGCTAAGGAAATGAAATTAGAATAGAGAATACCTGGCTTGCTGTATAGACATAATTCCTTCCAGGATGAGAATTGGCACATTTTAACTGATCTCTTCTGGGTTACTTAGGATAATGACTCTGACTTCTGGGGTTCATTTAGGTGAATCACACCTGCAAGTTAGCTGTGCTTAAGAAGGTAATAATTACAAAATCTTTCAGAGGAAAAAAATTAACCATCTTTTAAGTACAGTCTAAGATGATACTGCCTAAAGCCGTACCAATGTGGCTTCAGATCTGGGAAGCTAAGCAGTGTCCGTATCACTGTGGCATCAGATCTGGGAAAGCTAAGCAGGGTCTGACTTGGTTAGTCCTTGGATGGGAGACCATCTGGGAACACCAGGTGCTGTAGGCTTGGGAGAAGCACCTGGCAACCCAATCCCCCAAAAAACAATCAGCCATTGAAAACCCTGTGAGTAGCAGAGAAGCACTGACTATAGTGTTTCATCTGTTGTACATGGGGTCACTGTGAGTTAGATACTGACTTTACGGCACCTAACAAGATGATGCTATGAGATTGTGTATTATAGATTCTTCACGGTCTTGGGAATTTTCTATGGTATACTAAATTAAAAGATGTAACAGGCTAGGCATGGTGGCACATGTCTGTAATCCCAATACTCTGGAGGCAGAAGGATTCTGAGTTTGAGGCCAGCCTGAGCTACAGAGTGAGACTCCCTCATCTCAAAAAGAAAATAGTAACAACAACATAAAAGGGTTGGGGTGTAGCTCAGCAACAGAGCGTTGGCCTAGCATGTGTAAGGCCCAGGGTTTGATCCCCAGCACCCCCACTCCCACCACACACAAAGGCCTTGTTCAGATTTATGGAAAGCACTGTGTTGCATTGTGTTGAACATCCAAAGGAGAAAGGCGCGTGACTTCTTGAAAGAAGTATGGCTTGGTGGGATTTTGTCTGGATTTAATGGTCCATCCTCATGAGACCCTTTTTAAAAAGTCAACAAAAATAGAAGCTCTTGCAGACCAGCCGACTTCGCTGAGAGAATAAAGGATTTTGGAAACATGTAGAGTGTGGTGGTAGAGTGTGGTGGGGGAGTCGTTGTCACCCTTCCTGCTCCTTTTCTTGTGTCTTCTTCTGAGATCTCTCTTAGGTTCAGCTCCAAGAGAGCTTCCTGAGTGTGGTACTCTTCAGGCGTTGCTCTCTTCTTTTGCCTCTTGGGCCTCTCCTGTCAGATTCCATCTGTGGTACGTCTTGTGTGTCTTGGGTCCTTGTCCAAGAGCTAACAACCTTCCTTTCACCCTAGCACAGCCTTCTGGCAGTGGTGCCTGGGGATAATTGCAAACCATTCTCACTAGTTTGAGGCTTAAACTCCCTGTAGTTACTTTTACCTTGCTGTATTCTGAGACTAAACGGTGGCTTTCAAGAAGTCTTAATCTTGCCACAAGCCAGTAGGAATAGCATGAATTGATTGGTGTAGTGGATTTCCAGGGTGGGGGAAAATAGGAACTTGGGCACTTAAATAGTTGTTTAGGGACACTAGCTGTCATATGAGGAAAACAGGTTTAGAATCCCTAATTCAGCCCTTCAACTTGATGTGTAATTTAAGGTTGTTTAGGAATTTAAAAAAACTAAAACCCTGTGGATATAGTCCATTTGATGCAGTAATTATCTTTCAGATGCTAAGTACAACATTAATTCTTGAGCTTTAGTGTAGCGCCAATTTCCTTAACATTTCATGATCACATAGAGCAGACTGTGTTTTACAGCACAACAAAATGTCAGCAGTGTGCTTGGGATTCTTTATTGTAGCGGTTTAAATCCATCCTGAAGAGATTATCTTTGTTTATTTAATTATTACTAGCTTGCTCATCAGAACCAAGTGGCATTAAATTTAGTAAGTTTGAGTCAAACTTAAATCTTCATAGATAGTACTATTTACTTCTGAGGTCTTGTCTCTGAGAAGAATGTGAACTTGAAGTTAACTTTCTTTTATCTTCCTCACTTCCTTTTATTCACTGTTAACTCTTTAAGGGAAAAATATATATAGTTCTTGGCCATGTGCAGCACTTACATTTGGAAAATAGTGATGATTCCTTGATGTGAGTAGCTGCAACATGCATTACTCTTAATTCTATAACTACCAAGTAGCTTTCCATCTGCGTGTGGATTTATTAAAATAATTAGTCTGAATTGATACTTATTAAAGAGCTGGGCTCTTAAGCATTATTAACACTATCTTTTATTTATGAGAGTTATATAGCATCTTTCTTTCAAATGCTTAAGGCAAAAACACTGAGCACTTTGACCTAGCAATATTTCCACTAAATAGTTGAAAATTAGGGGAGGTGGCAAGGGAGTAAGTTACATTGGTTATCACTCCCACACCACCCCGAGGCTCAAGTATCAGAACCTGAAAGTTGAATTTTTACATAAAGAATTTTCCCCACAATTGCCTCATATATCTCCCATTTGTTGAAAATTTTGCCATCTGATGGCTGACCGTGGTTTGGAAGAAATGAGTACAGCTTTCAGCAAGATGACAAGAAAGATGAACACAGAGAGTGCTGAGTTCCATTAGTCAAGGCAAGGTTGCCATAGAGGGTCTTTAATAAAGTACAATAAAAGCCTTCTGTGCAGTTATTTTGCACTGGGGATTGTGTTAAAAACAAAGTTTCATTATGGTTTTCAGGCCGACCTCCTCATTTTCTATCACTTTAGGCCCCTCTCAGGCTATCAGCATATACTATCCAGGGTTGGTTTGGCCCTTCTTCAGTGGGTATGTGCATTCTCTGAAGTTTTTACCTGCCAGACCTGGGCAGCTGGTTCTAAAAAAAAACAAGAGTTTTTTAAAGAGCTTTGTTATGGAAACAAACTTACTGAACTTGACAGCCATTTTAATATTATTTTTTAAAAAACAAAAACTGTGGCAAAATAGTATCCCTAGAATGTCCATTTTTCAAAATGTTAAATGCATTATTTAAACAGAATCTGTTGTTGTCTAGAAACATTGGCTTACAAGTACTTTAGGGTTTTCCACATTACCTGAGGCATGTGGGACAGAGGGCTGTTGATAAAACGGTGTAATCCTGTGGGAAAACTGTAAATATCCTACACATACAAAGAGTAAATACTAAGTTAATTATTTAATACTGTGTGTGTGTGTGTGTGTGTGTGTGTGTGTGTGTGTGTGTGTGTGTGCGCGCGCGTGCGCTGTGGTGCCAATGTGGATCAAACTCAGGGCCTTGAACTTTCTAGGAATGTAGGCACACCCTCTGCCCTGTATGTCATACTTGTTGCGCAAAAGTAAAGCTGTAGAAGTCCTTTCCTAGGGTTTCCTTCATCTTTTCAGAAGGGTTAGCACCGGTTTTTGATTAGCAGGTTAGTATGTCTCTTCCTCTATGTCAAGTAATAGGTTTATTAGCTTTTAGTTTGTGTATGCATGGGGACCTAAGAAATTGCTGGCGGGGACACATTCTGCTCACATGTGTAAGGTATTTGAATTGTACACACTTGGTGTTTCAGTAGGCTCCTATAGCATTTGCCTTCCTGCGAAGGGTGTTAGGGAATGAATACTTTGGGGGAGAGGTCAGTTGAGACTGCTGTTTGTAGATTGTGCTTGAGAAGACAGTGAGGTATATCCTTGGACTGTTGACCTAGATCTGAATTGCTTGTGATGTGCCTTGGAGTTACCAGGACTGTAAGTTCCTTGGGTTGTCTTTAAAGGCTTAAGAGTGCTTAGAGAAAAAAGAGGGAATGGAAAATTGACCCCAGGGAGCTGGCAGAGGGCATATTTATAAAGGGTTGAGGGACTTTCTTCACCCCACTTGGTTGGGTCTGGAGTTAAAAGCAGTGATGAGCATACATTTTGCAAAAAGGTAAGGGAAGAACCTATATTTCCGGAAGGTAAGGGCTTTGTTTTCAGGGAGGATGGTAGGTAGGTACTTCCTAGTCTTCATTGCCCCAGTTAATCTGAGTCATGGTCTTCCCTAGGGAGGCTACAGTGGTAATGGTGGTACTGGCATCTAACCCAGGTTAGTCAGTACCACAGCCCCATGCTTTCCCAACTTGTTAGAGTTCAACCAACAGAGGTTCATTCTTGACAGAGGGAAGCAGAGGATTTCAGCCATGAAGGAGCCATTCATGGCTGTCAGGATAACTTCCTGAGAACACCCGTTCATTAAGAATTACTTTTTGGAATGTTTAGGAAGGGCCTGCTAGCTCCAGAGCATGATTAGATTTACCTGAGGATATTCATCTCACAACAGCTCTTGATGGCCTTTATGGTCCTGTGTATTTAGAAAGCCTTGCTTTGTTACTAGGCCGTGATTCTGCTACCCACTCCAGCGGAGGTGCAGTAGAGCCTGTGTGTGAGAGCACTTCCATTGGATTCTGGGTTTGTGAAGTGGGAACTAGAGAAGAGGTAAAGGGTGCTTACTCAGATTGTTGTGAGATGCTGTGGAGTTGGGTCCGACTCATAGCAACCCTCATAGGGTTTTCAATGGCTGATTGTTACGGGATTGCTTCAGGAGTGGAGTGCCACATCCTTCTCCCATCTTTGTGCTGCTGGGGTGAACCTGGATCCTCAGAGAGGCGGAGCAGCACTGTACCAATGGAGCTAAATCCCAGCCCTTTACTCAACATAGGAATGTCTAAATGAATGGCCTTTTCAGGGGCCACTCTGAACTTTATGAGTGGAGTCCTGTGCCATTAGCCCCACGTACCTCTGACAGGCCGCCGCCTTGGGTAAAGAACCAAGTAAGGGTGAGTTACTCCCTAACCAGAGACTTCTATTTGTGTGGTAAGAGCTCGCGTAAGGTGACAGCAGGAAGTGCTGTTTTATTCTGCATGCGGTGTACCTTGGGATCCAGGAATGTGCCCTAGATCAGAACAGGTTTAGAGAGACACACAGCTGTTGTTTGGAGTGGGGACACTTGAGTTTTTCCCTTTGCGCAGTTGTCTTTGTGGACAGATGACTGATGGGGAATATAACATGACTCTGAGCTGGGGTGGTTCTAGGCTTCCTGTGGGCCAGGCTTTGGTTTGGTTTTGGGGCTGAGGAGCAAGTGGTGGTCTTTAGAGTTTGCAGCCTCTAGGTGATAGGGGACAAAGAGGGGAAATGAGGATGAGACCCCTACAGCCTGTCATGCATTGGGAGCTTAGGAAAACCTGCATTATTTTGTTCTGGGCTTTTGTATCTCACAAGGGGTATCACATTCGAGACGTGACAGTGAGCGTCTGCTGTGCGCTCCACATTTTTGTAAGTACTTGTTTATTTAATGCCTGCAGCAGGCGAGCCCAGGAAGCAGTACATGTGGTTAGGTGATTAAGTCAAGTCATGTGCCAAGGTTAGGAGTGGAGCTGGGATTCGAACAAAGATCTATCTGACTGTTCTTCATCTTTGTGCTGGCTGTATTTTTCCTCATAAAAGTTGAGTAGGGGGTGTGCCTGTCCATGACTGTCTTATTTATTATATGGTTAGATGTGAGAAGGGCTAGAAATAGGACATTGGAATAGAGAAGGGAGATAAAGAGCAATGGAATAGAAAAAATAAAGGTGGTAAATTGTAACTGTCTCATTGGTACTTACATGAAGTGCTTAGTTACTGTGGACATCAGAGTATGATTGACTTTAAAAGAAAATCTGTCGATTTTGTGTGTTCCCCTAAGAACTTGGGTTCTGCCTTGATCCTTCTCCTTGGAAACATTTATGTTGAAAATTCTGTGTGAATACTTGTCACCTGTACCTTCCCTTTTGCCATTCCATTCCTTAGTCCAAGTCTTTTATTTCCTGATGCCTTTCACACAAACCATGTTTCTGCTGTAATTGGGTGCTACCCACTACCATTTGAGTTGCATCATTTGGCATTTTTGCACAATAGAAATGGGAGGAATGGGTGGTGCCTGCCCACAAAGTCGGTATCCCAGTTCTCTCCATATTAGAGGTGAAAAGACCAAAGCCCAGGTCTTGCCGGAACAGGAGGTGACATCCAGGCCTTGCAGCCTCCTGGCCTCAGTGCTTTGCGGTACAGAAGGAGCCTTGTTCCTACCTTGTTCCTTAGACACACTCAGCCTCAGCTGTGGGTCCTCCTCTGCAGTGTGAGGGGCTTGAATACATCCAGCTTCACACTCCAGAACTTGACATTACAGTTTATTTTAGCTGGGAAAAAAAAAATGGTAGAAAGCCTTTGGTAGGGAAAAATTGGGGCTTTGATTTCCTGTAGCACTTGCTAGTACTTTACACCATTGGGCTCCTGCATATTCAGTGGCCCTCGTATTCTTATGCAGAAGCCCAGCCATCTTTCTAGTGTTTGGTATGATTTGAAATAGAAGCATACTCGAGAATGAAAAGAGGAATTTGTTAAAAAGCCAAAGGCTCATCTTTGTGGAGGTTTACGTGAATTCTCGTTCTGTTGGTTGAATTGAATTGTTGGCATATAGATATATCCTGATGGACTCCTGAATATCTGAATCTATGCCTTTTACCTCAGTAAAGTTAGGCCTTGCTTCTTTAATAAGTGGAGAGCCACAGCTCACTCATGAGAGAATCTCTGTCAGAACCTCATGATTTTGGGGGAGAGGGTCCCATTTTGCCCTGGGTCCCTCTTGTGCCCCTCCAGCCACACTCCAAACATGGCAGAGGTGAAAGAGACCTGATTCATCTAGAGAAGTCCAAGGAAACTTGATCAAGCTCATTTGGGTCTTTTTATTTCATGTTACTGTTATTTTTAAATTATTGCTTTTGTTGCCTTTCTCTTTCAAAGCAAGCTTGCTTCTCTTTCTTTACACACCTGATATTGAGCATAGCATTTGGCAGTCAGTCATACTCAATAAACATCTGACTGTGATCTCTTCCACTTTTGAAAAAGTGAAATGGCTTCTAGAGTCAGGGTTGCCCTCCCTGGCTCCTCCCTCACTCTTTACTAAGCAAGCCTCCAGGGTCCCCTTGTCTCTCACCGTGTGCTCCCACAGTCACTGCGCAGGAGCTCAATTATGGCTCCATCACTTCATCTCCCCCGGACTTAGGTTCACCACCATGGTGTGTGCATCAGGCATTGGCTGTCCTGCCTGTTGACTCTCTTGCCTTGACCTCCTTCATCGTGTTCTGGTTTCCTTCCAGTGGTATGGCCACTTTTCCCCACCCTTCATGTAGTCCTTTCCTGATGCTCAGGGTGTCCCGTTCTCCTTCTGCCTCCTCTCCTCTCCCCCCTCTCCTTCCCTTCCTGTCCCCTCTCCTCTCCTCTGTTCTCCTCTCCTCTGTCTTCTGTTGCTTGCCTCCCTGTCTTCCCTTCTACCCCTGGGGTGCTCTTCTCCTAGTGCTTTTGGCTTCTGAAATGGCTTATGTATGATCTCAGGCCTGACCCAAGTCCATGTATAGACCCACAGGTACTTTAATTGCAGCATGCTCCAACTTGAATACCTTACCTCTTCCTTTTCCTTTTCCCTCTGTCTCCTCTTCTTGCTCACTGAATGGCACCTGCGTTCACAACAGTTGACCATCCCAGAGAATCTGTGACTCCTATCAGCCCCTTTTACCCTATTTCCTGTATGGCTGCCTCAATTCCTTCCTGGATGACTGATAGCCTTCCAACTGGCCTGCCTGCCTCAGTCCCCTCTGTCCTTCCATACTAATGGGGCTTTCGAAAGTGCAAATATGAACTGGGTATGGTAGCACATGCCTGTAATCCCAGCACTCAGGAGGCTGGGGCAGGAGGATCCTGAGTTTGAGGCCAGCCTAGGTTACATAGTGAAACCTTGTCTCAAAAACAAAACCAAAACAAAACAAAAAGACAAATCTGGTCATAGTTCCCGCTTGCTTAAAATCACTAAATATCTCCCCATTGCCCAATAGAATAAAGTGTAAATTCTTTAACAAAATTGTGTATACATGTCACTGCCCATTCCCATCTGTCCAGCATCATCTTTCCTCTCCACCTTTTTAGTTCATGGCCACAGGTCTTTTGCATAAGCTGTTTCTATCAGTAAAAATTAGTTCCATCATCTTCTACTTCCCTGCTCTCTCCTGCTCTCCTCTGAGGCTCAGCCCACACTTCGCTGTTTCAGGGTCACTTTCCTGACATGTTTCACTCACATTGTGTCTGTTTCCTGGCCTTCCATACCAATCACTGTGTGTTATAGTTATACAGTGGCACCTTAGCACTTGAACTGCTCTGTGCTGGAACATTCCAGGCCTCCACCAGTATTTTTGAGAGAATTTTGCCTGCACCTTTCCACAAATTGTTATGGATACTTGAAAAGTAGAGGAACGATTTGATTCTGTCATTTTTCTGTTTAAAAACATTGATTTGGTTCTCTAGAACTTACGGGCTCATGCCCACAGTTCTTCATTAGCTGTCCAGGCTCTCTTCAGAGGTGGGCTCCTTACGTATTCCCGTGTTTACATAACGCTGTCTGTGCTCCCTTCCAGCTAGTGTCAGTGCAGTGAGAGTCAGGGTACAGCCGTGCAGTTAGGGAAGGCTGGAACTCTGGGGCCCAGCACATAGGTGTGAGTCCTAGATCTCCCCCTGAAGGCCATGTGCTCTTCCATGGGGTGTTTGCCTTCCCTTTGCCTCAGATTCTCCACCCTTGGGTGTGTTAGGAGGGTAAAGTTTACCAGCCCATGTAGAGTGCTTAGAATAGACTGACACAGTTAAAGGTTAGCTGACACCACGTTTAATTTTTTTTTCCTTCGGTACTGAGGGTTGAACCCAGGGCCTCTCGCTTGCATGCTTTGGAAGTGCTGGACCACTGAGCTACACCCCCAGCCCTTTTTTTATTTTCCCAGTTTTTTGAGACGGGATTGCTAAATTATGCAGACTGCCTCTGGTCTTGAACTTGCGATCTTCCTGCCTCTGCCTCCCAAGTTACTGGGATTATAGGCATGCAGCACTGCACCCGGCCACCACATTTAATTTTTAAAGATGCATTATCAGAGGTCTCAGTCCCAGAGATTGTGCCCTTGTTAGTTCTGAGTGGGCTGTGGAGTGGTTCCATAGTTCTATTTGCTCTGCTTTCCTGCCGTCCTGGTGGGAATAGCGATGCCCTGTCGTCCCTCTAGCCTGAGAGCCTGTCACAGAACCTGGACTCTTCCATGCTTCAAGTACTCAGTGCCTGCGTGAAAAACTTAATGGAGCTCATCTTCTAGTGGGGTAGGTAGCTGCTAAGTCAAAAGAGAAAACATTGTGGTGTCAGTAGAAGTTGCTAAACAGAAAAAAATGTGGGATGAAGGGATTTGTGAGTGGGCTCTGTTTTATTTTGTTTCTTTCTGGTACTGGGGATCAACCACAGTGCCTTGTGCACGCTAAACAAAGGCTTTACCACTGAGCTGTGTCCATAGCCCCTGGGTTCTGTTTTAAGCAGAGTGATTGGAGAAGCTGCCTCCCTGAGAAGATGGTTTGAGATCGAGACCTGTGTAAAATGTGTGTGCAGACCACACACATATTTGGAGGAAGAACATTCCAGATGGGGGCAAGACAAGCACAAGGCCCCCAGGTGGCCATGAACTCAAATACTCGAGGAGCAGCAGGGTCCGTGCACCTGCACCAGAGTGCTGGAGGGCCCAGGCGGAGAAGAGCGCAAGGAAGCGCGCAACAGCCTTGCTGGTAGGTAGTAGGCCGGCCAGGGCCACTGCCATGGCGGGGACTTTGCATTGTGCTGTGAGATGGGAGGCGTGGAGGATTCTGAGCAGGTGTCCCTCCCTCAGAGGTCATGGCTGGTGTGGGAACAGGCTACAGGCTGTCTGGTCAGTCATATGCGGGGAAGCTGACAGCTGCTCCCACGATCAGGTGGAGTAGGGGAGACTGGCATGGACCAGGGTAGCGGCAGTGGGAAGAAAGGTGGGAGCCACTCTGATTCTTGATCTGCTTTGAAGGTAGAGACAAGACAGGAAGGGAGGAAGCTTAATGTCATTGCTTTTGGCCCAAGCCAAAATGGTGGTGTCCTGTGCTGAGATGAGAAACTGTGGCGGGGAGAGCCGGCCTCAGGCTTGCCAGGGAGCCGTAGTACACAGGAGATGGGGGGATGCGTGCAGGGAGAAATGTGAAGTGGGCATTGAGTCTGGATCAGGAGAGAGGGCCAGGCTGCAGATACGAATTTGGAAACCATCAGCTTACTGTTGGAATGTAGTACAGAAAGGAGTAATTTCTCCTGACTGGTGAGATTAGGTAAGCCTCTCTTAAACAGGAGGCATTTGAACAACACTTTGAAGAATGAGCATAATTTCCAAAGGCAGAGAAAGGGGGAAATAGAAGATATTTTTCATCCGAGTCTCAGCCTTTTCCCCTGGACTCTTGCTGAATTTGTTTAGGAAGCTGCCGACCTGGTTGATAATCTCTTTTCACTGGTGCGGCCACTTAGGTTTTGTACTGGAAAGGAAACCAGACCAGATTACATCCTAACTATAAACCAGATTTTGCTGTTGCTCATGGTTCACAAATTGAAAAGTCCATTTGGAGCAGAGAGGTGCAGAATACTGAGTGTGTTCCCCGCCAGCCGTGATCTGGTGTGACGTGGGCTGCACTGATTTTCGTGGCTTTCATGTCTGCTAGTCTTACATGTCTTACATGACATGGACCTTTCTTTATGTGGAAAAAATTTAATGCAGAGATAAGCCGATAATAAAGAGTGACTAAAGGTTAATAGTGTGTTAGCTTTAGTTTAAATCTTTCTTTAATGAATAATTTAGACATGTTTGCACTTCTTGTGTGCCCATTCATAATTCCGGCTTTTCCTTACTCTCCAGAGGAATTTGGTGTGAACCATTAACCATTTTTATCCATATCACTCAATGGAGTATTGCTGAAATACAATAGAGGCCATTCATTTGCACTGTTGTGTAGTATTCTTTCAGAAAAATTTAGCACATTTATTATAAATAGAGGATTTTTTTTTAACATTATGAATAGCAGTTAATTGTCTATTACATACTAGTAAGCTACAAATGTCTGTTTCCCAGGCTGCTCCTCCTGTCTAACCTCATGTCTTCTACAGGTAGCTTTTCAGAGTTTGTTCTTAGGCCTTTCCTGGGCACATTTGTCTGTTGGATTCTTATACTACAGAAGTGCTTTGTGGTCCAGTTTCCCTGCCTATAGAGGTGGGGCCAGGCTGAGCTTTATTTCTGCTCTGAAGGAGTTAGGAAACTGGTGAGTTGGTGAGCAACCTACCTGGCCAGCATTGTCTACTCTGCTGAGCTGTTGCTGGGTGCCTTTGAGGGCATCGGCAGTGAGAGTTCTGGGAATTGATTTCTCTTGCTATAATGATGGGTGTGATGTTTCTTAGCAGCTGATGTCTAATGAGGATATAGGGGAGGATACTTTATTAATTTAGAACACTTGGCATTCTAAGATTTCTTAAGGAGAATTTTGTGTCTATATATGGAGTTCTTCACGTGTAGTTACTTCAAAATAAGAGCTGCACAATTGGGCTTTCTGCCAGAAATATTGGAATACAATGTGCACCATTTAAACATGTTGGTTGCAAAGGTTTATTTTTGTTTTAGAAGCATCAGTTTAATATGTGAGATAACAGTTCAATCGAGAAAATAGATTTACAATAAATCCAACTTCTCTAGCATCCTTACTCTTGAATTCATGGTTGAAGAGCTCACCTCACCCTCTTTGAATACCTGTTCCTATGATACCTTTCTCCCTCCCTCCCTCCCCCTCCCAACCCCCTTTCCCCCTCTCTTTCCCTCTCCTCTCTCCTCTCTTTCTTTTACCCCTATACTTCTTGCTGTGTAACCAAGGCTGGCCTTGAACTCCAATCCTCCTGCCTCAGCCTCCCAATCTTTGGGTGCATAGATGTGTGCCAGCCAGCACACTTGGATTTCTTTCATTTTTAGGAGGCAGGCAACTTAGGAGAAGTCATTGAGTGATTATGATGAAAACATTACTGACATAAGGGAACTTAAATTGAACCTGCGTTAAGAACAGCACAACCTTAAAATGACTTTAGATTTGGGTTTTGTGGTAGGCACCTCCTTCCAGGACCCACACGACATTAGCAAAGAGCTCCTTCTGAGGCCTGGTGTTCATGCTGCCCATGTGCATAGTAGAGCCCACTCCTCACACCATGCCCTACTCTAGGCTCAGTTGTGATACTGAGTGGAGTAGGCATGTACCTTGTGTGGGAACTGTGTCCTGTGATGATGCTGAAGAGCGGGCCAAGGAGGATGGCAGTGCTGTCCCCAGAGCAGGGTGTGCCCACCAGGTGTGCCTTTGGGAAAGGCAGCCCTGGACTAAGTGAGCAGAAGAGCATCCTGGCCCTGCAGCCCCCAGCTGGTCCCCTGTCTCCCTCTTTGCTGTGCCTGGAGCTGTTCCAGGTGCTGATGACCAGCTGTGAACAAGACAGACAGTGCCCCAATAGAAGAGGAAGACTTACATAAACAAGAAAAGAGAGGATTCGGGGCTCGGTGCACTGCAGATGCAGAGGCAAAGCAGAGAGCTGAGGAAGGCTTTTAATGAAAGAAACTATCAAAGGGTGAAATTTAAAGATGTCTCTGAAATAAACAACTGATTTTACTTTAGAGGGTGCATGTGCCCCTATTTTAATATACTTTTCCCATGTACAGAGTCTATTGTATTGCAACCTCAAGCACAATTTTATTGTCCTAGCAAAATCCATCAAAAGTCATGGGCTTCTGGAGACAGATTATTACTTTCCCGGAAGGTAATCTTTTTAGAGCTGAAGTGAAATATGGTAACTTGTTTTTTGGAGGAGTTGTGAAAAGGAGAGATACTGTGTGTTTGCCACAGTATAAAATAATACAGCTCTTTTTATGCAGAATGAAAAAAGGTGTTGTGCAGCTAATAACTTTAAGCTTATATCTGGAAAGCTAAGACTGGATAGATTATATATCAAATTGGTGTATAAATTATTTGGTAACGCTCATAGTATGAGTTTCAAAATATTGTAGGTACATCGGGAGATAAATCACAGAGGAAAGATATATATTTGTAATACCAGAATTTCATGAAGGAAGGACACAATCTCTGCAGAACAAAGCATCTTCATTCCTTCCTATCTGTCCCTGTATCCACACACATCCACAGATACACATGTATGCATACTTTTTCAAAATCTCAGTAATATTTAATATCAGAAATGTTGGGGGATGCCACCAGAAGTGAGTTAATGTAAAAAAGCCAATTACTTTTACCCTTCTCTTTAAAAAAAAAAAAATTTTTTTTCTAGAGCAGTTCTAGGTTTGAGCAGAGGGAAGAGTTCCCGTGTGCCCCTTCCCCTCACTGTCAGCACACATGCCAGAGAGCAGCATCGGTTATGGCCTTTGAGTGCACGCCAGCATGGCACCACTCAGAGTCCACAGTCTCTCTTAGGCTGCAGTCTTGGTGCCACAGCTCCTGTGGGTTTGGAGAAATGTATAATGACCTGGATCCATTGTTACAGTGTCAGAGGATTTTCACTGCCCTGATCATTCTCTTGTGTTGCTGTTCATTTCCTCTTGGCCCCGCCAGCCTCTGATCTTTCTACCATCTCCATAGTTTTGCCTTTTTCAGAATGTCATATGGTAAAATATAATACATAGCCTTTTCAGAATGACTGTCACTTAGGAATATGCATTAAAGTTCCTCTGTGACTTTTCATGGTTTGATAGCTTATTTCTTTTTAGTGCTGAATACTATTGCATTGTCTGGATGAACCATAGTTTATTTTATCTACCTACTAAAGGCCATTTCATTTGCTTCCAAGGTTTGGCAAGTATGAAATAAAGCTGCTGTAAACATCTGTGTGCAGGTTTTTGGGTGGCCATAAATTTTCACCTCATTTGGGTAAGTACCAAAGAGAGCACTTTCTAGACTGGTGAGAGTATGTTTAGTTTTGTAAGAAACTCTCAAACTGTCTTCTAGAGTAGCTGTACCATTTTGCATTCCTGTCAGCCATGAATGAGAGTTCCTGTAGCTCCACATTGTTGTCAGCATTTGGAATTGTCGCTGTTTTGGATTTTGGCCGCTTTAATAAGTGTGTAGTGGTATCTCATTGTTTTTTCACTGATGGTTCTCCAGGGACATGTGATGATGGGTATCTTTTCATGTGCCTGTTTGCCCTCTGTACATCTTTGGTAAGATGTCTGTGGCCATTTTATTTTTTTAGTACTAGAGGTTCAAACAGGGCCTTGCATATACTTTGCAAGTGCTCTACCAGTAAGCTTCACCCTCAGCGTCTTTAAAAAATTTTTATCTAGACCCAGGGTCTCACTGAGTTCCAGAAGACTCTCTTTGGCCTTGAACTTGGGATTCTCCTGCCTCTGCTGCCCAGCTCACTGGTATTATCAGCATGCACCACTGTGCCCACCTTCTGTGTGTGTTTTTAAATCAGACTATTCCTTTTCTTATTGTTGAGGTTCCCCATCCCCAGTATTGGGGGTTTGAACCCAGGGCATTGTGCATACTTTGCAAGTGCTCTGCCACTGAGTTTTACCCCCTGCTCCTTTTTTAGTTTTTAAATTAAGAGAGTCTCATTAAGTTATGCAGGCTGCCTCTGGTCTCAAACCTGTGATCCTTCGGCCTCTACCTCCCAAGTTGCTGGGATTACGTGCATGCACCACCATGCCTGACTTCTTATTACTGAGTTTTAAGAGTTTTTTGTATATTTTGATTGATGATCAGATAACTTTGTGAATAATTTCTTCCAGTCTTTTCATTCTCTTGACAGTGTCTTTTGCAGAAGAGATGTTTTTATTTTTAATGAGGTTCAGTTCATCGCTTATTTCTTTCATGGACTATGTCTTTGCTATTGTATCCATAAAGTCATCCTCAAACCCAAGGTCACTTAGATTTTCTTTTATGTTATCTTCTAGGAGTTTGATAGTTTAGTATTATGTGTACACTTTAATCTTTATTTTCTGGTGGAATTGAATTGCTGAGTTAAAAATACAATTACTTATTTGCCCCTTAAAACATTCTATCTTGACATTTAATAGATAGGATGAGTTTATACAGATAAATGAGGCTAAGCCTGAATTTTGAGCACATTGAGAGTTTTCACTGTTACCTTTATAGTTGGTAAGACATAACTCTTAAGGTATTCTTTTGTAAAGATGGTATTTTCATTTCCTGAAGGGAAGAGTTTTGGGTTAGTCTTGGATCCCTGAGTGAATGATTGTAGAAAAGTACTTAACCTATGCGTGGATTGGGAGACTATTTATTTACTGGAATACTTTTCCACAAAACGCTCCTGATTGATACATTTATCCAGCCATTTTTGAAGAAATATTTAGTACCTGGAACCTGACTCTTAGTTTGAGGGGTTATGGCCTCCTTTCTTGACCTTTAGGCAGCACTGTATAAATCTAAGGTTTCATCTTTGTAACTGAGACTGAAAAGGCAACTCTTTCTCCTTTTACTTTTAACATTGTGCACATTTTTGCCAGTACTGCCGTTATTTGCTTTCTAAAACAGGTCAAGCTCAGGTCTTCTGAGTTTCTTAAGAAACATAATTTAAAAAGACAAAAAGGCAAGTAGTAGGGCCCCAGGGAAGGTGGAGAAAATAGTTTACAGTGTGCTTTGCTTTATCTAATACCTTTTAGAGCATCTCAGGAAGTTCATATTCAATTAGTTCATACTCTTTCACGAGCATCTTTATCAGACTTACATACATTTTTATAGGTGAACATATGCATAATGTAGAACATAAAGAACACTATTCAGATGGCTAAATAGAAGAGTAAAAATTTGGCAGCATATTATCGATTTCCCCCACATTCATGTGCTGCTGCTTCTGTTGATTTTTTTTTCCTCCCATTTCACATTTTAGATGCTTAGTTTCTGGTTTTATATAGATACTACCTGAAATAAGGATTAGAAGATTAGAAAGCAAATGATTAAAAGTATGTGAGCTGGGTACCATTGTACACCCCTGAAATCCCACCTGCTTGGGAGGTTGAGGCAGAAAAATTGCAGGTTTGAGGTCAGAGGTAGCTTGCTCAACTTGTTGCAGTCTGGATTTTAAAAAGGAAAAGGGGGCTGGGAGTGCAAGGAAAAAGGGGCTGGGAGTGCAAGGAAAAAGGGGCTGGACCACTGGTAGAGCACTTGCTTACGTTGTTTGAGTCCCTGAACCCCTAAGGAGTACAGAATAAACAAATAAATAAAAAAGGTATATGATGCGGCCTAGAGACACAAATCATGTTTTCATCTCTTAAAAGAAAAAGTTACAACTTTTGAAGGAGATTTCACTTGTAAAATTGACTTTGTGCTTTATAAGCAATGCTTAAATTCATTAGTGATAAATATGCATGTTTATATAGTGAAATCCCATTTTTTACATAATGCTTTAATGGAAATGGCAGTTTTATGAAATGAAAGTGACTAGTAAAAATCTGAATGATGTTCATAAGCCTTTACATCATTTTTATGGAGGTTTTTGTGTATTCTAATTCATTAATACAGGGAAAAAGAATACTAACATAGTTTATCTCCTATAATTACTCAAATCAAATAGAATTTATTTTCAATAAAATTCTTGGAGTGAATTTCATGAAGTAGGGAGAAGAGGATTGGCCTGTTTTTATGAAATGTCTTGAATTTTACTCATGGGACTTTGCTTTTTTTTTTTAACCAGTGACATTGTTCCATTGCATATATTTTCACTTTAGCTCCCTCCAGATTTTTACAAATAAAAAGCTTATGAAAGCCCAAGAAATCCCAATGTGTAAAGACTCAAAATTCAATGTTAAGGGAGAAGTATGGGGTGTTGATTTTACTATGCTTATTGTTACAAATATTACTTGTCTTTTAATAATTTAAACTACCTTTTATGTGATTGATATAAGTTGAAACATCATTTAGATTGCTAGGTAATAGATTTAATTTGGGGAAGTTTCCACAGACAGCTTCCTGTCTACAGTTCAGTTTGACTTGTTTTGCAGAGTGTTTAGAAGAGGTGGGTGGAAGGGCCGATGAGGTACCTAAGCCTGGGCATCCCCATACAGCTTGGTAAGGGAGCAGGGGAGGAGACTGGAGCAGGAGACTTGGGGACGGTTGGTGTTCTCAGCTTCTCCACAGTGAAGTAGCTATCCCTCTTTGTGGGGGCACTTCTGACCGGATGACGCACCCTTGTTCTTGAGGCTGAATCTTGTTGAAACTAATGACTTCATGTGTTGTGCCCTAGTGGTTTTTGAGTCACATTTAGCCTCATTGAGTTCCTTTCTGCCCTAGGCTCATTCATCCATGGCAGCTCACCCTTTACAGTGCCACTTTATCCACTTTTCCTTCTTTCCCCCAACACTGGCACTGCTTGAGCTGGAGCAGGGCTCCCATGGCCTTCTTGTGGGTGGGCTTTGTGTGCGGGGCAGAGAGTGCACGTGTTTGGTGCTTGTCTGTGCTGTGGAGGTGTGTCTGGCTTACTGCTCTCTTTGGCCCTGGAGCATCAGAGCTCCTTTTGGCTATTGTGCTTTAGTTTGTGCCTGCTGAGGTGAGCAGCCCATAAGCAGCAGAGACTCTTTCTCTTCCTGAGTCAGCCTTTCGTGTGGTGCAGTTCCAGAGAGTTGCTACCTCCATAATCCCCTGGACACTGTCTCAGCACCAAGTGTCCCATTTCTCCCTGGATGCCAAGAATTTGCTGCAAGATGGAGCATCGTCAGCATCTGGCGCTCTCTCATCGTAGCTGAAAATCCTTTGGGCACCAGGGTACCTGTCTCCTGGGCTCTCAGTGGGGAGCTGACTTAGAGTCTGAAGAGAGAGTGCTTTGGGAGGGAGTCCATAGCTGGAATGAAAGGCTAAGACTCTACCTTTCCCCACTTCTGCATATAGCAGCACCTCCAGATCCTTAAAGAAGCCTCAGGCCCAAAGGGCCACAGGCAGGGCTTCGTGGTAAGGTAAGCAAAAGGAGAAATTCTCTTTGGACATTTAATTCTTGAAGGCTCTGCCCAAAAGGAGAATCACTTTTGGTATAAGGAATCCCCAGACGATAGATGATCCAACATTACTGTTTTACAGTCACCACACTATACAAAACATCACAGTAAAACCCATGGGGCCATTGGGGGAAGTAAGGTTAGGTGGACAACACACAAAGACTGTGATGATACAGGAAGGTAGGGACCTAGTAAGAAGCGCAAGTACGGTGTGGCACGTGGTTTGGAGAAAGGCGCAGAGTTCACCTGTGGGTAGGGCATGAGGAGAGTTACAGACCATGATTACGGTGACGGTGATGTGGAGGAAGGAAGAGTTCCTGAAATTGGACCTGTGTGGCTTGTGACACAGGAGGTGAGCTGAGGTAGCCTGTGGGTGGGTGTCTGCGTGGTGTATTTGTATGCAGCTGGGTTCACTGGACGCAGTATGTGTTCATCTAGGAGTTCTTACGGACACAATTATGCATAAACAAATGGGCAGATTGTTTTATGTTCAGATTGCCCCTCTAATATGCACATCAATCACAAATTTGTGTTTTCTTGTGGCAGAACTGGCTGTAGTTTATTTGATTTTAGAATTGAATCCCTTTTCCTTTGTTCCTGTCCACCATTATTGATTTCTTCATTTGTGTTTAAGTTAAGCCCATATCAGATTGATTTTTCATACTCTGAGTACCCCTAGAGGAAACCAGCCTGAGATTTGAATTTTGCTAGAGATAATCCACATGTAGCTTCCTCCTTATTGAATGTGTATATTGAGATCTTTACTTGAGTCAGGCACAGTGCTGGGGATACAGTGACGGGTAACATATAATCCTTGTCCTTAGAAACTTAGAGTCTCATTGAAAAATGTTCAAAGCACAAATTTGAATATCTTTGTTGGGACTTCTTAAGCAGGGGATGAATGAACCATTATTTATCTGTGACCACAGGAGCACACACCCCTCCCCTCTACACCGCCATCTCCTGCTTGCTCATAAATGTAAAGGTAGGAGTGAAAAGGTGGCATGAAGGGAACATAAAGATGTGACTCACTTGTTGGAAGTATATAAACTTGAAAAGGACCTAAGAGACCTGGTAGTTTAGCTCCTCTCACCTGATTCCTTAATAAACCCAGTGATCAGGGGCTGGATCTGCCAGCGAAAACCAGCAGACTTCAGAGTGATGTGAATAGGTGATCTTGTTCATGTTAGCCCCTCCCACCCCACACATCTATATCTGTATGTATGCATTGTTAGTAAGTATAGATGATGTGGAAGACGTGGACTGATCTCCTAAGTGGTTAATATTAGTTACCCGAGGGGAGAAAGGAAAGCTTATTAACTTTCTCTTTATACATCTTTTATTGTTTGGTTTGTTTTAAGAAGCATGTTTTACTTTTTTAATTAAAAAATCTAATAAAGTAGGAAATGAATAAATAATAGTAATAAAAAATATCCTCGGGGCACAGAGCTTTGTTTCAGTCTTCCCAGTAGGCTAGGTAGTCAAAGCTGAATGTGACATTTCAGGGGTAAGCTGCTCAGCAGGGCTCTGAACTTCTTGGTGTAGCCTCAGATGATTTGAACTTTTCTCGCAGTAACACTGTATTGTTAAGCATTTCTGTGTTTATAGAACACTGTTGTTGTTAGGTGCTGTGGAGTTGGGTCTGACTCACAGTAACTCTCATAGGGTTTTCGGTGGCTAATTTTCTTGATTGTTTTAGGGATGGGCTGCCAAATCCTTCTCCCACTTTGTGGTGCTGGCAATCAGACCCTGGGCCTCAGCTTGTGCACAGTGGCACTCTACCAACTGAGCTAAACCCCAGTGCTTAGAGAGCACTAACACCCTGAAATCTTTCTTGTGTCTGCTCTTCTTGTTTTTCTTATTTATTTATTTATTTATTTATTTATTTATTTATTTTGCAGTACTTGGGGGTTGAACCCAGGGCCTCACACCTGCTTTTGCAAGTGCTCTGCCACCAAGGCACACCCTCAGCCCAATCAGTTCTTAATCATTTGGGACCCACATCTAGTGCTCGAATGTGCTCCCTATTCGATTTTGTCTTGTTGTAGACATGAGTATCTAGTGTAGGTAAGAACTGGCTTCAATTCAGGCTGTCTAGTTGTAGATCCTTGTTGTTGTTGTTGTTAGGTGCCGTCGAGTCGGTATCGACTCATAGCGACCCTCATAGGGTTTTCAATGGCTAACTGTTTCGGGATTGCCTTGGGAGTGGATTGCCAGGTCCTTCTCCCATAGTTGTAGATCCTAAGAACCACTAACTCATATGAAAACTTGGGCAAGTAGCCTGTCTTCCTGAGCCCCCTTTCTTATCTGTGAAACAGCAGTTGTTATACCATTGTGGGGTCTTAGTGAGAGGCTGTTTGTTGGAGGTCTGGTGGTGCCTGGTAAGAGTGAGAACCTGGTGAATACTAGCATCTGTCACCATTACCCTAGCATCTCTTCTATTCCCTCCCATGTTGCTGAGGCGATTTGGATCCTGGCTTCTCCACATAACCACATCTGTATCCCTCCAGCAGCTAGCAAGTTAGCTGCCTAAGCTTCCTCACAATATTCCAATCAGTGTCTGTCTTGCCCCACAGGTCCCTTCACCGATGTTGTTACCACCAACCTAAAGCTTGGCAACCCAACAGACCGAAATGTATGTTTTAAAGTGAAGACCACTGCACCACGTAGGTACTGCGTGCGGCCCAACAGTGGGATCATTGACGCTGGGGCCTCCATCAATGTATCTGGTAAGTCCTGAGGCCGGGGGCCAAGGGTGGGCTTGGAAGCCCCTAGAGCCAGGTGTCTGCAGTTAGTGCAGTGAGATGGCAGGCATCTCTCTACCCGCAATATTCCCCCTGGCTAAAGGGCTTGGTGGGCCCCCATCACCATTTTTTTCCATAAATAATGCCTCTTTGTTCTACTGCTCACAGCCTTTATGCCTTAATAGTTAGAGCAGCGCTAAAGTGGTGACTTTAGACTTGACTTCAGCATGAGTCTGCCTCTCACTCCCTTGAAATTAAATCTGCCCTTTGGCCATAAATAAAAAAGGGCCAAATAAACTTAATTTTACTTTGTGGGAGAAAGCTAAATAGAGTTATTTTCTTATTTAAGCTAAATGATGTCTGACATTAAGCTCACGTCATTTCCAGTGATTGGTAACTGCACTTTACTGATTGTGAAAAGCTAAGGGAGATGAGGGCTGAAGAAATTGGAATATATTCAAGGGTATAAGTTTTGTGCATGTCTAATGGGTTTTTCCCCCTTCTGTTGGAGAGTGAATATATTTTCCAAAGTCCAGCTTTTGAAAAGATGCTGGTAAAGTACCCAAATCGAGAATTGGATTTCAGAATTCAGAGGTGTGAGTGATGGGTTAGAGTTTAAATGTACTTTAGAAATAGACTAAACTTTTAGCTGAGGAGAACTTCTGGAGTCCAGAAGTTGCTGTGGGGAGTGTGTGCTTATTCTTTACATGCTGAGTGAGTCAGTGTCACAGAGCTTCTGCATCATGAGAGGTTACTACTCAGTTGAAGTGAGTACCTGTCTGGCTTTTTCCGTGATAGATTTTGATTGTGACACATTTGACTATTCATTTGACACCTAGAGGAAAATGATTCACCTCTTTGGAAAGATACAGGGTGTTTCATTATCTGATTGTTTCTGCAAATTCTTCTTACTCGTCACATGCCTGGTGTCTGTCATTATGGTGCACACCCCAGCCCCCCTGCAGTTGCTTCTGTCTGAGCCTGCAAGCCTGATCTGGACTCAAACCAGGTTCTTAGTCAGGAGGGTGGGAGCCAGCTCTGCTTGAGGGGCTGCTCGTGTTGGATGGGCACAGGATCTGTCCCATGTCATTTCTGTCGTCTTCCTGGTGAAGGATGCATGGTTATTTCCATTTTTTTTTTTCATGGTGGCTTGGATTTGAACCCAGGGCCTTGCACATGCTAGGCAAGTGCTCTGCCACTGAGCTGTATCCCCAGTCCCCTTTTGTATTTTGAGACAGAGTCTCATTAAGTTGTACAGATTGCCTCTGGCCTTGAGCCTGCCATGCTCTTGCTTCAGCTTCCCAAGTTGCAGGGATTGTGAGCAGGAGGTTGGTGGCCACTGGATCACGAAGCTGGTGTGTGAATGGGCTTTGGAGCACACCATTCCCTCTGGCTCCAGAGCCTGTGCACAGTGGACTGCTGTGTGTCGGGGAGAGGAGCAGCCCATGGCATCGGCATTTGTGGATCCTCTGGATCCACGTGGTTTCAGTTTTTCTGTTGAAATCAAGGGCAATTGAATTCTTTTATTCCCTTCTCTTAACCATTTTTTCCCCTCAATTTCCGTGTCCATATCAAATTTGAGGTGTCAACAGATGAAAATTACCAATTTTCAAAGTAAATGTGGGGAAAACTGCATGATTTTCTGAATAAAATAATCTCAGCAGATAGTTATACAATGTAAGTATGCCTTCTGGTATGAAATATAATTTTGAATGTGTCTGTTTCTCCTTCAGAAAGATCCATTCCTCATCCATCATTGGAATGTTTTAAAATAATGATCCCTGAACATTTGTTTTGATGTGTCATTAGCTGTTTAATGAAGACCAAGATTTTTTGGCTGGAGCCTTCCCTTTGCAGGTAGAAAAGTAGCATAGATGTGATCATTTAGGGTCTCATGGCTGGTTAGTAACAGAGTTGGGTATTTGAAACCATGAGCCTTGGCTTCTGTCTAGTATTCTTCCTGTGAGCCTATACTGCCTCAATATAGTCAGAGGTGGCCATACTTACAAATGAGTCTCAGCAGTAATTTGAGAAAAAAGTGCAGTTGAATAATGAAATGTCCATGTGTTTGCAGGCCTCACCCCTAGATGAAATAAGATTATATTTTCACATGAGAAAAAACTCCTTCATTTTTATTTGATGTTTATCTCAGTGTTTGAGGGGGACCTAGGTAAAGCCAGGTGTCATTACAGTTCCAGGGAACTTGAGAAAGGAGCCTGGCCCTATAAGCTGTAGTTTTATATGCTGAGGGGCTACTTCGTCATACAGTAGACATGCTTACCTTGGGATAAAGAGCGCTGTCCTTGTGAAACACAGCTACGTGATGACTTCACAGTGAGCCAGAGTTCCCAGCTCCTTTGAGAGGGGGCATGTCCTCAGAGAAGGAGGCTGCATTTTACAGAAAACACAGATTGTCCAAAGGCTAGCGGTCCTTTGTCCTCACGTGAGCATGTGAGCAGGTGTGGCTTTATACACTATGCTCAAAGGTCATTAGATTTGAAGTTGGGAAACCTGAATGGGAAGGCCATCTTTGCTCTTTAGCCAGTTGGCTGATCTTTGCAAGCTAATCACCTCCAGTTCTAGTTTTCTCATTGTAGATGGGGAGGATAGTGTTGGCTGCACAGAACCAGATGCAGTGTTGCTAGCTGAGAGCATGCTGCATCAGTGGACTGCCTTATTTTTCCTCCTTTGTAAACAAAACTAGATTTTGTTGAAGACAGTGTGCAAAATATTTGAGTTAAATTTTTTTTTTTTTTTTTTAAGGGCACAGTGGTTTATGCCTGTAATCCCAGCTATTTTGGAGGTTGAGGCAGGAGAATCACAGGTTCAAGGCCCGGGGAAGCCTATATAACTTAGTGAGAAGTTGTTGTAAAATAAAAATTTTAAAAAAGGCCTGGGGATGCACCTCAGTGGTAGAGTGCTTGCTTAGCATATGTAAGGCCCTGGGTTCAAGTCCTAGCACTGCAGGCCCATATATTAAAATCATATCCCTGTTGCCCCTCCTTACCATGCTGAATGTCACTGCCTACCTGCAGAGTACATGACTAGTGCATTTATCCCATTTCTGAAAACCCTGGAGAGGTTTTAGCTGTTAGGGCAGGTTATAAATCTTCTTTTAAAAAGAGAAAGAGGGAGGAAGGGAGAGCAAAGGAGGGAGGAGGAGGAAGATGGTGGTGGTGACACTGCATGTAGAAGGAGCTGGCCAGAGGGGTGAGCTTTGAAAGGCACACCGTTCTGGATTGGGCCGTGCAGGGCCAGGGGTCTGTCAGCCACACCTGTGGCGCTTTTCTAGCCTTTCGGATGAACCTGGTGTTCAGCGGACCTTTCACATGCTTTAAAATTTCAGGTTTTCACCCATCATGCTGTTATTTTCAGAGTAGACAAATTACTTTCTTACTGGGTCCTTAAAAACAGTGTCCCTTTGTAAACCCAGGGGATGAAGTCACAGATGGGCAGAGTCAGCATCTAAGCTTGTGTCAGTGGAGTGTCGTGTGGGCATCCACAAAGAGCTGCTCTGGTTCCTTGGACCTGTGGTTCCAGTCCTTGTCTCTATCTTTGTCCTCGTTCCTGTCGTAGGCCACCTGGTATGGCTCAGCAGGTGAGGGGTGCTAGTGCATTCCGTTAGTGAACGGACCCTGCTCCTCGTGTACACCTTCCCTCTTGAGCTGGCTCTGCGTAACTTGGGTCAACCTCAGCAGTACAGGTGCGCACACGTCAGATCTACAGGAGATGGGGTTGGATTCCCCTAGGACTTCAGAGGCAAGGACAAGAGAACTTCTTGAATTAATGAATTGTTTGAGGCAGTGTCAGGGGTGGGTCTCCTCATTTGTTCTAGCTTTGCAAAATTAAGCCTGGTTTCTGAACTGCATGTTGGGGAAGTATTTTTAAGGTAGATAATTTCTGAAATGGTCTTTGTGGTAAGCTTTTAGTGGTTGCGGATTCTTTTTAATACTGCAGTTTAATAATAAGGGAGTTTATCATTAATATTCCAAACCATGTTTGCCAGCGGATACAGCAGGTGAAGTGGTAAAATTATGGGCCCATCAAAAATACTTATGCTTCCTGTAATATGATATTAAGTTTAATATTTTTATAACCTTCACTGAATTCTAATTTCACTAAAGTAGCAGGCATGCTTCCATTTGCAGTTCAATTATGCACATTGGTTGCCTGTGTACCAAGCAAATTAGAAATGCAAAATATCTATGTGGGGGGGGCATTGGAAAGAGTCATTAAAGACACCAATATTTAGGTGCAGATACACTTTACTAAGTGTACCCTGGGAATCGAAAATGGTTTAAAGACAAACAAACACAAATTTCCCAGTGTCTGAAACTGTATCTTAAATTAGAATGCAGAGCATTAAGGAACAGTATCCATTGCTGATGTTGATCCCTTTTTGGCACTCTGTTCAATCACATTTAGAGCATTAAGTTCTTCCAATAAAATCCTGAGGCCAGAGAATGAATATCAACAACTCTTCTTGGATGGAAATATTGGTCAATTAGTGTAATTGGGTAGTATTGCAATTGATAATTAATCCTTTTAAGATTTTGCTGACTCAGCTTAATGTAGCTGTTTGGTGGTGCAGGACCAGCCAGCGTTGGGCCGCAGCTTCCTGGTGCTCAGTACCAGAGTGAAAGGGCACCAGCCTCGGCAGAGACCAGGCATCTGGCCGCCAAGTGCTGAGAGTGGAGCTGCCTGGAGAGCTTTGACTTCTTAACAGCAACATTCTTCTCTGATTGTTTGCTTTGGAAATCTGTGATAAGCATAACCTTTTTATAAATGGTTTCTGTGAACTAGACTTACTACCCTCAGATAAGAATGACTGGCATTCATACTTAAAAGATGTCTCTAATCTTTTTCACCAGATTATAGTTTTAAAAAAATTACCAACAAAAATTCAGCTTAATTGTGCTTTTAGGATTTTTTTTTTTTTTTTTTTTTTTTTTTTGCGGTACTGGGGGTTGAACCCAGGGCCTCGCGCCTGCATGCTTTGCAAGTGCTGGACCACTGAGCTGCACCCCCAGCCCATTTTTTTTTTTTACTTTTTGAGACAGGGTCTCGATAAATTACGCAGACTGTGTCTGGTCTCGAACTTGCAGTCCTCCTGCCTCTGCCTCCGAGCCACTGGGGCTTTGAAAAATTTTTTAAATTTACTGTAATATTTGCATTTCTTAAGAATCCTATTTTCACTTCTTGTGAATATGACTGAATCTATGTATATTTTCAAAGATCATCAGCAGTGGAAGTAGTCAAGTACATGCAGTGTACCTCACTTAGGTGAAAATACCTCCAGCTCTGCAGCATGATCCAGAAGCAGTCAGCAGAGATGCTGGGCAGAGAAAAGTGACAGCATCTCAGCCCAGTCCTTCCCTGCTGTGCATTCTCATCCCTGGCCTTGAGAGTCTTGTCATGTTCCTCTTTCTTTGGGTCACTGCTGCCCTGTCCTGGTTTCTAGCTTGTCACAGAAGGAAGAGAAGGAGGGGGGGAGAGGTGGCCACATTGAAAGGCAGTTGTGACAGCACAAATGACGAAGGACTGCCCAGGAGCACCCGTGAGAGCAGGTGAGAGAGTTCAGAAGTACCCATGGGATCCTGAGTTCCCCAAGCCTCGGGATGCACTGTTCTCCATGTCTGCTGGCCAATCCCAAGAGACCTGGCCTCTGAGTCTTACATAATGGGGATGCACGGTCACAGTGTGGGAGACTACCAAGGGAGGCTGTGCTGCCTTCCACTGTTGCGTTTAGGAGACAGAAAAATACCTTGAGAAAGAAACTTATAATGAGAAACGAGCGAGCCCTGTTATTTGGCTTTGGCCTGTGTGTTGCACACCTCATCTTCTCTAGATCCCAGAGAAAGGGGTTAGGCCTTTGTACGAGTCTCTCACAAATCAGCTGACTATGGGGAGCTTGGTATCGGAGACAGACAGCACAATCTGGGAAATCCGATAGAGATCATAAAGGCACTCTAGTGTTAATTTGTTTCTAAATAGGTAAAATGAATTACTTACCTAGTAGACTTGAGTGATGGGGCTTAGGAAAGTCACAACTTCAACATTTTGGGAATCCTAGAGGAAATAAATTGGCTTGTGGTAAGGAGTCAAGTTTTAACTAAAATATTGAGCCTTGCTACAGACAAGAATTCTGTCGCTTCCCCATGGGAGCACTGGTTGTCTTCAGCTGGTCTGGAGTTTGGTTGGCATTTATGTTTGCCTGTGATTAGTTTCAAAACAGGAGAGTGCTGACTTCATTGGTACCATAAATGCAGCTTGGTAGAGTGGTCTTCTGACTCAGAGGCTGCATGGAGGGAGTGGACCAGCGAGTAAGTTGAGGCAGGATGAGGAGATGGGTGGCCCAGTTGGGACCTGTGGAGGGAAGAGTGCACACATGAGAAACCAGCCAGGTGAGGGGGGAGTCTCCCCTTGGCTGCCCCAGGAGGGTTCCAGAGGAAGAACATGGCTCCAGAGCACTTTGAATGTGGGAAGGAAGTGCAAACTGTCAGCCGATGGCAGAACATACAGATGGGAACCTGAATGTGAGCTATCCAGCCCTGGTGTCAGGCTAAGTAGAGAGAAAGGCAACCAGGTAGGAAGGAGCCCAGGAGTCTAGAAGATAAGGTGCCCACAGCAAGAACCAGGGCGTGGGGCTTCTCAGCTGAGGCTGGGGCTTTGGGAGAGGGAATGCAGCCTGGCTCTCCAGGTTCAGGGCCCTGCATAGCTGGGAGCCTGCCAGGGACACACATTCCTTGTCCCATCCAACCTGCTGACTCAGAAACCCTGGAGTGTTATCTGGTGGTGTGTTTTCACGAGTCCCCCCAGACAATTCTGGCACACCCCAACATTGGTGACCCTCTTGTCAGGGGACTGCATTCATAGAGGAAGCCCCTGAAGAGGTAGAGTGGAGACTCTAACAGGAGCAGGCCAGGCAGGGCTGCTGGAACCAGGGCTGGGGGGCGGTGCTACCAGATTTAGGGATGTGGGGACTTGACACACACCTGTTGGAGCAGAAGGAAACCTGTCCCAGAAAGTACCAGGAAGTCTGGGAAAAACCAGCTTGTGCAAGCTGAGCTACCTGCCTTCTGCTTGAGGAAGTAGCTTCTGCTGGAGGAGGTCTGATCTGAGGAATGACCATGGTGTGAGGCAGGTGTTCTGGGGATTGTATGGGGTTATGCAGGGTAATTTGGAGGGGAAAGATGCTGGGAGATGGTTGGAGGAGTCTCTGGCTGGGAGCAATCTAAAAGTAAGTCAGTGGGGCCTGAGCTGATTGTAGGCATGTCAGATGTGAAGAGAAACATTCATAAGGTAAGATTCTGAGATAAAACACAAAAGCCAGTGTGTGCCATGGTGCTTGTTAGTCTTGGATTCATTTGCTCTGTTACCATTATGATGCACATGAAAATGATCTGTGGCTTGCTTGGGTTCTCGAAGCAGCTTTTATGCTGCTTTTAATCAAGTCATCACTTCTCCAAGGTAGTGTGTGTTGTAAGTAGCATATTCTGATTTCTCCTCTTCTGAGGAAAGTCTGGTCTTCTTGATCTAGTGTTGCATGACCTCAAAGGCCCTTTCCTAATAGCACCCTGTGTTTGCAGTTCATAATGCTGCAGATGTTGTGTCCAGAGCGTTAATGTGAGGAAGGAGGAACCCGGCTCCCAGTCTCTCCGGTAACAGGCTTCTTTTAATGTAGTCTCAGCAGATAGATTCAGAAAGTAGGATAGATGGCTCATTTCGGAGGGTTTTATCATCAGTGTCTCTGGTAGTCAAGTGAAATAAATTAAGTTAATGGGAAGCTTTTTTATCCCCTGTCATAGAAAAAAGTACTTAATTTTTGTCCCAGTTGGCATGTATGGAACTGAAAGAACAAATGAGCGACATTTATCCTGTCCTGTTCTCACAAAGTTCCATGTGATAGGGTGTGGCAAACTGAACTTGACAGGAGACGATGGTAGCTGAGAAACACCAACTTCTGGATGTGCACTCGGGGCCACATCAAGTAGGATGTGGATATCAAGGATCTGTCTAGGTGGCCCCTGACCTCACTCTGGCTTGTTGATTTGGGAGCCTACAGGTAAAGGAGAGCCAGTGGGTGGCAGATGGTTACTTCTTCACCTGTGGTGGATGTGGGGGAGAGGGAGGCCCATCTCACACCTAGAGCTCCATGGAGGGTCACATTCCTGCAGGCCCTAGTGCTTATTCACAGCTGAAAGGTTGCTACTCATCAGCCTCACCAGGGCATTTTGGACTTCTGCGTATATGTCCCACAGTGACCTGCTGTGGGGCTGTATCACTTGTCTCTCCCAAAGTCCTTGCTTCCAAGATGACCAAAAAAAAAAAAAAAAAAAAATCCACCATAATGGTTATCCTGCTCCCTTTATCCCAGCAGCCCTGCCTGGCCTGCTCCTGTGGGGGTCTCCCTAGCCCAGTGGGTACACCTACTACACCCAGCCTCTATAGCACTTCCAGGGGCAGATGGCCACCACCAGTCTTTGCTCTGGGCACCTGTGCCTGTGTGCTAACCACCTGTTTCTCTCATTTCATGCTGGGGCGATGAACAGGCGGGTGCAGAAAACCTGGATTCCTGCTGGTGATATCTATGGACCAGGTGCTAGTGAGCCTTAGAGCGCGTGCTTTAGAGGGTGCCAGGGACACAGGCCCCTCCACCAGGTACCACCTGGCCTAGCCCTTCTGAGGCTTGAGCTTGGCTGTGGCAAGCTCTCCCTTTCACCTGGATTGCCCCAAGAGAGAACTGTGCAGAGCCACCAGTTCACCCACTGGAGTAGTTCAACCAGATGGGTTTCCTCTGGAGGGAGGCTGGGAGGCCTCAAACTTTTTGGTCCTTGAACCCCTTGCACTCCTTAATATTGAAGACCTAAGGAACTTTTTTTGTTTGCAGGGCTCATTGGCAAAAAGTGGCATTTTCTTAAACACTTTGGTATAATGTGGAATCTGAAACCATGTCTGTAAACTCTTTGAACTCTGTTTCACTAAAATACATCGGTTTTGGCTGGGTGCTGTGGCGCACACCTGTAATGCTGGCAGCCCAGGAGGTGGAAGCAGAAGAATCAAGAGTTCAAGGCCAGAGGCAGCCTGTGCAATTTAGACCTATCTCAAAATAAAAAATAAAAAAGTGGCTGGGGGTACAGCTTAAAAGCAGAGCACTTGCCTACAATGCTCAAGACCCTAGGGTCAATCTCAGATAGTAAAAAAAAAGAAAAAAGAAAAGGAAAACTAAAAACTATCCATCTTTTACCCTTTGAATGGATTTTATAACAACATATGGATCTTTCATAAAATATTGGTTAGCTGGATTATACAGATCTTCTGAATGTTGACGTTCATTGTACAATATCAAAAATAATCACATTCATTACTGTGTTTAAATATTTGGGAAACTATGAAGCTCTTGGTAGCAGATACATGTTTCCCAAGATTATAATTTTTGCTCAAAAGCCTGAATTTGATCATTTGCAACAATCACAGTAAGTTATTTTCCTCAAAGTGACAGATCCACTTCATTCGTTTTCAACAGAAAGTCTGCCACATGCCAATGTCTGAACTGCCAGGGTTTGTCTGTTTCCTTCACATAAGCGTGTTCCCTAGGAAAGCACAGAGCCCAGCTCCCAGCCCAGGCAGCTGTCAGGGGCTTTCCCCAGACGGCCTTTGGGCAGCAAGGGATAGGAGACACGCTGGTTCGTCATGAAGAGGGTGAAGCACGTGTGCTGCCAAGGCAGAGATTTAGTGAAGTTAGAACGTCTTGTTGCTTAAGCGTGTTCTTAAGTGACCCTGACTTCTCTAAACTCAGGGTGTGTGATGTGTAACAGTGGTGGGGATTCCTGTGTAAGCACTGTTTACTTCCACGCATGGTATTGGTCCTTGCCGAGGCCCCGCTGAATGTCACCACAGAGGATGATGCATGTGACTTGCTGGTGGTGGGTGTTGTGATGTGACCAGTGTTGACTTCACAAATCACCTGACCCAGGGGAGGTGGACCCCAAGACCTGTGGCTCCATTGTTAAATAGCTAGCCTGGGTACCCCAGTGAAGCTACTCGTAGCCTTTCCAGGCCTTTGCCTTTCTGTCTGGTCGGTGGACACGTGGGCCACTTTGATGGTGGTTGCACTAAGGAGACCTTACCTCCTTTGGCGACTGACACCTAGCATGTGCTAGGAAAGGGGCATGGTGACAGTATTAGGGAAGGGGGTGGTGGAGAGGAAAAGGAGAGGCCCTTAGTTGTGAGGCATACCTGCAGCCCTGGCAAGTTGGGGCATAGTGCTCGTGGCCACTCCTCCTCACTCGCACTGCCTCAAGCAAGGCAGCAGCCCCGCTGACAGCCCAAGTCTTATAATCTAGACTGAGAAGTGGGAGGAGGTCTCTGTCATGGCCGAGTGAGACCTGAATTCTCAATACTCACCTCAGCTCCCAACTCCAAAGAAGGTTGGCAGTCACTGTCCAAGAAAGCTCACTGCCTGTGAGGGCAGGAGGGTCCTCAGTTTCTCATACGTGTCCTCGTGGAAATCCTGGGAGCTTGAAGGAGGACACTGGGGATTTAGCCTTCCGAAGAAGAGCGACGTTTCCATCACGCTCTGCATGGAACAATTCCCGGCTGCTTGCCGGGAGTCCCTCGCCAGCTCTGAGCCAGGTGAAGGGTCTGTCATGTTCTCTGTGCAGACTCCAGCAGGGCTCCACCCCAGGGTCGGGCCTTGGCGTCACTGCAGGAACAAGTTCCTCAGGAGAGTGGCCTTCATCCCTTCTGCTGTGGTCACACTATTTAGATTTTGGGAGCCCAGATGGAGCGTTCTGGCTTTAGTAATCTTTATTGGTAGCTAGACTTGGTGGCCTATGTACGTAAGCCCTTGATTCATAAAGGGTTTGCACTCTAGCATTTGTTAAGTTTGGTCCTGAACAAACCTCCAACCAGGCCCTCAGAGCTGCCCAGGTTACCAGGTGTGCCTGTGCGTTTCCTGAAGGCTGCCAGACTTTCTCTGTGCCCAGGGTGGAACAGGCCCCTGCTTCCCCAGGAGGGATGGGGAGATCGGTATTTTTGTTCCCTGTCACTCAGAGAGGCATAGGTTATGCCATGGGGCCTGTGTGCATGATGTATGTCCAGCCTGTGTTGGGATGATTGGTGGCTAGGTGGGGTGCTGGCTGTATTTGAGGCAGAAGGATTCATCTTTGCCCCACTTACCCTGCTTCCTAATGTTGTGACCTTGAGCAAGCCGCTTCACTTTATAGGGCTGAAGCCGTCTGCCCTCTGTCCACTGCAGGGGCACTTGGCAGTGGGGCTTCAGAAACGGGAAGCCTGCGGGAGGGGTTCCAGGTGGAACACTGGTGGTGCCCAGAAGAAAGGAGGTGGAGGTCCTGATGGCAGGGCCACAGGACTGATGCCATCAGAGGACCAGGCATTGGTCCCACAGCAGACTGCCTGGGGCTGAGTGTGTGCTCTGCCATGGCATGACCTCGGGCAAGTCAGCCTCTGTGCCTCAGCATGTTCGTTTGAAAATAGGCCCTAAGTCACACCTCCCTCTCCTCACCACAGTCCTGCCTCTTAAGGATTAAGTGAGGTAATAACAGACATAAAGTACAGAGCCTACTTTGGGGCCCATGAAGACCATCAGTCTGTGTTATCTCTTGTGGTCAAGCCTGCAGGAAGTAGGCTTCCCCTGCAGGTGGACTTAATGTTTGAAGGAACTTGCTAGATGTGTGGTTTAGCCAAAGCCTTGCACCAACCAGTGTATTTCAGAGCGCTGTCGTTTAACAGGGGTGGTGGGCTGTGTAGCTGCCCCAGGACCAAGGCTGAGGGCAATCAGTCAGCAGGACAGGCTCCATGGTCCTGTGAGGAAGACTGAGCCACAGAGTTCTCCAAGTGAGGTCTCTCTGGGCTCTTGGGGAAGAAGGGAAGCCAGGAGCTGGTTTTTTTCCCTAACTATATGAATCTTTGCCTTGTGAGACTTCTCTAGCATTCTATTGGCAAAACCATATTTCAAGCATTACCTTGATTAGCTGTGTGGGTAATGGGGTGGAGAGAAGTTAAAACTGTTCCTTAACCGTCTTAGATTATTCCATTTTTGTTCCGGAAAAGATCGTTTAGACATGTTTTCTTGAGCAAAACAGGCACATGGTGTCTCTCCCCCACTACTCTCTTCTGTAAGGCCTGTGGGAGTGTGAGCCTGGGAGACCTGAGTCCTCACCCCTCCTGCCAGTGCCCCTTGGGTGAGTCCCCTCACCTTTGTGACCTACAAAACAGGGATGCTGGTCATCTCCTCTTGCTTCCTTTACCGGGGGTCCTTGGGCTCGCTTCACATCCCAGTGTGAGTGTTAGCGTGACATATGACACCGATGACGAAATTCTTACCCTCCTAATGAAATATTCTCTTTCTCAGTGATGTTACAGCCTTTCGATTATGACCCCAATGAGAAAAGTAAACACAAGTTTATGGTTCAGTCTATGTTTGCTCCACCTGACACTTCCGATATGGAGGCCGTAGTAAGTACTGAATGCTTCTTTCTTATTTCAGAAAATAACCGAGCAATTAGGGATGGAATTGTGCATGCGTTTGAAAATGTGTCACAGTTGTTAACAGGGCAACTGTGTTTTCAAGGAGGTTTGTACTTTGACTACCTTTATGGTTTTCTTAAAACTTGGATGAATAGTTTTTACATGTTATGTGGCTTTCTGGAATACCATTGCTTTGTGACTTTTATAAACTCAATTTGCTTCAGCTGTTCTCTGTTCTGATGCATTGTAATGGGAGTGGCTGTGGACTGCCTCCTTTTTCCCTCTCTCCTGCCGCCATAGGAAGCAGTACTTCCCATTGTAGGGAGTGTTTTTATCTTGTCATTGTCCCCTCAAGCCTAGAGGATGAGAGAGTGTTGAGAACTAAAGGTCTTTTCACACTAAGCCTGATTCTTTGATTCTTTGTGGTGGTGGTGGTGGTTCCTCCTGTGCCAGGGGTGGCCCCTGGGCTTTCATGCATGCTGGACAAACACTTTACCTCTGAGGTGCACCCATTTTGGCTCTTTTTTAACCCCAGGTTCTCTCCATTTTTTTTTCTCCCTGCATACATATATGTTTAACTGTATATCTAATTGTGGTAAAATTAAGATGACTTCATTTTTATAAATCAGCAATATTTATTTTATAAATATAAATTTTATAAATATTTATTTTATAAATAAGCAATATTGTATTATTGATGTTTCTAGAAAAAGGTTATAATGGAAATTCTTGCCAGTGTTGGCTTTTCACATGTTTGAGTGAATCCACAAGCATTTTGGTGCTATGTGAGTTGAAGTCTTCAGGCAAACCTTGTCGGCCACAGCAGTAGCAAGGACAGGCTCTGGTCCTCAGAGTTTGGAGGTGGAGGCAGGATTGCCCCTGACTACCTCCATCCTTCTTCAGCTTGTCCTCCCAGAGAGGGTGCGGCCTCGCCGAGGGGCAGCCCCACTTTGAGTTCTCAAGTGCTATTTCCTGCAGAGCTTATCTTCCTACTCAGGGTAACCACCTAGCCTTCTCTTTCAGCATAACTAACCATCTTCACTGGGTAACTTGGGGCAGAAAAGGAATGTAGGCCAGGTATTTTCTGGGTTTAAGAGAGATCAGTGATGTAAGCTGTTGTCTTCTCTCCCTGCGCCTTCTCTTTTTCTTTGATTATTTTGTTTTTGCTTTTGTTTTTGAGACAGGGTCTTGCTGTGTAGCCCAGGCTGGCCTATATTTCACTTGTGTCCTCTGCCTTGGCTGGGATTAGAGGCATGGCCATGGCACCCGTCTGGCCCTGGTCTTCTTGTGAGAATGGGCGTCAAGGCATTCACTTTATTTCCTGAAGCATGTTTTGTCACTTCAGGTTAATTTGTCTGATTGAGGAAACATATGACAGATGTGAAATGTGGAATGCCCACGAGTGTGTCCATCTGCTGTTGCCGCGTGGTGCAGTGGAAAGGGCAGAGGCTCTGTCAGCTAGGTTTTGAAGCTATTCTTCTTTCTGTTAACAGAGTAGCCATGAACAAGTTTCAGTGATTCCTGGGGTTTTGGTTGCCTGTGTAATGGGGATAAAAACCCAGCTCACACATAAACAGCTGGCCCAGTGTCCAACACTTGTTTATTGAGTGCATTAGAGGCCATGTACCGAGTGTTTCATTCCCTGGTAGAATTATTTTTATAACAGCTTAAAATTGTTTTCATACGGCTCTCCTTTCTTTTCTTTCTTCCTCTCTTTCTTGCCCTTTGCTCTTCTCTTTCTCTAGCAACCACGTGCATGCCTTTCCCTTCTCTTAGGCCCGCCATCTTCTATCAGATATACTTTTCCCTCTAGAAACCTGCTTAACTCTGTTCTCTCTGACTTTATCTTTCCCTCAGAAATAGAAATATCCTTCTGCAGGTGCATCCAGGGAACCCAGTATATTTCAAGTTCCTTTCCAGATTTACCTAAGCTTCTTCAGGGGCCTCAGTTTTCTCTGTAATTTTTTCTTAATGGTACACTGTCTTTTAATAAACCTTATCCATCCTCTACACTATATAAACAACAAGTTTTCACACAAGTATGCTTTGTAGGAAACTTTAGAAATACATGAGTGAGTGAAAGCTAAATTAGAATTGGATTAGATTCTTTCACTCTGGACCTGACCATCAGGAAAGCCTTGTGCTTCTTTACTTTGAGGTATTTCCCTCTTTATTTTGATGCATAGAAAGTAGAAAGCACAGTACAGTGACCACTCCTCCTTACCTCAGTTTGCCATTTGTGAACACTTTGCTGCATTTGCTTCCTTTCTGGCACAGACATGCTTTTCTTTCTGAGCCAGCTGCCTTCAAGATACAGGCACGTCACCCCTGAGCACTTCAGAACAAGGACAGTCTCTCACAGAACTGTAGTGCAGTTGGCACAACCAGGAAGATGAACCACAGTTCAATATCATTGCCTAGTATTAAGATAAATCCATGCTCAGTATTTTCCGGTTATTCCAAAAAAAAAGTCTTTGTTCTTATTCTAATGGAGGACCCTCCACTGCTTTTTTTTTCATTACTTGCAGTGTTTCAGAGTCCAGGCCAATTGACTTGTAGAATGTTTCATGTTCTGGATTCATCTCATCATTTCCTTAAGATTACATTCAGGTGAAGCATTTTTTTGGCAAGAATGCTCCCTAGGTGACGTAATGTGTGCATCCCATCAGGAGGCCTTTGGTGCTGGTTGTCGCTGTCCTGGTGATGCTGTTGACCGCCAGCTCTGTGTCAGCGCGTCTTCACCCTGTGGTCGATAGGTAACCTGCTGTATTCCGAGGCAGCTGATGTTTCGAGACCACATGAATCCCCTGCTCATCAGCAGTCTGTCCCTGGGTGTGCCTTTAGCATTCAGCAGTGACCCTTGCTTGGTCCTCTTTTGACACGTACCCACAGGTACACATCCGAGGGGTGTGTGCATGGATGGGCAGATTTCAACAGTGCTTGTAGTTCTTTACTTAACTTTCTGTGACTTCCCCCATGTGATTGAATGCTGGCCAGTGTCATCTGAATGGCCCCATGCTGTCCCATTGATAAGATCTGCCGTGATTTGTGTTGCCACCCCTGGTGTCAGTCTGGATAGCTTGTTTCCTGGTTTGACCCATGGTACTGTTGCTCTAGCTGCCTCTTGCATGGTTTAGAGAGGGTGTGGAGGGGGCTTCCTTTTTCTGTGTTGTAACCTTGCTGCCATGCTCATCTGTCATTCTCAGAAGCCCCTGGATTCCCATTCTCCACTGCTGAAAGGAGTAAATCAAGAGCATACATCCCAGAGCTTGGGCTTAACCAGGAAGGTCGAGAGGGAGAGTGGGCCCTTGGGGTAGCACATAGCTGGAGAGTGGCTTGCTGGTTGATGTGTTCCATTGATGGTTGGCAGGGTGGTGCTGAAACTACCCCCAGAAGGTCAGGCTTAGGCTCTCTAGGGAGCTTGTGCCTGGTAGCATCGATTCTGTTTTCTGAAGGAGAACCAGAATCACCTCTGGTCACCTAGACATGGCCTAGGAGATCCCTCTTTGCTCAGCAGTCCTCCCTGGGCCTGTGCTGCCCATGGACCAGCAGTGTGAAGAACACAGGTAGGCCTTGAAGAGCCAGGCAGCCAGATGCCAGCGTTTGCAAAGTGCAGTAAGTATTCAGCAAAGCTTGTGTATTCAATCTTGTCATGTTAAAAATATTGAAATCTCAGCAGACTTAAGTTCTTTATTTGATATACATCAGGGCTAGGACTTTCTCATTAAGAGTGTTTTTCTGAAATTGTCAGTTATAGTAGGAAAATTATTCTTCCAGCAGCTTTATAATATCCTGATTATTAAATTTAAATTGTTTTAGTGGAAGGAGGCAAAACCAGAAGACCTTATGGATTCAAAACTTAGATGTGTGTTTGAATTGCCAGCAGAAAATGACAAACCAGTAAGTATGTTTATAGTTAACAATAATTGAATGTTGCAAGCTGATACTTATTTGCATACCATCTCCTGCAAAACCAAGATTTAAGTTGGCAAATTATTTTCCTCCCTCTAATGTATGAAAAAAAAAAATAAGCTGAAGTCAACAAATACACAGGCCTTTGTGAAATCAGCCTTTCAAAGTCTTGCAGAAAGACAACTAATTGAAACAATTTTTCCCCTTGGAAAGTGCAGCCTGTTGGCTCTTGCGATGTCATAGATCCTGGGAGCTTCTTCGGCTTGGCAGGTCATAGGCTGCGGGTACACTGTAGGTGAGACCAGAATGGGGAACAATTTGCCCTTCATTGCGGTGCTTGGATGGTGGTCAGCGTTCAGACTTCCATTTCCCGAGGTGCCCTGGTATCCCTTTCCCTCAGCACCGCCTCCCTTGCGCCCTCTGCCCTCCAGTTGAGGTCTGCCTTTAGCTGGCTGAGGCTTCCTCAGCCTCTGTACTAGTGGCGTTTGGGGGCCGTCCCGTGTGCTATAGGGTGTTGGACAGCATCCCTGGCCTCTGCCTGGTAGTCACCAGTAGTAGCTCCAGTTCTGACAACCCAAAATGTGTGCTCTTGGGGACAGAGTCACCCTATTGAGAGCTTGGGAGGGGGAGGGGCTCCTCCCTCCCATCTCAACTCGGTATCTCTGTGTCTGAGCTGGGGGTGGGCTGTCCTGGCCCTCACTGTCACTATGGAAGAGAGGAGACTGGATCTGAAATGCTAATTTGGACCTCTTTCATCCTAGTCAGAATATTTTCAATTGTATTAAAAGTGCCAAGAATTTAAAACCCTTTCAGAATGTGAAGCTACCCTGCCTTAGGAGCTGGGGCTGGGGCTGGAAATGCCCTGAGGCATTTTGTTCACAGGATCCTCAGTCACCTCCAGGGTGCTGTTGATTTGTGTCAGAACTGTGGGATTTTATTTTGCTCTGTCATTGACCACACCATCTTCCTGTTTCTTTGAATGGATGGTCATCATTTTCCCCCTCTTCCCATTGCACATTCTGTCATGGGAAGTCAGGTTAGCAGCCACAAAACCCTGAGTTCCTCTTGCAGCTCTGATCGGTGGATTCCTAGCCTGGCCTCTCACCTCCCTGGGCCCCTCTTGTGTGGTTTTCATATTCCTATCCAAAACACTCAGGCAGCAATTCCCCAGGTCCTCTCCCCAGCACCCAAACACTCCTAGGCCCCACCCCCACAGCAGCCTCCTCTCAGTTAATACCCAGAGGATGGCTGGTAGTCCTGGCAGGGAGGTAGAGGAATTCGTGGTCCTCCAGACGCTAAACTGTTGCTCCTCATCTCAGCTTCTCAGTGCTAATGTGGCATGGCAGATGGCCCCTGGGCAGCCTTCTCCCTGGCCTCCCAGCCCCACCCAGCCAGTGCTGAGCTGCATACATCTTCCCGGTGACAGTAATTTGCTGCTGATAGTTCCTGAGCTTGCACAATTACAGTATCCTAATTTTCGCATGGCAGGAGTTTGATAGTGCAATATGCACAGCCCTTTTCTCTTTCTTTGAAGTATGAACCTCAGCCCAACTTCATTATTTGCCCTTATTCATAATTTCTCGGGCCCAGTTGCTTTAGAATATTAAGATACAGGATAAAGTGATCCATTGTTAAAATAAATGTGGCATTTTATGGTGTGGATGGAATGCTACCATGTGTGGTGTGTGCTGAGGACTACTTTGCATAAAAAATCTTTTCTTTCATAGTTAGTGACACTTGGGCTTTCATTTATTTCTGAACAGCATGATGTAGAAATAAATAAAATTATCTCCACAAGCGCATCGAAGACAGAGACACCATCCGTGTCTAAACCTCTAACTTCATCTCTGGACGACACAGAAGTCAAGAAGGTGATGGAAGAGTGTAAGAGACTGCAGGGTGAAGTCCAGAGGCTGCGGGAGGAGAATAAGCAGTTCAAGGTAACGTGGCCTAGTCTACCCTGCAAAGAAGAGGGCCGCTTTCACAGGCTCATAGCAGGGAGAGTTGGGGAGCCCCTGAATTTACAGGGCTTGTTTGGTTTGGTATTTATTTTTCCTCTGCTGGGGAGAAGTTTCCATAGCTTGCTTTGGATTCGCAAAATTAAGCCTTAATTTTGAGCCTCCAAAGTTAAGAACTATTCTTTGCACAGAAATTTCTCACCTATTTAAAGTCTTGCCCATTTTGAAAACAAACAACAACAAAAAACAACCTCCCCCTCCTCCTCCACTTGGAGAAGCAGCAGTGGTGGTTTTGAATATGCCTTTCAATCCCATTCCATCCATCCCTCGGTGGAAGGGAAAAGGCTGAATGCAACCTGTGTTGTTCACCGTGGGAGCAAACCTGATGGGCGAAGCTTGGAAATGGGTCTGGGCTGTGATGGCTCCTCAGGTGCTTATGCCTTTGTGAGATTGGAAAGAGATGCTGGCCCAGAAGAGCGCCTGGAGGAACAGAGAAACCAAATCTCCAGCCCAGTGTGAGGCAGCTGGCCCAGGCACCTGCAAGTTAGGCCTCATGGGGTGCTGTGGGAGGCAGGCGCTGCTTTGCTTTGGAGGCCATGGTGGGATAGGAACCACTCCAGCTGGAGTCTGAACCAGCTCGTGATCTGCCCTGGTCAGCAGCGTGCAGACCTGTGTTTGCTCAGCACCTCTCTGGTCCCCTCCAGCTGTGGAAGGCAGAGTCTGTTTCAGACACAGTATTGAAGAGAGTATTTCTAACACCTGATTATGGGAACGTTTGCAGCTTAAATTTTGAGGCTTGCTTGTTCTTAATCTTAATCTTACCATCCGAACATGTAATAGATTCCAGTTCTTCACCTGCCGGAGTACCCAGGTACATGTAATATGTTCATTTAAGCTGACTTTCTCTTCTCTCTCATCCTGACACTAAGGTTGATTTAGGACCAGCAGAGTTTGAAAGTGGCCCCATCGTCTTCCTTTGCAGTAATCTTGATTTGCCTCCTTCAGTACCTTCTTTTAGTAAATTATGATGCTGACACTTTACTTTTTGGCTAAAAACTAAGATACGCCCAGAGCTTCTCTTTGAGTGTATTTCTCTTCAGAAATAGAGTTCTTTGCCGTTTAAAGTGATAAATAGGTAGGAATAGCTTCTGTATAAACCCAATAAAATAAATGCTGCTTTTCGCTGTGCCCATTTTTTAAAAGTTAATCGAACAGTGCCACTCATTCATCACTGAGCTGTGATATTGGCCATGCCCCATGAGCAGAATATCTTTAAAATATTATCAGATCCATCTTGACATTAGAAGATTTTTTTTCTTGCCAAACACTGACTTCTTGTTTTGTGTTGGTTCATTCTCTCACTTGGCCCACAGATTTAGTGAGAGTGCTGTGTACCTGGCACATGGGTCGCAGCTGGAGCAATTGTTCCCCCGAGGAGCTCCCTGCTGGTGGGGAGAGAGGGAGACATGGAGGTTCCAGCCTGTGTAGCCAGTGGCCTCACGGAGGGCAGCAGATTGCTGGGGACATCCTTGCCATGGGCTCATTGCTTTGGCCTCTCGGGAAGGCCCAAGCACTTGGTGGACATGGAAGAAGTGCAAGAAAAGAACAGGAAGAAGTGTTGCTGGCAAAGGGGTTTAGGGCTCAGGGGGTGGAGTAATTAGCAAGAAGTCTGGCTGCAGAGGTGGGTCTGGCAGAGCAGAAAAGGCCTGCTGCTGGCACTGTCCAGGAACGTGGGTGTGGTTAGAGGGCATGTCAAAGTGGCATCGAGTCAGGGTCTTTGGGGTGGCATGCAGGTCCTCCAAACAGTGCAAGGCAGTTCTGGCAGTGGCAGTGGGGATGGAGGAGGAAGGATGTTTCTGTTCCTTACCATCTGGGGTAAGGAGGGGAAGATGTGCTCAGGTATCTCTGGATTTCTTGCCATTTATTTATTTATTTATTTATTTATTTATTTATTTATTTATTTTTGGTCCTTGGGAGTTGAACCCAGGACCTCACATGTACACTTTGCAAATGCACTCTACTGCTGGGCTACATCCCCACCCCATTTTTAATTTTTTGCCTTGAGACTGTGTATCCTTGCTGGATACACAGGCTGCCTCTGGCCTTGAACCTGTGATCTTCCTGCCTCTGCCTCTCAAGTCTGTGGGATGACAGGTGTGAGCCACTGCACCTGGCTGAATGTTGCTTTTTTTATTGAGAAATTCCTGCATTAGGTAGAAAACATTTGAGATGGGAATGTGAAGGTCTGTCACATTTAATACTCCATGTCATTTGATCCAGCAGTCTGCAAGTGACTCACCGAGTACCAGCCTGTTCAGAGCTCCACATTTGAAAGCTCATAGGTCCCCCACTGTGTCTTTTCTTATGGTTTATACATTTGTGCCTTGGGCAGTACCTGTGATTTCAAAAACTGGTGAAGACTTGACTCATGACACCTGCTCATTCAAGGCAGGAAGGACAGTATTGGGGCTGGATGCAGGAGTAGCTGGCAGCATAGCCAGGAAGGTAGGTGGGGCTGAAGATGTGAAGGGCCTGGTTGACCTTCTGCAGAGCTCATTCCTGTAAATCCCATGGAAATAAGGAGTCTCTGTTCACATTTATGTTATAGAAAGGTAGCCAGCGGCACTGGTAGGACAGACGGAAGAAGAGAGGGGCCTCTGGCAGCACCTTAGCCATGGCCTGTCACCTGCCCCTTCTTCTGTGCAGGCCTCAGCACTCTGCGTTGCAGAGTGGGCGGCACCACGTCAGATGTGCCTTGGGTTGTCTTTGAAATGTGCATTTGCTCCCGTAGGAGGAAGATGGGCTTCGGATGAGGAAGATGGTGCAGAGCAACAGCCCTATCGCTGCACTCGCTGCAACCGGAAAGGAGGAAGGCCTCAGCACCCGGCTCCTGGCCCTGGTGGTTCTGTTCTTTATTGTTGGCGTCATTATAGGGAAGATTGCCTTGTAGAGGCAGCATGCACAGGATGGCAGATTGGATTGATGGGTCCACCATATCATGGGATTTAAATTTATCATAACCATGTGTAAAAAGAAATTAATGTATGATGACATCTCACAGGTCTTGCCTTTAAATTACCCCTCTCCCTACACACCAATGCACACACAAATATAACATAATATAACAATCTTTTAGAAAGTTAAAAATGTATAGTAACTGATCTGGGGAAAACAAGTGATCTCTGTTAATGATGAGGGAAGCCGTGATTAAGGCCACAGTGGCATACTGTGACTGTCATTGTGAACTTGGGTGGGCCTTGGCACACGTGGCAGGATCACCTCTCCTAAAGCAAGAAGCTCTTCTTCGCCTGTTGGTGCTCGCCAGTGGGAGCCCGGTGTGGGGGCGGGCAGTCCCTCCAGAGCCCCTGCTGTCCCTTCTGCTGAGGCACCTTCCCACATCTGCGGTTACGTCCAAGCCATCGGTTCCTGGGGACTGACGCTGAGCAGCAGAAGCCAAGGACCCTGTGTCGGGGCCACATGTGGGGTGCCTGTCTGAAACGAGTGGGAGGTGCACGCACACGCTGACCGCCCAGCACTTGGAAGTAAAAGGCAGTGCTTTACTCTCTTAAAGGGACCAAGCGAGGTTATTGTTGGTTTGTGTAGTAAAATCGAGCTGTTACCAGAGGTGTTTAATGCATATTTAACTTATTTAATGTATTTCATCTCACATGTTCTTACTATCCCAAGAGTACAGTGAATGCTGCAGCGTAAAAGTCACCTGTGCTACAGGACACCAGTGGGGGAGCTGGTACTGCTGCTGGGGAGCCATGGCGCCCCTGCCTCGGGGGTTTTGAGTGTAGGGAGGGGTTTGTCTTGAGTGTCAGAGAACAGCTGCCAGGAGGTGTTTTCTGTCTCAATCTGTAACAGCTGTCCTGGGAGGGAGAGTCTTAGTACTGACAGTCAACTCTGGGTTGCCGGCTTTAGTGGAGAGGAGTAGTTGATCTTCCAGATTATTCTTCCACTGCTGTCAGCCCACCACTCATGCCAGCACACAGGCCCAGGTCTGTCCTGCCCTCCCATGGGCCCCGCCTTGGAGTCAGGGTGAACAAATCCAGCTGCAGAGGGTGAGGGGCAGGCGGGGCGGGGCAGGTGGGGTGGGAGGCCTCCTCACTGATCCATCTCGTGATGAAAGGGAGTCTGACTATGAATTATGTTTATGCGGTAAGTGACCGATCCAATTCTGTCCCACTATGTAGCATCTTAAAAAGAAAAAAGTTAAAATAAAGCCCCAAATTAAGAATTCTTCTGTCATTTTGTCACATTTGCTGCATGGGGGGAGTTACTTTATCATGATTAGTTTGCTATTGGAAGGTTGATTTTAAAATGAGCTCTGTCAATGAGAAATACATGTTTAACAATTTGATGACGCGCATGCACACACGCATGCGTATCTTTTCTTTTTTGGTTTGACTTCAACTGACAACATGAAAAATAAAACTGCTGAAATCTCAGCCTCTGCTGCACTTACCCTTCCAGTGCCTTGGCCTTCCGTGAAAAGTAGCCCCATTGTGGTCAAGGAGCCTGGCCACGGAGACCAGTGATGGGTATGAGGTACGGCCACATCACGTGCCTGGGTTTGAGAGGATGAGCCCATCAGAAGGAAGCCCGCTCCTAGGTGTCACCTCAGGCCATGCTGTTCCTGAGCCTGGCCTGGCTCTGGCAAGCCTGGACCTTGAGACTTGAGAGGTGGGATGGGAGCCTGTAGTTGGTCTGAGAAGCAGCCTCTTGTCTTTATGAAGGGACATGGTCGGTATGTACGTCCCAGGTGCTCACAGGAAATGGTGAGCAGACCTGGATCTCTCCAAGTACCTGTTGGTCAGGTGGCCCTGGGTGTGCCGATGGGGAAGGGGGCCACATGATATGGCCCCTGTGGCCCAGGTGCTTAGGAAGGAAGTAGAAAGACAGAGCTGGGGGACACAGGCTTTCTGCCACCTGATTTTCTGTAAGTGGACAAAATTTTGCTAATTGACAGTGCTACCGCAAACTAGACCTTGTGTAGTTCCTAGTTCCTTGCCTTGAGAAGAGAGGACTCACAGGGCCTCCTGTGGTGCCTAGGGTGTGGGGTATCCCCGCAGTGCCAGAGTGATTCCTGCAGGTTCATTCTTAGAGGACAAAACACCATTTACAAGGATAACCAGCTGGAGGGACTTGAAGCAGGCCTGGGGGGCAATCGGTGTTTCATGTACATCAAGGAGAAGGTACTCAGCCTCTCCCAAGCACACATGTGCTTGTTGCAGGAAAGATAACCAGACCTTCCAATGTAAATGGGCTCTTTCTAACTGATTCTTGGGAGTCACCACGGTATAGAGGATGGGCCTTGCTGAACACATGTCTGTGGGGCTTCTGGGCTGAGTGGAAGGAGGAACCCCTGCAGGAGACCCCCCAGGGCCATGGTGGGTTCTCTGAGCCATCCTGGTTAGGAAAGGATGAACCAGAAGAGGGGGGCTGTGTGGAGCAAGGTGCGTGTGTATGGCGGCTGTCTGAAGAGCCACAAGAGGGCAAGAGAAAGGGGAAATGTGCCCCTTTGGGGATCCTTTTCTGGAATGACCAAGCAAAAAACAGAGAAAGAGGAGGTGCCTGTAGGACTCTTTCTCCACCACTTAGGGGGAGAGAGCAGGATAGTCAGGGTGAAGCTGAAGCCCAGTAGGGTGCCAGCCAGGAAGGAGCCTGGGCACGCCTCCCTTGTCCTGGTCCCATCGCACTCTGTTGGGTGCCCTAGCTTTGGAAACACCAGCCAAAGCGCTTACAGAGATGAAAGCAATAGCAGAGTCCCATAAATTATTGTTTGAATTTTTAAATTGGCAATTTACGCTCAGAACAATACAAAATACCTCTTAAAAGACAGCAGGCTATATTGTTTGTAGGTGTGAGGATCTGGCTTTAATTTTTTTTCTCCTAGTTTGCATGTTTTTCCTCTCTAGTCTTAAACTGTTGGCACCAGCAGTAATAAATACTGATAAAATCAAAATTGATTTTTACCAGTGGACAGTTTATGCCTAGAGAGACAGCTTATACCTACATAACACAGAAGGGGAAAAATGAGGAACCTCCAGTGATCCGTGAAAACCTAAACGCTTTCAAACAAATCCTAGGAACAGAATTGCTATCCAAAGATATCAGTGCCCAGCTTGCAGGCTGTGTTGAGGCAGATATAACTGAATGCAGTGAGAGCTCAGAGCTAAATAGTCCTTCAAATTAATTTGAAAACAAGCTCACTCGCTGTGCGCGCACGTGTGTGTGTGTGTGTGTGTGAATGTAGTGTAGGTACCATATGTAAGTAACTCAGCAGTTTTCAAATGGTGCCTATATTTTTTGCACACAAATCTTTGTATTTGCAAACTTGGAACCCATGCCAGAATATAGCACCATTTGTCATTTTCTGTTCCTTCTCAAAATAACTGGCCCAAGTACAAATTTCTGGTTATGGTTTGTGAAATCCCTGGTTTAAAAGAGAAAAATCATGAGATGTGGATCTTGGGCTTCCAAGTCACTCTGCACACCTGAATAATGGTTTCCCTCCCAGGCCCTCTCTGGCCCACCCTACTGGCGGTGGTATCCCTGCCTCCCCTGCTGAGTCTGTCTGGCCTGGAAGAGGAGACCCAGGTAAAAGGGGAGTCAGTGGAAAGGTACCTCTTGGAGGAGACTTTCTTAATTACCTCTAGGGCCATGTTCACTGTTGCTGAGAATGAATGCTTTCAAAGCTGGGCAGAAATGGGATTGTTTAGAAAGTTCCCTGTGTATTGGAGATGGGTGAGTGCAGTTCCTGGCATGCAGTCGGATAAGGCCAGCCATCACTCTGGGAACATAAAGGGCAGCACTGAGATCATGAGAAGTTAGCTCCCTCCGGGTTCCCTGGCGTGACTGGATTTGGAGAGGGCCTTTTCTCTCAAACAGAGCTGCTGTGATAGGAACCTTTCAAGGAGGTTGCTTTGTCAATGCTACCCCATCTGTGCAGAGCATCTCCAGTACATCTGTGCCTCGCAGCAATTCTGACCCTGGGGAGGAGGCCTTTGTTCTGCACAGAAGGAAGTGCAGGCTCCAGAGGTCAAGTTGGGGAGCTTTTGAGTTTGGAATTAAGTAAGTCCCGTGGAAGGCCTGCTTACTTAAGACTTGGTTTCCAGCTTGGAAAATTGCTGGAGAGAAACAAGCGAGCGGCCTTCTGCTGCCATCAGCTCCTCTACCCTCCTGGGCAGCTTTCGCTGGTTGGCCTCACATCTGGCCTGCTACAGCAGGGAGGATCAGGGGCTGTTTCAGCTGCCCCTTCTCCTGTTGAGAGTTGAACACACTGCAGACAGTGAAGAAATGTCCTGTCTCCTTTTTCTTACTGCTTGAAGATCTGCCTGATGCACCTAGGGAGTGAATTCGGAGGCTTTGGCAAGAAAACCACCATTCTGGCCCAGCAAGGTGGTCACAGGAGGGCTTTATGTGGAGGCTTTACATAACTCATCAATTAAATGTGAACGAGGCATTCAAGAAATAGCCTGGTGAGGTTTGAAAACAGGCAAGCTCTTGGTGTCTGTGGCCTCTCCCTGAGTTAGCAGAGAAAGGCAGCGAAGGGAGCAAGTGATGGGAGGTGGTGATAAGGTACATCAGGCTGTAGGTGAGTTGGGAGGCTGTGCAATTAGATCTGCAGTGAGACTCAGGGCGCCTCCAAATCCCATTAGCCCTCAGCACAAGGCTCAGAGCATCAGTTGGGGCACATGAGGCCCCTCCCCCCATGCTGAGGGACCCAGACATCCAGGGTGGGGGAGTCGTAGCCATATCTACAGTGCTTAAAAATACAGTTTTCATTTCAGTTTACCTCCATGACAGAAGTATTTTGAAAAATTTAAAAGACATGACCACACATAAGCAGCTATGCATTATCATTAAAAGCAAAACTGGTGGAGGTGATTAAGAGGTGGTCTCAATGGATACAATTGCTCTAGATTTTTTTTCCTAATGGAATTAATTCATTAGAAAATGTCTGTATCCAACCTGTAGAAAAGGAAGAAAAAAAGCTAGCAACAAAAATCCAGCTATTATCCAACTTGCCATAAATATTTGCAATTAGGATTCCTTGGAATCTTGCCCTGGTATGGATTGCTCTGATGAAAAGCTGTCAGTGGAATCAAGCAGGGCTGTGGGAGCATCCTTTGCTGTCGCTAGATAAATGCAAACCAGGAAACACTGCTAGTGTAACAATGCCCTATTACAGTTGCTATATTACTACACAGCGCTGATGCCGACTTAATCGTTTGGCTAATGGATGTGGGTGCAGGACGGATGCTCGCTCCCTGTCCTGCTCTCCCGCTTGAATTCTGATGAGCCTCAGGAGCTCATCCTGGCCGGGGCTCTGCAGGTGGAGCTGAGCTCAGTTTTGTTTCACTGATACCCAAAGCCACAACGGAAATAAAACAGGTTACCTGTTACTTTCTGTTTCCCTTCAGAAAACACCAACTAAGGGAGACAAATCAGATCTCTTAACACAATCTCATTAAGGTTTAGTGCGACCGAGAATGCAGAGCTTTTTATGACTTAGGAAGATGATAAATTCTAGTGCATGTGCCGTGGCTTTCCTCCTAACACAAGAAAGCCTCGTTCTGTTTATATGAATGGGCTGCCTGCATTCCCATCTTCCCTTTGTTTTGTAGAAGTAAACCAAATTCAACTGTAACCCTCTAGCTCAGCATTCATTAAAATTTTTTTCCATTGAATCTTTTACATGGATTCAAAGGTCGGAATTTATTGTCTGTAATATTGAGACCATGGGTACAAAGCTGCTTTTTGCTTTTCGAGATTCACTCATTTGGTAAACATTTAATAAATTTAATACATTAGATACTGCATGAGGTGCGGGGAAATTAATGGGAGTGATTTCATTTTTTGTATTTTTCATTTGTAAGCAGCCTAGGTACAGCAATCGAAGCTCATCCATAGAGACAAAAAATGCAAAATACATTTCATACTCTCTCTCTCTCTCTCTTTCTCTGTTGCTTTCTTTCTTTGATAATTTATAAACTGCTGCTGTTTGGAACTTCCTATAAGAAACTCAGAACAATCCATTTAAATGTTCCCTTCATCTCTCTTTCCTTTTTGAGTAAAAGTTTCAGCAATGCATGTTGTTCCTACCCTGCTTTACATCCTTTTCTCGGTCTTGAAAACAGATCTCTGCAATTTGTGATGTGTGTTTTTATTATGAAATCAACATGTTAGCGTTTTAGGAATTGAGTATTTTAAGAGATGTCTTAGAATCCTTTCATTTTCATAATCTTCCTTTGTGTATTTATGTTATATTTCCTGTTTTGACATGGAACTCATTTACAAAGTCAGTGCAGGAAAGGACTCTTTATCATCATGCATTTAGGTTATCTGATATGTAATAAATCCATGGTTTTATGGCTGACTTTACGTTTCCCAGAGGGAAGGAGATGTATTTCTGCTGTGTCCAGATCAAAAGAGCCATCCGCAGCATGTGCTTACAGGTTCTGTATCAGTCGGAGGAAACCTGCCCTGCCAAGGCATAAACTTTTGTATGAGCCATCTCTGTATTATGTTCAATAAATTCTGCCCTCTGAATATATTTAAAAGATGCTTCAGTGTAAAATTATTTTGAATGGATGGCTTAAGAGCATTTAGATGTGCCTTGAAGAATGTACTCAGAGCCCGTTGCTCGGTTCTCTTGCTGCTTCTTAGTAACATGAAATCAGATTAAATAAAAATCAGAGATATTTTGCACCAGAAGAAAGATTGAACAGATGATTTAGGCCAGCTTCCTCATTTTAGTTATGAGGAAACTTGTGCCAGGCTGCTGAAGCACAGGGGCCACTGCGTTCCAATGTTGTCCTGTTGTGGGAAGCCTGTGTCATTGCTTTATAAAGTGCCCGCTCTGAACGGTGGGCTGGCTTCTGGGTTTGAGTCCTGGCTGATGGGTCTCAATTCTGCAGTGTTATCTCATGAAAGCATTCGTGAAAATGGTTTTAGCTTCTCTCGGAAAAGTGACCCAGGTAAGTGGTAAGTCTTTAGACGAGGCTGAAGGATACGGTGCCAAGCCAGTTCTCCAACCCCAAACCACTTCCTCTCTCCAGAGAAAGCCTGAATTTTTCACTTCCTGGTTGACATATGTCTGTCTGCGTACAGCCCTGTTTTTTTTCAATCAGAAGCAGGAGTACACTGTACCTGCCCTGCTGTTCCTGCTGCATTTTTGACTTTGAAGTATTGCCTTGGAGACCATCTCACGTCAGTGTGCATCCTGTTACTGTTGGCCTTTTCCTCTGTAGAATGTGCCCATAATTCACTGCAACAGCTGAGGTGCCTTTACTCCGTTCCTAGTCTTGCTGCTGCAAACAGCAGCAGCGAGAGTATCAGGACATTGGTGCCTAGAAGAGAAATGGTTGAGTCAAGGGATGCCTGCATTTTAAATTCTGCTAGATGGCTTCCCCACTGCCTCCCAAAGAGGACACACTGATTTCTACTCTCACTGGGGCCTTCTTCCTTGCTCCTTTGCCAGCACATCACATCATCTAACTTTTGACCACTGCTCATCTGAAAAGCACATGGTGTCTTGGTTTTAGTTTGCATTTCTTTGCATATGGTGGAGCACCGGTCTGGGGGAGTAAAGAGCATTTGAAAGCCCAGGAAGACTTGTAGTGAAGCAGGTCAGAGGGAATAAAGGCCCCACCACACAGCGCTGCGGCAGTGGCAGAAGGAAGAGGCCCATAGCCTGACTGCAGAAACAGGAATCTTCATCATTCTACTGGTAGGAAAACTACTGGTAGCAAAAGGTTCTGTAGAAAGGGAGTGGGCAGGGGAAAATATAACCCTCATGGCCAAGTGCCAGCGCTCTGCTTCCTGACCTATACCAGCAACCTGAGGACTGCAATAGTCTAAGCCTGTTCGTGTCACTTCCACACCCCTGGGGGGCCTTCTGACCATGGCATTCACAGAGGGTGCAGATGAGGAGGTAAATTTCAGCCTCCCAGACCATTAGGAGTTTCTGGGAGAGGGGCTGAAGAATGGTGGGGGTCTTTGCAACATCAAAACCTAAGCTGTGAAGTACAGGGGTTTTCTAAACAGCAACAGAAGGAACTATTGTGAGGAAGCAAACACACCGATTTGCCATTATCTTTTGTTAGTGCATTAAAAGACAAACCTGCTGCCTGGGAATTTGCCCAGGGTCCTGTAATGGGAGTGACCCGCCCCATCAGAAACTGAAAACATCCTCCAACATTGCACTTAGAGTCCAGGCTTTCTTTATCAAGTAGAACTTCTGCTTCTGTTTTCCCAGCAATGTTCGACCGCTAAAATCACTTCAAAGAAGAAAAGAAAGAGTAAAAATTTGGAGAAACACAAAATTAGCATTACAGACTTTTTGAAAAATGTACCTTTATGCTACTTCAAAAATGTTAAGAAGATGTGCAGGAAGGCAGGAAGCTTTTCAAAGCGAAGCCCAGGCTCCCTGTTCTGTTTTCACCCCTCCTTACAGCCATTGCTGGTCCTAAAAGTGGCTCCACGCTATAGAAAATATTTTCCATTAGTAATGATAAAACCATCCACTACGACTCACCCAGCCAACATGTGAGGAAGGGCTGGTGGCACACGGCCAAGGTTCTATCTCATCCCACTTTTTCTTCCTCCTATGTTTCCCATAAGTTCAGACGAGGGGGCTGAGACCCATGTGTGGCCTCTTGAGCTCCCTGTTTGAACCCTAGCTGCAGCTGCCTGCTCGGTGAAGCACTTACCCACCACCCCGCGTCCCCAAGCATTTCAAACCCCTTTACTGCATTGGAACCAACTTGAGGGGACATTCTACATTTTGTTGTTGGATTTGGTTTTACGGTGGTTTTATCTTTCTTCTTCTTTTTTCTTAACCAAAGCATTTTGTGTGCATAATCTAAAAAGCCACATAAGTCTGATGAAGTCCACATGAAGTCTGATGAAGTCCACATCACCTTGGCTCCCACTTCGCAGAGGCAGCCATATTAATGCTGTTTCTCTTCGTAGAAACCTCCGTAGTTCCAAATAATGTGGTTGTATTTTTGGTGTTTCATCCCTAGATATTATCTATTGATTTCCTTCTGTGAAAGACAAGAAATTGGGTAATCTTTCTTTCAGCCCTATTGCAAACACAGATTTCCTTCCCCCTCCTAGAACTATGTCATAATTTCTGACTATATCTTTATCCTTTTGCATGATTAAAACTACTAATATGCCAGGACCATGGTCCATCCCTGTAATCCCAGCCACTCAAGAGGCTGAGGCAGGAGGGTTGCAAGTTTGAGGCCAGAGGCAGGCTGCTCAACTTATAAAAAAAGGGGGCTGAGTGTGTGGCTCCAGTGGTGGGGCACTTGCCTAACATGTCTGAGTCCTTGGGTTCAACTCCTCACTACTGAACAATAATAATAATAATTTTTTAAAAACTATTAAAATGTTTTCCCCCACGTCTGTCAGCTTGCTGTGCTGCGGAGGCTTGCATGTTGCTGTGATGCTAAAAGTTGTGCCACCGGTATTTCAGATAACAGCAGGGCCACTCATGGTGGACAGGTTTCAGACTAAGACTGACTAGGGAGAAGAACCTGGCAGCCAATGCCCCAAGCAATTAGCCATGGAAAATCCTATGAATAGCAGAGAAGCACTGTCAAATATAGTGCCAGAAAATGAGCCCCCCAGGCTGGAAGGCATTCAAGAAATGACTTGGGAAGAGTTGGTTTCTCAAAATAGAGTCGACCTTAATGGTGGGAATGGAATAAAGTCCTTGGGACCTTTTCTTTTTTCTTTCTTTCTTTTTTTTTTCTTTCATTTATTTATTTATTTATTTATTTACTTATTTATTTATTTATTTGTGGTACTGGAAGTTGAACCCAGGGCCTCGCGCTTGCATGCTGTGCAAGTGCTAGACCATTGAGCTGTACCTCCAGCCCTTTTTTTTTTTTTTTTTTTTTTTTTTTTTTTTTTTTTTTTTTTTTTTTTTGAGACGGGGTCTCGCCAAATTACGCATATTGCCTCTGGTCTCAAATTTGCGATCCTCCTGCCTCTGCCTCCCAAGCTGCTGGGATTTACAGGCATGTGCCACCGCGCCCGGCCTTGGGACCTTTTGTTGATGTAACATGACTCAAAATGAGAAGAAATATAGTGACTGTAACAATGGGCTCAAACATAAAAAGATGGTGTGCGTGGTGCAATGCTGGGTAGTATTTCGTTCTGCTGTAGTTAAGGTTGCTACGAGTCAGACTCTACTAATAGACACCCAACACTAAAATGGTTACAACTGTGCTTTGGATGTTCTATGATTATACTTGCCTTTTATGCATAACCTTTTGTTTTCCCTGGAGTTACTAAATCTTACTGTTTTATTTTCTTAGTTGTCTATGTATCTATCATAAACTCAGCACCAAACATAACAAGTGTAAATCTGAATATTCACACACCTCAGGCAATTGATGGTTTTTGTGGATTTCTTTGAGAAATCACACCTGGAGCCCTCCATTCTCTCTCTCTCTGGACTAACTGCTTCACACTTCACTCACTGTCATTGTCAGCACTTTCTTTGCTCTCTTTTGCACTAGATCCTTTATCAGATCTCTAGTTTCCTCTTTCTTGTTTTACTACCTCAATTTGGGGGAGCACTTCCTTTAGTGTTTGTCTGAGAAAGGAGTATGTGGGACATAATTTTCTGAGAAATTTACATATCTGAAAATGTCCCACTCTGCCCTCCCACAAGATTGATCATTGTACTGGGTATAAAAGACAAGGTTGAAAATCTGAGGATTTTGACAACATTGATCCTCTGATTTTCACCTTCTAGTGTTGCCTTTAGGAATTTCATGTCATCTGAGTTCTGGCCCTTTTTATTTCTGGGACAAGAATTGTAGGTGTTATTTTCTAATCTTCTTTTGTTTTTTTTTTTTTTTTTTTTTTTTTTTTTTTTTTTTTTTTTTTTTTTTTTTTTTTTTCTGCTAGGATATTTGTAATTTTCAAGAGTTCATTCTTTTCCACTTTGACAGCAACTTGTTGACAGCAACTTGCTCTTGTTAGATTATATGTTTTGTTTTGTTTTGTTTTGTTTCCCACTGAGGACATTATAGTTCTTTCTGGTATAAATGATTCTTATTATTCGAGGAAAGGAACTGGAAAATGGTAATGTTTTTGTTTTCTCCTTTGGGGGACTGAACTCATGGCCCCTCACATCCAGCCCAGTGGTGGTATTGAAAAGGTTAAGATCCTCCACTCTCCTGCCTGTAGCATTCATTTGGTCATTGTCTCTCTAGGTGCCAAGTAGAGAAGGAGGCGGTGCATTGTCACCATTTAATGCTTTATTTCCTGGGCATGATTCCTTGCCCTGGGCTGTTGCTAAGCCCCAAAATCCCTGGGTTAAACTTTCAGTTCCTCTCCAAAAGGGTCAGGGCGTAGATCTGGGAATACTACTCCTTTTACAGACTTGTAAAATATTGCAGGCTCCCTTTTTGCAGCCCCACTGCTCTCCTGCCTTCTGAAGTACGTAGGCCCCCAATTCCGAGGTCTTTTGGAGGACGTAGGACAGGAGCAGACTTGCTTCTCTGCCCTCCCCTGCCTGCCTGCCGATGCTTTACTTTCTGTGGTGTGCTGTTGATGGTCAGCTCCCATCTGCTTTCTAGGTTCCAAAACCTTGCTGACAGTTTGTTGACTGTGCTCTATTCCTTTCTGTTTAGCCATGTGATTTTGTGCCTTTTTATTCTTTTCTTATAATTCATTGGGACTTCAGAAGGAAGTGAGGGGAAAGCATGTGTCCTCCGACTCCAGCTGGAAGTCAGGGGCCTTTCTTCTGAGGCACCCAGCGTAGAGTACGGTGATGCTCAATAAATGCACTCAGGTCTTACAGGGACACAGTTGATTTTAACAGGAGTGACCACCTACATTTTCTTTTTTTCCTTAGGGATTAAAAACAAGTCAAACAGATTCCCAAGAGCCCTAGGAAATACGTACTAGAACACTGGAAAGACCCCCATCCTCCCTGAAAGCCTATTGAAAGTCATTTCTCTTAAGTATATCACTGATTCCTTTTTCTCCCTTCATTTTCTTTTCCTGAGAAGCTGAGGATCCACCCCAAGTCCTTGCATGCTAGGCAGATGCTCTACCACTGAGCTGCCACCCAGTTTCCTTTTGAATCAGGAGCTGTGGTCTTTCTACAACTGAGCTTGGGGCTGGATGGCTCCAGGTGATGTCCGGGTTCAGCCATTCTACTGGTGAGAATCTGGAGTGAGGTGGGGTGGCGCTCCAAGATGAAGATGTCTTGGGTCCCTGCATTGGGCACAGAGCCTCCCAGTCGGCTTGGCCTTTGTAGGCTGAGAAGCTTGAGACAGACGCTAGGGACCCTGCCAGGCCCATGGCCATCTGTTCATGACAGCAGCTGTCCTGGAAGCCCTTCCAGGCATAGCTGGCAGGTAGGAAGTGGGATCTGTAGGTTCACAGGTCTGGGTTTGGTTCTGTCCACTTTACTAGAAAAAAGCAACAGGGCAATGCCACACCTGTGGTCAGGGAGTATGGATGCCACCTTGCTGATTTCGGGTCTCAGGGCCTGTGTTCATTTAGCTAGCGCTCGCTCAGCGCCTCCTGGGCTCTGGGCACCACCCTGCCCTCTCCAGGCCCCATGGGGAGCCTCCAAGGGGGAAACAAGGGGCAGAGGGCCCAGAGCCCCAGAGGCTTTTGGCTTTCGGAGCTTCAGGTCATTTCCTGCCATCCTCACCCTGGTTGAGGGCTGGGCGCCAAGGGTCCGGCCTGCGCCTCTAAGGCCGTGGGGAGCTGGCTCCCCGGCCCGGCCCGGCCGGCCCATCCGGGCCCCAGTGCAGAGCCACCTCCTGCGTCAGAGGCTGCGGTCGCGCCTGAGTCACCAGATCCCGAGAGAGGAGGCGCTGAGCTGGCCGGGTGGCCATGCGTCACCAACGCGCTGCTTCGCAGCCCAGTGGCACCGCTGGGAGATTAAATACACTCTCTTAGAGAAAGGCAAAGAAATAACTTCTTTTGATAACCAGCATCTGTTAGTTAATGGGCCTCCGAGAGCTGTGCACAATTTAAACTTTTTATTAAAAAAAAAAAAAGCTCATTTGTTCTCCTGGGAGTTGCACTATGAAATTATCAATTGCATGAACCCCCCCCCACAAACGTGACTGCACATACAATGGAGAACATTAATTTTGTTTTGTTTTGCTCTGGGCTCTCTTCCTTTCTGCAGAGGAAAACGTTCTGGTTTTCTACCAGGGTAGAGGCCCCAGGTGGGCGAAGGGCTGGGGGGCTCTGCCTCTGAGCCCACCCCTCTGCTGCCAGCCTGCCTAGGTGGCTCCGGCCTCTGCCCCAGCCCAGGGAGAAGGGGCTGCAGGCTTTCTTCTCTCGCACATCTCCCCTAGCCAGCTGTTCCCCCACACCTAGGGCCCAGGTAGGTACCATCCAGGCAGCCAGGAAATGTCTCATGTTCATCCCACCTGCTAAGGAGAAGGGGTTCAAGTCAGGTCCCATGATGCAGGGCCAAATTGCTTTCTCCAGATGCATCAAGGAACCCCATGCCCCTAAAAAGTCCAAATCTCTGGCTCTTGGATTCAACGGCTGACATGTGGATCCTGGGTCTTTACTTCCTGTGTGACCTTAGGCCAGCCCCTCCTCCTCTCTGAGCCTTGGTGATTTTGTGTGCAAGATGCAGAGAACCTCTCTACCGGACTCACTTGTGCCTGAGCCACGCTATACGTGGTTTATAGCTTAGGAGAGGCCAGTTGACAGGTTTCCACATGAGGCCAAGCTCACCACCCTTGGGAGTCCACAGTACCTACAGAGGGTCTATTCACTGGTGCTCTGCACTCCTGACTCCCCTGGAAAGAGGCCCTGAGTGAGCTGATGTTCTGGCAGAGGAGGCAGAGAATAAGAGCATTTCCAATAGTGATCATATGCCTTATAAAGTTGTGGGATAGGCAAGTAGAAGGACAAAGGAAAGGGGCTGCTTCTTTGGGATGGGCCTCATTGAGGTGGAGACATTTGGTCTGAAAGAGCCAAGCACCTGTAGGTCTAGGGAAGGAGATGTTAGGCAGGTGCAAAGGCACGTGCAAAGGCCCCGAGGCAGTAACAGCTCAGTGGGTTCAGGCCAGGGTGCATGCCACAGGGAGCCAGAACTGGGATTTTCTTCTGAGTGCAGCGGAAGCCCCAGGGGTACTAAGCAGGGAGGGCAGTGGCAGGAGGGCACAGCTGAGAGAGCCCAAGCCTACCTTCACTGGTTTTATTCTCTTCTGCACATTCTCTGAAAGACTCTCAACTTCCTTTCTTCAGAACCGTCATCCCCTTGGTTGACTTTAATAACCAGCAAGAACATTTTTCAGGCTGTTTAATTTTATTAAAAGATTCAAATTTGATGATAAATGGTGGCATGGTTGCTTCGAGCCTTAGATACAGGACTTGCTCAGCCGTGGACGTATTATCGACACCCACCGACATCCTCTTGAGAACTCCCCCACCCGATGTAGTCCGAGATCGTAAATAATCTAATTTTTTCTTGTACTTTGGTAAATATGCCAAGAACATTCATAGCTGCCGAGACACGCAGAGAATATTAACTTGGTGTGTGTGTGCGTGCGTGTGTGTGCGTTTTCCCAAGAAGAATGGGTGAGAAGAGCAATTTTAGCGGGTCGACTGAACCCCACTCGGTCTCTGGGAGCACAAGGGTTTTCTTCTGGAAAGCATCATTAGCCGGGGGGGGGGGGGTTGTTTGAGATCTGTGATGAGAGCCAGAGACCGGGATCAGGTGAAGAAAGGGCACATAGTCCCCTAAACCCTTGAGTCCTCCAGGATGCCAGCTACCCTTGCCATGCACAGACGGGGCCCTGGAGAGGCAAAACCTGTCTGCCCAGAGATGACAGCCCACACATTGACGCTGTGCTGGAGCTGGGCGAGGCCACGTCTCCTGGGCCCTTGTTTCCAGATGTTGCCACATTAGCCTGGTGACCCAGCCTCTCCATGGGATGGTCCCACAGAGGTGCACCCAGAGGGCTCCCCTCTGTTAAGGAAGCACAGGGATCCTGAGAGACAGGATGGCAGCATGGAGCTCATTAGCACTGTGGCTGTCATTACTATTAATTACTTTGCAAAGGCAGCCACGTGGCTTTCCTCCACAGACCTGACCCTGCAGCCAGCCCCGGCTCGCCAGCGTGCAGTGCAGGTTGGGGAGGCTCAGGCCTTGGCCTGCCTGGGGAGGCCTCACTTCTCAGCTCACATGAAGCCCTCTCCACTCAGATGCCAGCCCTGGAGAACTGGATCTCTCCGCACACAGAGTTGACTGCTTGAGGTCTGACTCACAGACGCACAGGCAAGTGCGGACAAATGCCAAAAGCCAAACCTCAAGAAAGCGGATTGCCCCTAAAGAGACAAGGCCTTTGCCAGAAAGCTGAGAAGTCCCGGAAGCCTGGAGAGGCATCTTTAATTCATGGCCCTCCTTTGCGTTTGTATTGCTAAATTCAAATTAATGATCTCTCAGCCACAACCCACAGCCTCAGCAGAGTGGCACTGGCATCCCAGGCAGAACCTCAGGGTGTCCTCTGGCCCTCATCTCAGTCCCTAAGGGCGAGGAAGAGGGACACTCAGGGAGTTCCAAGGGGTACTGTCAGCCAGTTGCCCACGATAGGGCCGTACAAAAACCAGGAGCCAGGGGCTAAAAGCTCATAGGGCACTGGCCTCGTCTGCCCAGCCCAGGGCATGATCAGGCTGGGGCTCTGCAGGTGCCGCCTTGCGCTGCACAGCGCCCAGTGGGACAAAGGCTGGACATGTGGGTCATGGGTCCGAGCACTACTGAGGGGAGGGAAGAGCTGGCCATCCCGTGACCCTGCGTGTCTGCAGGGCCAGCTGTATCCCAGGCCGTGTAGAGGTCGAGGGCAACGTCACCGCTGCACGAGGAAGGCCAGTGCCAGCCCAGGAGCAGAATGGAGCCCGGGGAGGCCACAGCTGCCAGCTGGCCGTGGTGGGGGCGGCAGAGGGCCCCCTGGCCAGGCCCACAGCGAACCAGGGCGCCTGATAGGAGGTGGGGCTCCTGTCAGGGGCATCATAGCTAGAGTGGGCGCCTCGAACTCAGGACCTTGTGCATACTTTGCAAGCGCTCTATCACTGAGCTGCTCCCCCCCGCAGCCCCTTTTTTAAATTTTTTACCTTGAGACTGGGTCTCGCTAAGGCCGCCTCTGGCCCTGAACTCGCAATCCTCCTGCCACTGCCTACCGAGTTGCTGGGAATACAGGTGTGTGCTACTATGCCCGGCTGGCTGGAAACACTTGATCTTCCTAACAGCCTGCCGAGGTCTGGGAGTACAGGTGTGTGCCACCACCCTAGGCTTGAGCATAAATCAGATGGTGTGCATGGCATGGCGTCGGGCCGTGCCATGAGTCCGACCAACTTGAGGGCACTGAATAGCAACAAGCCCCTCTAGAATTTTCAGGTTTGGTCCTGTCCTCTGTTGCCTCAGGCTGTGAACTGGTTTTCTTCTATCTTTGGCCTTGGTCTCCCTGGGGGATTACAGTAAAACACGTCAACAGGAAACAGCCAAACTCAGATCGCTGGGGAAAACAGTCTGCATTTTGGAGTGAAAAAGCTCAATAGAGGCCAAAAGGGAGCCAGATATAGACTTCTTTTTCTTCTTCTTTTTTTTCTTAAAGGGAGCTGCTGCCCAGAACTCAGGGCAGAGCATCCTTCTGCAAGGCAGATGACCTTGCAACAGCCGCTGGCCAGAGCTGACCTGGGAACTAGCAAACATCCCCAACTTTTGCCGTTCCTGAAGGAAACTTGGGGTCAGGGGTCCAAGCAGGACAGGCAAGGGGAAGGAGACCTTCTGAGGGTCCAGCTGGGAATCAGCTCCCATAATATTTTCATGCAAACCCCCCAGCAGATTCCCACAGACTGCTGCTTAGTGAGTTTCAGGCCAGACAAGTGGCGCTGGGGAGCGCTGGTTCTCTGAAACCAGGGGAGTATTGGCCTGCAGTGGAGGCCACAGTCTTTTCTTTTTTTTCTTTTCTTTTCTTTTTTTGGATTGTCACACTTTAAAAGCTCTTATTTTTTATTTCTGCCATGAACCAAAACTTTTCCCAATTTTCATTATGGAGGACACTGTCTCATTTTTGGCTTGGGAGATTTTAACCCAGAAGGCTCGAAGGCACTTTGAAATGCTCCTAAATGGCTGCAGACACGTTTGTGATGGAAGAATCGATGCAGTATTTAGCTGGAGTGTTGGTAATTGGGAGGCCGGCTGCTGAGAGTCTCGTCTGATTTAGGCATTTTAACCCACGTTCTGTCTGATGTCACGCTAATGTGTGTTGACAGGACAAAATGCATTACATGGAAAGAGCCCCAGAGCTGTTCTGCTTCCTGCATGTGCATGTGTGCGCACGCACACACACACAGTCTCTTGTGCAGAGGGACATTTGGGGGTGCTGGCTGGGAATATGGGGCAAATGGCACTTGGCATAGCGCAGGCGATCTGTGACCCAGCATCCTTTCCAGGTGTGAGAGGGGTGAAAGGCGCTTCTTTCCCAGGGAAGCGACCCCCGGCCCTTGGAACGGGCTCCGCCTTCTCTGCCAAGACGCCTGAGCAGGCCGAATTCGCGTTTGTGTGGCAGCCAAACTCCTCCTGATTTGCTCCTGTTCCATTAAGTTATTTCTCCAGCTGCACGTAACAGTTTCTAATTAGCCCCTGGAGGTGCCACATGCTCAGGGGATTGTGGGCCAGCACAGGCTGATTGATTAGGATTCCAGATCCCAACAATGAATTTAGGGATCAAATTGGTTTTAAATTAACTTCTAAAAATGCCCATGTTTACCATCTGGTTGGGGTCGAGGGCAATGCTTGTGTGGGCCCCAGAGAGCCTAAGGTAGGGACTAATGTGTTATGTGGGGATTTACCGAGGCATTTCCTTCTTTGGAGTGACCTCCCCTGCCCCAGGAAGGGTTTGGTGAGCAGACATTTCATGTAATGCCTGTGCATCTGGCCCCGCCGGGCAGGGACGGATCTGTATGTCTTTCTTCTCCATCACATTTCAGGCTGCATGGGCCACCAGGCTGGGCAGACAGCAGGAAGGGCCGGGACAGCCATGGCCCCAGAGCTCTGCTGGGGGAGACTCGAAACCGTCAGCCCCTAGCCCTCAGGGCCTCTCTACATGCAGAGCAGCCTCACTCCTAATGAGGAGCTGGGGGCCAGTCATCAGCTCCCCCCAGCTCCTTTCTACTCTAAGTAGGATTAATATCACAGCAGCCTTGACCATTGCTTGTCAAAAAGGGAGCAATTCTGAGGTCTCTAAAAGAACTCTGAGCTGCATTCCTGTCTATGAGACCCTTGTCATGTTCCTTCTCTGCCACCCAGGTCCTCGGTTTGGAGAAGGAAGGGGAGAGGACAGCAGATGCCCAGGAGCCCTCTCATCCCTATTAACAGCCCCCACAAGACTGAGACTAGCAGCTGGCTGCTCCTAGGGATGGGTTTGCCTCATCTGGCTTAGTTCCTTGACTGTCTGGTATACAGTATGCACTCAATACATGCTGAATGATGTAAGGGCTCAAAGAGCACCTGATAGGGATGACTGGACCCGTCCCTTTCTCCACTCTCCCTCCATTTACGTCTTTGCCCATTCTAGAACATTCATCTGGTGTCTTGGTTGGAAGCTGCAAACCCAGACTCCACCCTCTACCTTCATTCCCACAACCTCCACTAGGGAGCCCTAGCATTTCCTCTCTTGAGGTATAAGCAGCTAACCCCAGGACACGGGTGGGGCCTCTGTCTTGAGTGGCACAGAGAGTGGGGACAGCAGGGCACACTGCTTGGACACATAGGGGAAATGATAATCCATCATCTCGGTGTCGCTGCCACACAACCAGGTTTTAAGACCCAGGGGTCTATTTTAATGAATGGGTTTCCATTCAGTTCGGTGTGGTTTATCTTATCCTTGTAAAGACTTTTGGCCTAGGAAGGGCTTTGAGGCTCCACCAGCCCCAGAGGGGTCTCAGTCATTGAAGTATCATAAATTGGGCTGGGTACCATGGCTCACACCTGTAATCCCAGCAAGTCGGGAGGTGGGGCAGGAGGATTGTGAGTTCAAGGCCCAAGGCAGCCTACATAATTTAGAGAGACCTTGACTGGAAATAAAAAATGAGATGGGGGTGCAGCCCAGTGGTAAAGCACTAGCAAAGTATGTGCAAGGCTCTGGATTCGCACCCCCTCCCCGTACCAAAAAAAGAAGAAGGAGGAGGAGGAGAAGGAAGAGGAGGAGGAGGGAAGGAGAAGAAAAAAAGAAATGTCACAAGTCCCACTCTGGTACTGATGTACCAAAAGCACATGAAAATGAAGCTAACTTCCTACCTGTTTGGAGAAAGGGCTTTGAGAGCTTTCTCCAGATTAGGCCAGAATGTGTGAAATGGCTTCCTTTACAGTCTAGGTAGATTATTGGCAGTAGGGTTCGCTTTGGAGTCTGGGGCGCACCTCACAGAGAGGGCAGTCCCCTTTAGATGGGGGACAGTCCCCTTTAGATGGAGTAGCCCCACCCAGAAGATAGGCCATGGGCCATCTGGGTGTGGTGTGGGGGCCATCCCACACAGCACTGCGGTGACGTGGCCTCCAGATCGCTCCTGAGGGCAGCACTTGGAGGGTGTGTGGCAGGCCTGGCAGAGCCTTCCTAGGCCATTCACCAACATCTGTTGACCCTGACCAGGAGCCAAACCTGGTGCCAGGGCGTGCCACCACTTCCCTGGGGCGGGCTCTAGTGCCCACTCGAGAAGGCAACAGACAAGTTAGGAAACAGCAGAGCTCCAGGGGGTGCCGAGTGCTGGGAACTGTGCAGAGTGGGGACGGGAGGAGACAAGTGAGCTGAGAACCAAGGAGGAGGAAACTTGCCTAAAACCATGTGCCCTGTAGGGCAAGAAATGGGATCCTGCAAGGTCCATGAGGACCAAATCTGGGGGATATGGGCTGTGGAGGATCAGACCAGGGAGGGTGGACAGTGTTTCCTTCCAGAAAAATCCAGCCAGCCTTGTAAAGGCCCGAGAGCAGATGTCGCAAACAGAAGGGACAGCATGTACAAATGTCCTGAGGCCAGCAGGTGAGAGTACAGGGCAGTGATAATAGCAGGGCAGAGGAAACCCTCAGCAGGAACCATAGGGACTGCTGGGCTGGGTTCAGAGGTCCCCTCCCAGGTCCCCAGACTCACCAGGGTGCTCTGCAGTGGGTGCTGGTAGCCAGTAGGCCGGTGCTGCTGCCTCTTTGCCCAGTCAGTGTGGATGTTCCCCAGGTATAGCTCCTCCACTCCCCGAGGCGCCATGTGGGGCTGTGGGTATAGCTCCAGGTTGAGCTCATGCATGCTGAAGCCCAGAGTTGTCAGGCAGTCCCCCTGGGCCCCTGTGCTCAGCAGTTCATACAGGACCCCAGGCAGCCAGGCCCTGCCCAGTCCTGGCTGGCCTAGGTCTGGTTGAGGCTCCTGATGACGTCAAGCAGGGCTCTGCGGCTATGGAAGATGATTCCCACCTTGTGCAGGAGGTAGTTGGCCGTGGTGGCATCCTGGGTGACCCAGGAGGCCTGGTGCAGGTGGATTCTGCCCTTGATGAGCAGCTAGTGAGCCGGCTTCCAGCAGGAAGGATCACTGCAGTAGACCTGGTGGGGCCAGGAGAGGTGGTTGGAGTGGAAGGTGTAGAAATGGGTGAGGGACTCTGGTCCTGGGCGCACCTCGCAGCTCCAGGGGAGGAGACAGGTGCTGGGCAGGGAAATTAATCCCCCCCGAGAGTCCCTCTCCCCCTGGGCTGGGCTCCTGCTGCCTCAGCCTCCAGTTTGGGCCTCTGTTTTCCTGCATGGTTTAGGCCAGCCCCGCTCTTGGGGCTGGGAGCCTTCCCTTCAAAGCCTCTCCCCTGCACAAAAGCTTCCCAGCTCCTTCCATTTGATCCTCAGGGCCCTAACTCGAGGCCTCACTGTGCTGTGAGCTCCACAGGCAGAACCCTGGCTCCTTCCCCACTGGGTCCCAGCCCGCATCCCTGCTGTGTGACGGGGTGGGGAACGACTGAATACGGGGTGATGGCGTTCAAGTTCTGTCCCCTTCTTTGGTGAGCAGACTTCTCTGACCAGGTTTATCCACAGTGCTGGGGCATGCAAAGTTTTTCCACAAAGCAATCAGATAATAAATACCTTTGGTTTTGTGGGCCAGATGGTTTTTGTCACAACCACTCAAGGTTACAATTGCAGAGCTAAAGCAGCCATAGATGATATGTAAATGAACGGGCCTGGCTGTGTGCCAATAAAACTTTATTTATGAAAACAGGTGGTGGGCAGACTTGGGCCTCAGGCTCCATTCTGCTAGTGATGTAAACAAGTCCAGGAGGTGGACAGGAGGGAAAGGGAAGCGAAATGCCTCCCAGAGCCACAGCAATGTCCTAGGCTGGGGCAGAAGCTTTCAGCTCTTCCCCATGGAGGGCTCAGATGGGTGGGGGGTGGACGAATCCTCTACCCACACTCACTCTACCTGGCTACCACCCCTACTGCTGTTTTGTTGGTATTTTTTAACCAGGGCTGTTGGAGCAGAGCAAACATGCTTTTGCCTAGCAAGAAAACAGTTCTCTTTCCTTTCCTTTTCTTTTCTTTTCATTTCTTTTCTTTTCTTTTCTTCTTTTCTTTCAATCTTTCTGCTAATGTTAAGAGGCAAGTCTGATCGGAGCTAATGCGTCTTTACCGCCAACCTCCCTCCTCTCCTAGAGAGAACAGACTTGGAGCCTTAGGTAGGCCATGAATCTAGAGAGAACCTCATTATGCTGTTTTGTTTCATTGAGTTTCTTTTTACAGTGACTTCTTATTTATGGCAAGTGGCTCTGTTCTCCGTATCCAGGGTGATATTATGCTTCCTTTAAAAATAATTATGTTACACTGTAAATGTGCGCAGTTTACTGTATGCCAATTATACCTCAATAAAGCTGGAAAAATGAATGAATATGTTTAAGTAAATAAAAGCCAGTTGGCTTAAAGAAGAATAGCAAGTGAGCGCCAGAACGAGGGGTGCTTGCAAATGAGGCCGGGTGCACCGCAACGTCAGGGCTCCCACGATGCCTGGGGGGCGGGTGGCATCTGCCCAAGGCGTACAGTAGGCCATGCTGGACATCTTCCCACGTCCCTACCGCAGATTAGCAAGGCCTGTTTGGAGAGTGCAGGGGGTAGCTTTCTAGGAAGAAAGTTCTGGAAGAAGTTTCTTAGAACTGCTCCAGAATACTGTTGCTCAGGGACAGGAGCAGCCGGACCAGTGTCCCCTCTCCTGGTGTCCTGGTCCTGCTGAGGTGAACCTGGTCATGGGCACCTGGGCCCCACCTGGACTGTGGCTGACGGGGTGGCACACAGGGGCTGGGAACGCCGTTGAAGTCCCTGTGCAGACCCTCGTCCCCTCCTCCACCCGAAACGCATGTTTGCCGGTCAGGCCTGTCTGTGAGCTCTGGGGTCACATGGAGGATGTGGAGTCCAGTCCCTCACCCCAGAGTGACTGGCCCAGGGGCTGTCAGAGGCCAGACACGGGATGTGGGAGAGGCCACACCGCCCCACCCCAAAAAGGAAGGTCACTGTTGCCACAGATCGGGTGTGGCACAAAGGGCAGGAAGGGGCAGTCTCGGGCCTCTGATGCTGGTCACGCCCCTCAGATGAGGAGGAGACCTGGGGGTCTGCGGCTCCCTCTGGCCTGCTGCTTCCCGCCGCAGGACTTTGGCTCAGCTGCACCCCATGCCTGGCTCTTCCCCTGACACTCTGGATGGCGGATACTTATTTCTGCCCTCAGCTGAATGTCACCACTTCCTGGAAGCCTCTCTGGCTTCCTCAAAAGACCCCTCGGGGTCATCTGCCGTCACAGCCTTGGTTGTTCCTTTCACAGCTCAGCTTAGTGCCAGTCCAAGTTTCTGTTACTGATTTCTGTGTCCTTACATTTAGGACATGCCCCACCGCCCACCTGGGGTGACAGTCACAAGATGTCGGCAAGGTCTGCACGACGGGTCTCCGTGGGCCTGGGGATCAGGGGCGCCTGAGGGCCCACACTGCCCCTTAGAGCTGTCTGACTGACACATTGACCCCAAACTCTCCACATCCAGTGGCCTCCCTGGAAGGTGAGGCAGGAGGAGCAGATCCCTCAGCTCCCTGGGGGTTGGGAGTCACATTTAGCATGCCATGGGTCCCCAGGGGCCAGCTGGGAAGGCAGAAGTGATGTGGTTGATGACCGTGATGGTGACAGCAATGCCAAGGGTGACCGGGGCCGTTTTGCCAGCTGTGCCATCCAATGTGTGCGGCAACACTGGGAGCCGGGGCTGGCACCAGCTTGGCGAGATGGCTCAGCCTAGCAGGTTTGTGACCCGCAAGTGACAATGCCAGAAGTGGAGCCCAGGACGTGAGGGTCTGGAGGCCAAACGCGTCACTGTGGCTCATCTTACACCCTGGAGCGGGCCAGAGGGGACGATCTGAAGACACCCAGAGGGGACACTGAGTGTGCACGTGCCTCAGGAGCCAAGAGCGCCGGCGTGGCTCTGGGCCCCGCTGTGCTCTGGGTCAGCTCCATGGGCTTCAACCAGCCAAATGGGAGAAACGGACCCAAGCCATCGACCAGGGCTAAGGTGGCCGCCATGGATGCATTGTCACTGGGGCAGCTCTGTGGAGCGCAGCAAATACAATGGGAGCCTTGAAGGGTCCAGCTGGGCTCCTCCTCAGTAACCCCATGCAAAGCTGATGTGCTACAGGAACCTGAGCCAGGACGCGCCTGTCAGTAGGCGGGTGACCACGTTGGACCCAGGTCCAGCATCATCCCCAGGAGCCCCAAGCTGGGATGGACGTACCTCCGCTTCAGCGCTGTGCGCCTTTTGGTGCTTTGGGGCCATCTTTGTCAGAAGGTGTTGGGTTCTCCGGATTCAATTTTGCAGGTTAATTCCAACATCACCGGTGTCAATGGAACCTGCCTGCAAGTGTTGATTTGGAGAATGGATGGAAGCAGAGAGAGGAGAAGGGTTAGAAGGGGTCAGCCTTATTTGCCTGGTCAGAAAATCAAGCTTACATTTCAGCGCGAAATAGAGAACGGGCCCTGAAAATTATATTGTCATTGTTTCCACAAAACTCTGGTTTCTTGAGGAAATGTTTTCTGTTCAAAGGAAAACAAGTCTTTTGTTTCCTGGGCCTCTCCGAGGGGACCAGGAGTAGATGGCCCAAGACCTTGTGTTTTGTCCCCAAACCTCAGATACTATGCTCCCCCCATGGGTATTTACCTTGCTTTTCTGGGAGAAATTAGGATTTAGTTATGTTAGGAGAATGTGAGGTGCTGCTAAAGCTCCCTATCTTCAGCACATGCCCACACAGACACCCAACACCGCTAGGGACCTTCCTGGAGGAAAGGCCGGAGCCCAGCACAATGCGGCCACGTGGCCCTTTGTGAAGCCCCAACTCCAAGGATGCAAGTAAGTCCATGGCATTTGCTCAATCTCAGCTTTTGGGGAGGACTTTGAGTTTCTTTTCTTTTTCACGCCTCCCTTTTCCTCTCCCCCAGAAGAGTCCTGACTAGATAAACAACTGCAGGCAGATGGTGCCACGGCTGGATTGTGCAACTTTTTGCAAGGACCTGATAGACTGAGTTAAATGCAGGGACCAAATTGATTTTTATCAACCATGGATTTTTAATTAAGAGTGGTGTCCACTTACTGCCATTCATTATTTACTGTTTACCCACTAATTAAAAATTATGCTGCTTTTGCACTCATAAGAGCAGGGACATTTGAAATTAGAGAGCATCGTTCAAATTACCTGCAGAATTAAATCTAGAGTGCCCAGTTGCTCAGACCAGCCTCTGGGAGCTGAAAATATGATCTGCCATGACCCAACGGTGCCATGAGTCAAACTCCAGGGCCAGGTCACCCGGACAAACACCATATGGAGCCTGCCTGGGGCCGAACGGGCAGTGGATGGTTGCTGAGCACCTGCCAAGGGCAGGTGTTTGGCTCAGGCTGGCTCTCCCAAGCATTGCCACAGTGCCTGTGTCTAGTGGGCATGTGCTGTGGGCATCCCCTTGGTCAGAGCGGCACCTCCACCAGCAGGCCCGTGGGAGGTGGACGTCAGCAGGCAGAAGCAGATGCCCCCGCCTGCCCAGTCTGCACAGCCAGCCACAGGGCCAGGGCTGTCGGTGGCCCCATTCTGCAGATGAAGAAACTGAGTTTCACAGGGTGCCAGGACTCGGCCTCTGTCACTGCTCAAGTAGCTGCTTTATAGACAACTTTAAAAAATGCAGTAAAATACGTCTGACATAAAATTCACTAACCGTCTAGAAGTGCAAAATTCAGTAGCATTTCGTATATGCACAATTCTGTGAACTCACTACCTCTAATTCCAGGATACTTTCTCTCTCCAGTAGGAACCCTAGCTGTTAGCTGTCACTCCCCTGCCTCTCACCTCTTAGACTCCAGCAACCACGAAGCTGTGGCCTGTCTCTGTGGACCTGCCTAGTGGAGATAGTTCACATCTGTGGACCCCACTACACGTGCCTGCATCTCACGGACTTTTCACAGCGGTCCCGGGGCGTGCACACAGCCTGCCCCCTCTGCAGGCATGCGGTGGAGGCTGGAGAGGCTGTACTCCCAGGTCAGTGACCCACGTGTTCTCCCAAGATGGTGAAAAGAGTGGATCCAGGGCCCAAGCGGAGGAGGTGGGAGAGCAGATGCAGAAAGCCTGGCTCCTTGGATACCTTCCTCTGGGGAGCAAGAAAGCTGAAGAAGAGCCCCATTTTCCCCTCTCCTAATTGGCTTGTTCTGAGGTTTACGAAGCACAGGTGGGCAGGGGGGAGGCGAGCTGGGGGATTTCAGGTGCACCGTGAGCTGCTCCCATCGCAGCCTTACACTCTGGTCTCACAGGATGCAGTCGTGATCACCAGAACAAAGCTGCACTTCTACAGTCCTTCTGCTGAGGACTGAGCTTTAAATAGGCCTGATCTGAATTTGATTCTAAAATATTAAATAACATTTCAAGTAAATGAACTTAATAAGCAAATGTGTAAGCAATGCACGGGTGCAGGAAGCAGCCAGGGACAGCGCAGAGCTGGGAGGAGGGACCAGCTCTGGGTTAGCGCGTCTCTTCAAGCCCTCAAGAGTGGAAAGGGGCAGTGTATGAGTCTCCTGAAGCTGCTGTGACAAAGAACCACAGACAATGTGGTTTAAATGACAGGACTCTCTCTCTCATAGTCTGGAGTGTGTGAAACCTGAGTCTAAAATGCAGGCATGGCAGGACAGTGCTTCCTCCACAGGTTCTGGCCAAGGCTCTTTCCTGCCCTCCCAGCTGAGGGGGCTCCAGGTGTTTTTAGCCCTTGGCCTCATCACTCCAGTGTCTGCCTCCACCCTCACATGGCCTCTTCCCTTTCTATGCGTTTCCTCTGTGTTTGCTTTTCCACATTCACATCTCACTCTCCTTCTTTTATAAGACACCAATCCCTGGATTGGGGCCACTCTAGGCCACTACACCCCCACACGTCTGTCAGCTTGTTGTGCTGTGGGGCTTGCATGTCACTGTGATGCTGAAAGCTATGCCACTGGTATCTCAGATACCAGCAGGGCCACCCATGGTGGACAGGATTCAGCGGAGCTTCCAGACTGAGACAGATTAGGGAGAAGGACCTGACAGTCCACTCCTGAAACAATTAGCCATTGAAAGCTCCATGAATGCAGAGAAGCACTGTCAAATCTAGTGCTGGCAAATGAGCCTGCCAGGCTGGACGGCATTTAGGAAACAACTGGGAAAGAGTTACCTCCTCAAACTAGAGTCGATCTTAATTATGGGAAATGGAGTAAACCCCCTAGGACCTTCTTGTGCTGATGTGGCACAACTCAAAATCAGAAGAAACATAGTGACTGCAACAGTGGGCTCAAATATAACAAGATCATGTGCCTGGCACAGTGCTGAGTAGTGTTTCATTCTGTTGCACATTGGGTTGCTATGAGTTGGATCTGACACTATGGTACCTAAAAACAACCATCCACAACAACCTCATCTAGCGCTGGAATGACATCAGCAAAGACCATGTTTCCAAATAAGGGTACATTCACAGGAGCGGGGGTCAGGACTTGTTTGTATCTTTTCAAAGGGTAGGCAACATCGCTTAAGCCATGACAGATATTGAAGGCCATCCAAACCCTAGGTCCCTCCAGCAATTTAACCTTCATTCATTCATCCCTTCACCCACACACATTTATTGAACACCAGTTGTATGCCTGGTGCCTTGACAGGTTCTGGTTTTATTAGGCTGTAAGTGAGGGCCAGAATTCCTATTCTCCCTTGGGGCTGGCACAAGTTAATAGGCCCGTGTGGGATTTAACGTCAAACCATCCTGATATCTTGCAGGAAATTCACACAATGGCCCCAGACTTCCTGTGGTTCCCAGTGCCCTTTCTTTACAACCCGCAATGCGTGCAAAATGGAAATCATGGGTCTCTGTGTCTCCGGTCAGCCACCGGGCATGGCTGCACTTCTCTCTGGGCACTCCTAGAGGTGAGCGGGCAGGCTCTTTCCTGCTCAGGTGGGGCCTTTCCCAGGTTGCCCCTTCCCTCTGCACAGGTGGGCAGGCAGACAAGAGCACCTGCTCCACCTCAGCATTTCCCAGCAGGCCCTTCTCTAGCATCGGTCTGCTTGGCCTCGTCCCCCTCTCAGTTCCCAGCACACGTGGCCACATGGATATGCTTTCTGGCTTTTGTTTTCTTTTTGACTTTTTCATTTTGAAATAATTTCAGACTTACAGAAAAGCTGCAAAGGCAGTAGATAGAGCCCTTGTATAGCCTCCAGCCAGGGGCTCTGAAGGTTAATGCCTTACACAGGCATCTAACACTTGAAAGCAGGAAATTAATACTGGAGCCCTGTGATGAGCGAATTTACCACCTCATCCAAGGCTGTCCTGTAGTCCCATTTGCAACCCCCTGGTATCCAGGATCCAGTCCAGGGTCCTAGTTGCATTTGATTGTCTTCTTCAGTCCTAGACGGGTCCTTCCTTTCTGTCTTTCACGACCTTGACAGTTTAGAAGTGTTGGCCAGTTATTTTGCAGGATCCCTTAGTGTGGTCTGATGTTTCCTCATGGCTAACCTCACCACAGTCAAATTCACCTCAGCATTTTTGCTGAGAATGCTGTAGAAGGGATGTCTGTCCTTGGTTCATTGTCCCAGGAGGCCCCCAGTGTCATTCGATCCATTCCTGGTGATGTGGACTTTGGTCACTACTTTATGGGGGGTCTGCGAAATTTCTCCATTGCCGAGTTACCCTTTTCTCTTTGAAATTAGGAATTGCTTTATGCAGTTACATTTAGAGATAATGGAAACATCTTGGTTTTCATTATTTACCCTCTGCTGATTTTGGCACCTTTTGTTGACCGTGGGCGAATCTTGCCCACAGCAAACACTACTATAGTGTTTTCTCATGGTCTTTCTCCAGATCCTTCATTCTTTCTGAATTTATTAATCGGAATTTTGCTACATGGAAGTGCTGTCCCTTTCCCCCCATTTGTTGTTGTTGTTGTTAGGTGCCATCCAGTCGGTATCCGACTCATAGCGACCCTCAGAGGGTTTTCAATGGCTGACTGCTTTGGGATTGCCTTGGGAGTGGATTGCCAGGCCCTTCTCCCATTTTTGCGGTGCTGGGAATTGAACTCAGGACCTCAGAGACTGCAGCGCAGTGCTCTAACAACTGAGCTAAATCCCAGCCTGCTTTCCCCCGACTTAGCTATTTGTTATTTCTATCCATGCCAACCCCTGGACATTTATTTTAGTTTACAGTTTATAATCCATTATTATCAATATTTTGTTGCCCAGATTGTCCCTGGTTTGGACACCGGAAAAGTCTCTAATTTGTCCCCAATGTGATTTCCACATGCTCTTGTCATTTTTTGAGCACTTCCTTATTTCCAGGCAGCGGAAGCTCTCCTGGGCCCACTTTGGATTTCCTCAGCCCCAGCCTTGGAATTAGCCATTTCTCTAAGGAGCCCCAGGTCCTTTTTCTTGGAAAATGGTGTTTAGAGACCACAATGCAGGTGCTGGGTGTGCTCACTGCTGGCAGGGGGCTTCTCAGTTCCTTCCTTCTTCCCTTCCCTTCTCTCTGTCTTTCTTTCCTCTTTTTCACTCCTTTCTTCTCTCCTCTCTTCTCTCTCCCTTGCTTCCTCCATCCCTCCCTTCCTTCCAGGCTCCTCCCTTCCCTTTTTGCTGACTCCCCCTAGCATAACTACCCTGTAAGGACAGGGTCCTTGTATCTCTTGCTCACTCATTCCCCAGCATCCACCACAGCGCCTGCCAGGTGCTTCACAAAATATTTAAATCATTGAAAGTTCTCAGAACAATGAGCAATGTGAGGGCTCTTTGTTGACACTTCTCCCTCTTCTCAGGATGTGGCTGTCAGGTTCAAGCTTGAAGTGGGAGAGGACAAAGAGATGATTTGTAGTTGCTCAGATTGCCTCAAATCTGGCTGAGGGTGAAAGGGGGACCAATCAGGGAGTTTCCAGTAGGCTTGAGGCCCAGCTGGACCAGGAAGGTGGAAAGGAAAGAGAAGTAGGGCCTGAGGAGATTCAGTATGAGCATCGGATTGTGTCAAGTCTTGATCCAGCCTCAGTGGTTTTCTTTAAAGCCCCATGCACCTGGGACCTGCCCCAGCTTAACCAGTCTGTGACGTGATCCCACCCTCTTCCAGGCAACATCCTCAAGCCCCAGAGCCTCAGACATGGCTGTACTGGTGCATGATGTTTTCTAGTAGCCACATTTGAAAGCACTAAAAAGAAACAGGTGTCATCAACTTTAACAAGTATTTTATCCCATCCCAAATATTATATTTCAACATGGAATACATACAAGAACTATGAGTGAAATATTTTATTTGCTCTTCTCTCATGCCGAGTCCTCAAAATTTGGTATGCACTCTACACTCATGCTCCACTCAATTTAGACTAGCCGTATTCCAGGCGACAAGTGGCTGTGGTGTGGGACACAGCTCCAGCTTAGAAATGAAATGTGTCCCCATTTGCTGTGTTAAAGGTTTTCAAGTTGGTTTCTGAAGATTCCTGAGGTTATCTTTGGGGAGAAATGCGTGAGTGGGGTCCAGGCTCCCACCTCTGCTTTGGCCCAAGCAGCCCTGCCCTCTCTGGTGTGTACGCTGGGAATCTGATTAAGATTTGCTTTAAAAAATTGTGCTTGCTTAGAAATTTAAAGAAGTCTGGAAACTTCTGGCTTATTTCAAAACCCTCAGCTTGCGGTATTTCACCTAAAATGTTTGGACTTGGGAGCTTACACACATTTTGATACAAATTTCAGCAGTGGGTTCCCACCCAAACAGGAAGCTCTCTTGATTACAGGAAGCCCCTTCTGCGCTTTGCAACGTGCTGGTGCACAATGGTCAGCAAGCTCCAGAAACGGGCTGTGGAATGATAGTTGCTTCGCGCTGCTATAGCAAAAGATGTGTTTTGGGGGAAGTCACTGCACAAAAGGCATACTGGGTTTCCATTGGTGCCCCCCAAGAAGGTCACACGTTGGCATGGGAAGACAACACTAGCACATCACAGAGAAGGAAGAGAAGCTTGGAATCCTGAGCTCACAGGCCCCTCTGCTATGCGTGGCTTGTCCACAGACAGCCAACACGTGTCTCATTTGGCCATAATTGAGACTTGACATGAGACTTGACATCCACATAATCCAAGAGTCTTGGCGTTCAGAGTAGGACAGACTTTGTAATCGTGGGAAACTCAGAAATGATACGTTGTAGACCCAGTGTGACCCATTTCCCACTCCTGGCAGCTTCCCAGGCCTTTGGGATGCGCCCTCCTCTGTATAGTGACCTCCAAGTGGACAGTTCCCCCAAGGGCCTCAGGAGGGCCAGGGCACCTGGAAGAGGAGACTGCCAGATGACAACAGCAAGAGGGCCTTCAGAGGGACAAGTCATGTACCGAAAGACCGGCATGGGGTCTTTCAGTACATGACTTGTGGGTCACCACTGTGCTCCCAATTCTTCGTGAACAATCCCTCGTCTGGGTGGACCAAGACGTCAGTGGCAAAGGTAGGGCCCTGACAGGAGCCACTTGGAGAAGATGACTGCTTTGTGCTGTGTACTCCTATGCTCCAAGCTCACTTTGGAAGCCTTTTGAGAAGGGGAGCACTGGCCCCCAAGGACATCTTGCCACTGCTTGTGTTTAGCACTTCCTGCTAAGGGAAGAGGAAACAGGCAGTCCACAGAATGGGAACAGAACGGGGAGGTTGGGGAGACAAGATCTGGCCCACCACGCCAGCGCATCAGCCAGGTTTTTCTGTTTGTTTGCTTAGGAATGTTCCGGTACAAAAACCGTTCACATCAGAATTCTCTCTTGGCCTCGTGGTAATGCTAATTACTCTCACTCTGGCTGAGGTTTCCACCCAGATGAAGACTAGAAAATTCCAGCCAAAGCCCAGCTGTTTCCAAACACTCCAGGCATCGGGATGATTGATGGGAACGGTTCCCTTTCCACCCAGATGTTCTGGTGTGTTGCAGACGGGGCCTCATTAGCCCAGCTTCCTCGGCGCCTGTGTTACCAGATATGCATATAGGTCTTCAGACATTCGTGAGCTACTGTCAATGCTCTCCACCCTGGGCATGGTGGAGGTGGGTGGGGGGAGTGGGTGCTGGTGCCTCCTGTGGGTCTGGATGCAGCTCACCGGGCACTAGGTCTGCCTTAAGGGCTGTAGTTCTAAGTGTTTGCTAAACAGATCTGGTGTCTAGAAGTCTCTTGTGGCACTGAATCCTTATTAGCTCTCTTGGCAGAAGATAGAAGCTTTCATCGTTCTGTAGAACAAGAATTTGGCAAGATGGCCTCAAGGTTTTGACACATTCAATAGGAAAGAAGATGTCTATGTGACTCCTGCAGAAGGCTCCCCTTACAGCACCGAAAAGGCCCTGTGAGAAGGAATCTTGGGCCTTCCTAGAGGAAGCCAACTCTTCATGGGACCTGGGCGTCCACCAAGTCTTCCTCGGTGGGGCCCAGAACTCCCTCACTTATCGGAAACGGTTAGGCTTTGAGGAGAGAACGATGGAGGATGGAGGACTCCATGGAGAGATGGAGATCGGAAGGCTCCATGCCACGTCTTGGAGTTCCAGAACTTCCAAAGGAGTCAGGGGTGACGGGGAGCCACCCCAGCCTTGGGGGAAGCACAGCACTTGCTGGGCTGTTCTCGGGAGTCTCCACAAGGGGGCCCTCTTGAGCTTCGGTTGGGGCGGCTGGGAGCCTAGGAGAACCCCGGCCCGCCTCCTCCAGTGTCGGCTCCAGCAGAGGGCCATCGGGCGCTCTCGGTCCACTCAGTCTTTGGGGACCTCCGAGCCCATCGAAGGCCCGCTCTGGGGCCCATGCGTTCTACGTGGGGATCTTCATTTCCATTCGCATGGAGAGCGTATTTTGAGATGGAAGAGCAAGGATAATGGAGTCACCTCTTTTGTCCTTTCAGAGACGTTGGTGACATGCAACAAAAGCTCCAGCTGGAACCACAAGGAAGGGTGTCTGAGAAGCTTCATAAACAACCAGACGATACGACTCTGCGCCCAGACCTTTCCCCAAAGACGCATGTGGGGCGGTGCTTTGGGTCGGCAGCACAGAGATCTTAAATGCAAGAAAATTATTGTAATTTAACAAGTCAATTTTTCTTACATTGTGTCGAAATTAAGTTCGTGGTCTCTTTCATACATTCAAAATAAGGAATTTCCCTAGAGTGCAATTTTGTGGGAAAACCTACATCATGTTTCGAAAAACCCATTTTGTTAAGAGTTACCAGATTTTAAGAGAAATGGTAATATTTAATTATGGCATTATTTTACCGTCTAGAAAATTAATGCGCTTTTGGAGTTTCAGGAGGACGGCTGGCTGTAAGTCTGAACCCTGTTTTTAAATTACCATACAAATGGAATCCCAAAGACTCAAATATTGGCTTAAGTGTTGCAGACAAGGTACAGGAAAATGTGTTGGCTCCCTAAATATTAAATAAATAGTCCTGTCACTCTTGCCTTGTCTTGCGACCCTTGACCATACATGCGGTTATCCTGAGGAAGCCAGGACCCTGGCTCACCACAGGGAGATGGCCACAGTGGGTTCGTCATGGGAGGAGAGAAGGTAGCCTGGTGACCATTAACAGCAGTAAGATGGACACTTCTAGAAAGCTCTAGGCTGCACCACCCAAGTTTACGAATCCACTTGATCTTTGTAGCACATCTTCGGGATGGGCATCCTTACTGACCCCAACTGACAGACCCCAAAACAGAGGCTCAAAAGAAGACAGCATTGCAGTCTTGCTCAGACAACCCACAGACAGAAAGATCCAGACTCAAAGCCAGGTCTGGCAGCTGTGAATTGCAGCCTCCTTCCACCTGTGTTCCCTGCCCCTGGTCTCTGATGGACATTTATTGAGCACCCACTGTGTGCCTGGCTACGGGGTGACAAGAAATGCTTCTTCTTGGGTTCTGGGCCTGCTGTTCCCAGCCAGGCCATGGAATATCGGCCTGTTCAGTCCCGTGCTGGTCCAGGTTGCCAAAAGGAGCTGGAGAAAGAGGGTGTCCAGGGGTGCCTCACTGCCTGTGTCTTCCTTGAGGGACTTGGAAGAAGAGAAGCTGCTCTACAGAGGGAGGAGTGCGTGGTGGGCACTCCAGGCAGAGCTGTGGAGGTAGTGGGGAGGAGGGAAGCACAGGGCCATGGGGAAATGGGGTTGCCATGGGGGAGACGAAGTGGTGAGGGCCAAGGGGGCTGCGAGGAGACCTGGAGCACCTGGGGGTCTGGAGTGGGAGGAGATCCCTGCTTGTTCTCAAAAACAGTGTTCCAGAGGCTGCCACACCCACATGGGAGGACAGCTGCCTGCAGAGATGGATGTTTTCTATTTGACTCGTTTCCTGTCCGCTTTGACTCAGCCCAGCAACGGACACAGGAAGACTGGGGTGGTGTTAAGATAGACTATTTTTACAGTAAGTCAAGTGACAAGGAGTTAGTTGACCTGAAGTGAAACGTTGGCTTGGCTGTAGGAGAGCAATGGCCAGAGGTGCCCAGTTTGGCCTTGGTGGTCCCACTATTATGGTGAGGATGGAGGGGTGATGCACGTGTGAGGGCGGCTGGCAAGGAGGGGCCTAAGAGGCCAGGCTGGGCCATGGGGGCACGGAGGGGAGCGGAGATGAGATGAGGCCCCCCTAGGGGTGAAGGTAATGGTGAGGGGTGCAGGTCCTTGGCCTGGGGACGGGGACAATGGGGTGCTGCTCCTGAGACAGAGAACTGGGCAGGAGTTCTGGTTTGGGGGTGTGCTGCTCAAGCACCCAGGGAGGGCATGGCGGGGGCCCGGACCCCTGCCCACAAGGTGCACCCAGGCAAGGATGAGGGCAGAGGAGTGGCGTCCCTCAGCCAGTGGCTCGGGAGGGGCCTTGGTGAGTGTAAATGGGCAGGAGCAAGTGGCTTCATTAGAAGGACCATAAGCAAAATACAGCAGGAAGCCCAGTGAGATCTGCCATCTGCATACACAGCGAACAAGCTTTTAGTATCCGTGTCTCAAATACTGCCTGGGTAGGGTAAGGGTTGGCCCTTGGGTGGAGGAGACAGGCCAGACCAGAGGGAGGTGAGGGATAGATTGTGGCTAAGGGTTTAATTACTGTTGTTAAGTAAGTTCTTCCATGCTCTTCACAGGGGACAAAATCAGAAAACACAGAAAAGCATGAAGATGAGTTCAAAGCTCCACTACAGCCACCTCCCCTGGGGGATTTGCCATCTTGCTACTGGTACACACTCCTCTCCAGATTCTAGAGCCCCCAGCACAGGGACTGGGGTCCCCTCTCAACTTCAGCTCTGCAACAAATCTGGTTCTTGGAAGGCAGGCAATTCATTTTCATTGAACGAATGAATAAATCTTTCTAGGCTTTTCTTCTTTTTGTACACACATAATGCATATATTCAATTATGTTTTTAACAAAAATGGGATCATCCTGCGCATATTATTTGAGATCTATTGTTTTACCTTAATAAGAGATTTTAAAGGTCTTTGTGGAAGGTTGGTTTTTTTAAAGACCCGAGGGATTAATGCATATTCACGGTCTGCAGGGGAGGAAGCGGAGACGTAAGGCAGTAGAACAGGAGATGTAATAACCAAGGGAAGCTGGTGCCCTAATCACGGAAAGTCCAATAAAAACAGGGTAAACTCTTCAAACAAAAGCAATACGTGGCTTGCAGTGGAATTTTCAAAATGTATAAAAAAGGTGTAAAATGAAGAGTGCAGGCCTCGTTCTACCCTGAAGCCCTGGTTGCTCCCTCCAAAGTGAATCACTTTAACAGTTCCTTGCTCATCCTCCCAGAAAATAGCTTCGTGCTGATCTCTGCATATAAATGTATATGTTTTTTATTTGACTATTAAAATTTTTTTATGAATGCAATCTTTCTCCACACATCGTTCTGTATTTTGCTTTTTATACTTAAGTTATCAGAGCTATTTTTCCACCTTAGACTCACCTCTTTATGGAAAGGAAGATACAAAGCAGCACGCCATCTTGTATCTGAATCGTGGTTTAGTTAACTGTTCCTCTGTTGTGGCCATTTAGGTTGTGTCTATTTTTTTTCTATTTCCATTATTTTTTTTTTTTGGCTATTATCAAAACAATAATACGTTGGACATACTTTTCGACATATATTGCTGTTTTAGGTGTGCCCAATAGAGAAATTCCTAACAGTGCAATTGTATGTGCATTTCACATGTTAATAGATGTGGCCAAATTGTCCTCTGAAAATGCTGTTTCGACTTCTTGTCCAGCAATGATGTGTAAGAGTACTTGTATCCTGCCATCTTTTGGCACACTGGATATTATCAAATAGAAAAATGATGACTTTGTTGTTGGAAGTCTAACAGATGAATACTGGAAGAGAAATTACAAGTGAATGGAGGTTTGTAATTCATTGCACTATTTTGTGTGTGCCTACAAATAAACAAGGAGCACAAGTCACTAAGCAGTTCCTTCATTACCGTGGGTGCAGACCCCTTTGTTTATTTTCACTGCTGTCTCTCTGACTCAGGCCACTTTCATTTTCCAGCTGAAACACTGACCTTTTGCTGTCTCCCTGGGTTCAACACGAGTGCCTGCAGTTCATTCTCCAGGAAGCAGCAAGTGCGATCTTTAAGAAGTATAAGTATTCTATCTCAGCAACACACTGTCTGGATATTTGAAGGGATTCTGCCTTGTGCACAATTACACTTGACATAAATGATACTTTTTCATAAAGCAGGAATGCCTCTGAATTCCCTGGACGCCAAAGTGTGCTGAAGTAGGAATTGTGGAGACCTTCCTAAGGGCAAAAGTCAATGTCACCCTTGTCTATGGCATGAAACGGGGTGGGGGGGGGCAGGGAATGGTCTGATCTTAAGTTACTGGTGCTCCTTGGCTTCTGGGAGAAGCAAATATGAATGATCTCTTGAGGGAACCATTATCATTTTAGACTCCATGATTTCCACAGAGTAAGATCAAGTAAATGTGAGTGCTCAATTAAAGATCACCAAATACACAAGTAAACAATCCATTATAGAGTAAGAGTTAGAAGAAACAAAAAGTATACATCCCAAGAACACTAGTTGTTAGAATTCTCTATCACAGAATACATGGTGTGTATGAAATGTTTAATGAAATAAAATATGAAATTTTAAAAATGAACAGATAATATGAGACTACAAAAGTTACCTAGCAGACTTGAAAGAAAGAATCAATTAAATTTGGAGAAATAAGAAAATAATTGTCAGAATAAAAATATTGCAGCTGGATCATGGAACAGATTAGACACAGTTGAAAAGGAGATCAGTGAACTGGAAGACAGATGTGAAGAAGTTATTCTTAAGTCAGAAAGAAAGAGAGAATGGAAAACTAAGAAAAAAGGGTTAAAATACATACAAGATATAATAAGAAAGACTAACTGATGTCTCCCAGAAGGAAAGAAAAGAAAATGCAGAGGAGGAGCAAAAAAAGGTAGAGGTGAAGGAAAATGTCTGGTAATTTTCCAGAAATGGTAAAAGACACCAAACCAGGAAGCATGGTGAGTACCAAGTAGATTAACAAAAGAAACAGACACTTGAATCTGCAGAACACCAAAGAAAAGAAGAAGAGAAAATAGCCACCTACCTAGTTTTGTGTGTTCACCAAAACAATCTTCCAAGGATGAGGGTAAAACAATGGTAATTTTCAGGAATAATACAGAGCACTTAATACCCTACTAAATGTTTTTTCTAAGTAAAGGAATTTATAAAGAAGGAAAATTTATTGGAAAGAATGACTAATTTTAAAGACAGGATAATTAGCAAAGAATTTGAAAATGTTGTGAATTAAGGGAAGAAAAAGGAATAAAACAATCAACTTTAATTGTGTGGGGTCAAAAAAGGAAAAGAAGAAAAAGGAAAGAACTAAAATGCTGGGAAATAGTTGTGCATAACATAGGAGAGGAATGATTATGTTAGTGTTCTAAATTTCTTGCATTAATTAGTATAAAGGTTAAGATATGATTTTGGAGGTAACCACTAGAACAGTGGAAGTATTGTATCATTTCCAAATGAGAATAAATAGAGAGAAATAACAGCCATTAAAATGTACACAGTCAAGCTAACACCTTAAATATTAAAAGAGACAAGAAAGGGGAGAAAGAACACACAAACTACAATTTGTAGAAGATAAAAGATGATTAAAAACAAATCTGAATAAATGTAAACGGTTTCACTTGCCATTTAAGGAGATGATCAAGTTGGATTTAACCCCCCAGCTCCATGTTACATGCAACAGACTTGTGAAGATTAAGGATCCAGAAAGGTATGAAAGTAAAAGGGCTGAAAAAAATATACCAAATACTTAATAAAAGGAACATGGGTGGCTACATCAATAGCAGCAGAAGAATATATAGTAAGAAACATTATTAGGGATATGTGCGGTTACTCTATAAAAGGTCCAATCTACATGGAAGATATAACTATAAAATAGCGTCAAAATATACAAAACAATGATTCCTACAGATATAAGGGGATGTGGACAAATCCATCAACACAATGAAAGATTTTACCTACCTGTTTCAATTTTTGTTTTTAAAGTTTTGGGTTTTTTTGTTTGTTTATTTGTTTGTTTGTTTGTTTTTGGTACTGGGAATTGAACCTGTGTCCTCTCACATGTGAATCACACACTGTACCACTGAGCTACAGGTCTAGCCCCTAAATTATGTTTAGGTCAAGTAGATAAAAGACTAATAATAGAGCAAAAGATTTAGAAACACAATGAAAGAGTTTAATTTGTCATATGTGTGTTGTGTGTGTGTGTGTAGGGCACTGCCTAGAGAGACAGTTTGCCCTGGGACCTATCTAGGCCCACTCAGAGGTCTAAGGCTTGTTCCCCAGGCAGTAACCTTTGCCCTACATCTGGGAACCCCTGGGGGACAAGCTTCTGAAGATGACACTGGCATCCAATCCCTTTCTTCAGGCCTGTCGACACTGATTGGCTATTTCCAAACCACTGAACGGCTTCTGATTGGACTGTTCAGGAACCACCCCCAATTGGTCACTTTACAAACCCAAATTTGCATATCCCCCTGATTGGCCAAGACTCGTATGGGGTGACTGCCTCTGATTGGTCCCTGGCTAGCCCCTGGAGAGTATATAAGGGCGGTACATGGAGCAGTATGGGTCCTTTCCATTGACTGGGACAGACGAAACAATAAAGAGCTGTTGGAGCAGAGCACTTGGAGTCAGCGTCTTCACTGGGAAGAAGAAGCAAGGAGCCGCCATGGGCATAAGCCTCTGAGCCTGCCTTTCTCAAGGCTTCTCAGAGCAGCTGTGGGCATAAGCCTCCTTTCTGGTGGCACTGCTCTTGGGTGCTCAGCTCCCCCTCAACAGATGGCAGGTCTTCGGCAGCTGGTTCCAGCTCATGGTGGGAGCGAGTCCAGTGCCAGGGCAACACCCCACGTGTGTGTGTGTGTGTATGTGTGTGTGTATGTATGCCTGTGTGCATTGTGTGAGTATAGATACACATGAATTACTATGGTCGCTTATTAGAGAATGCACATTCCTTTCAAACATTTCAAAATATGCAACACTTACAAAAATTGACTCCCCAAAAGCCATTAAATAAATCTCAACAGATTCAAAGACTTGGTGTCATGCAGACTGCCTTTCTGACCACAATGCTACTGAATTGAAAGCCAATAATAAAGATATTTTTAAATTTTTTATGTTTGAAAATATAAAACTAAAACACTCAGGCATCAATTGAAATCAAAATTAAAAGGAGGAACACATAGATCTTAGAGCTAAAAAGTGAAAATAGTACATATGGAAATTTATGGAATGAGGAGAAAGCAGTCTTTTGAAGTAAGACTACAGAAAAGGAGACAGAACTACAGATCCAACAGATTTTTTCAAAAATTTATGATCAATATCTGTATCTCTTTCTATCCCAAAGAATTGAATTGTTAAAGAAATTAAATAGTAATTTTTAAAGTCCCTCTCCACCACACAAAACATAAACAAACAAAAAAACCAAAAAACTAAAGCAAAAGCAAAGAAGGAGGAGGAGGAGGAGGAGGAGGAGGAGGAGGAGAGGGGGAGGAGGAGGAAGAAGAGAAGAAGATGATGACAACAACGATCACGTCAGGGTATTTTTATAGATAAGCTGTACCAAACTTGAGGTCTCAGTACCAAAGGCAGGTACAGGTTTTGTGAAGCCTGATACTCATTGAATTTGGGAGCCCTCTCATGAAAGAATGCAAATTTATACAAAAACTTAAAATTGGCATTAAATATTTATTTATTTATCTTTATAGTGCTGGGGATAAAACCCAGGGCCTGCACAGACTAGGCAAGGCCTATATCATTCAGTCATATCCCCAGCCCCAAATATTTATTTAGATTAAGGGAAAAAAATCACAATAAATTATAGTGCTCACACAGCTGACAAATACCAAAAGCATAATAAAATCTTGAAAAAACAGCATACCACTTTCATTATTTATCTGTTTGGATTATTGATAATAGTTTCCCTAAACATTTTGGATTGTATTGTCCTTGATTGTCTCATCCTGTTACAAAGACTTTGTCTTTTCATTTTCTATGCCAAGAGGAGAAAGGTCATTCATCTTTCTTATTCTTTTGTTAATTGATTTTTTTTTTTTTTAAGAAAGGGTCTCACTAATTTGCCTAGGCTGACCCAGAACTCTGGATCTTCTGGCTTCTGCCTCCTGAGTACTGGGATTATAAGAGTGTGCCGCCATGCCTCACTTGAAAATAAGTTTTGTTTTTGATAACTCAGAAGGATATTTTTCACCAGGCAGAGTGGCTCATGCCTATAATCCCAGTGACTCAGGAGGTGGAGGCAGGAGGATCACAGGTTCGAGGCCAGAGGCAGCCTGCATAATTTAGTGAGACCCTGTCTAAAGATAAACAATTTAAAAATGCACTGGGGGTGCAGCCCAGTGGTATAGCACTTGCAAAGTATGTGCAAGGCCCTGGGTTCAACCCCCAAGTACCATGCACAAAAAGGCTTTTTTCAGCTCTACAATTGATTATAATGCCAGAGCGCTTTAGGATTGCTATGGAAATGTGGAAAGCCTCTGCGGGGCTTTCACCTGTGAGCTCTAAGTTGTGCAGTGGTTTTCTGTCACCCCACTTCTGGTTCTGTGCACCCCACGCCTGTCTCTCCTCTACCACCCACAGCTCTGGTGCCCAGAGCCAGAGGATGCATTCCGAGGCACCCTGGGGTCATGGCAGAGAGAAGCCACCCCATCTCGGCCAGTGAGAACTCACGCTTGGTGGGGCTGCAGGACACATCAGAGGAACCTCACTAACTAACCAGATTCATGCCTCAGTGCCTCCTTAAATCTGCTCCCTGGACCCCCCAATCCCTGAGGTCACTCCCTCAACACAGCAAGGTGGTGATGGAAGGGAGTTGGAGCACAGGGAACTCATGGGGAAGAGGAAGAAATGGAAGAGACTTTCAGTGTTGGCAAAACCTGACACCTCTGTGGGCGCATTGCCAGGGCTCCATCCCTCCACCTCCTAGGCTTTGGAAAGGACACTTGCAAGAGAGACTGTGAAGCCATCACAGGACAGTGTGACAAAGGAAAATGAAGGAGAATGTGAGAGAAGAATCTCACATGTGGACGTGGTTGCAAAGGTTCTACATACAGTATTTGGAGCTAGAATACGGTCATATTTAACAAAGATAATTCATGCTGTCCATGTTGGGACTGTCCCAATACAGAAGTGGTTAGCATTCGCAAAATCTGTAAGTGACGTTCACTACATTCACAGATTAAAGACCCATTCATAGATGCAGAAAAAGCAGGGGATAAAATCCCACACCCATTCACAGTCAAGGGAACTTTTCCAATGAGAAATTGTTTGCACTGTCCTTATGCTGATTAAGGGTAGTATCAAAAATCTCCACCCTAAATGTGATTATTTAATGGTGGAATACTGAGCTTTGGAGATCTGGAGTAAGGCAAAGATGTCTTCCTCACAGTGAATGCTAATTAATTTCATGGTTTTAGTGAAGGTCCTGGCAATAAAATAAGAAAAAGAAATAACAGGTACGAGGATTAGAAAAGAAATGAAATTATCACTAATTTTGTGTAAAAACTCAGTATCTACAGGTAAAATATTAGAAATAATAAGTATTTGGCAATATGGCTGGATAAAAGAAATCAATGCACAAAAATCAGTTATATTCCATAATAGCAACAAACTGGGAGGGGGGAAGATACCATTTATAATAATAGTAAAAAGTAGAAAATACCTGGGAATACATTTTATAAAAATATGCAATACATACTCAAGGATATTATGAAAATGTATTGAAAGACACTGAGGAAGAATTAATAAGTGAACTGAGACAAATTCATGGAGAGAACATATCCAGAGATGTCTGTTCTCTACAAACTGACCCATAGATACAATAGGGTCCAGTCAAAATCCCAAAAGGTCATCTTATTTTATTTTTTTAGGATCTTGACAAAATGGTTATGAAACATGAAAGCACAAAGGTGTCAAAGGTTGAAGGAAAATAATATCCAGGGGTGTGTTATATGGCGGCTCAAGATCTATGGAAAACTAGAAACTTGTTTATTCTGAGAGAAAGAAATAGAGTACAGTGCTCAGAGACAGACTGGAAGTTTTGGTAAGCTGCTGATGAGTGAGGAAGAGAGGAAAAGTTGGCCAGTATAATTGATTATCTAAGTGGAAAAGAAACAAGTCAGTAAAAAAGAAAAAAAGAAAGAAAGGAAAGGAAAAAGAAGCTGGATTCCTTTCTAACGTCCCAAATCAATTTCCAATAGATAAAAGACTTAAATATGAAAGGTAAAATGCAAGTGAGGCTGACTTTAGGACAGCAAAGGATTTCTTAAACAAAATACATAAAGTGCAAAAAATGCTGAGAGACCAACTGGTAAAAATTATTATGTTAAAATGAGAAACTTCTGGTACTCATTGTCATTATTAGGTGCCATTGAGTTGGGTCCGATTCATAGTGACCCTATATACAACAGAGTGAAACACTCCCTGATTCTGTGCCAGGCACATGATATTTTTTATGTTTAAGCCCATTATTGTAGTCACTGTGTCAGTCCATCTAGTTGAAGATCTTCCTTGTTTTCATTGACCTGCAATGCTCCTAAACATTATGTTCTTCTCCACACATTGGTCCCTCCTGATAACATGTCCAAAATACATTAGATGCAATCTAGACATCCTTGCTTCCACAGAGCACTTTGGTTGTACGTCTAATAGGACAAATCTGTTGGTTCTTCTTGCAGTCCATGTTATTGTCAATATTTGTCTCCAGCACCATAATTCAAAAGCATCAGTTCTTCTCCTGTCTCCCTTGTTCGAAGTCCAGTTTACACAACTGTATGACGTGACTGAAAATACCATGGCATGAGTTAGGCACACTTTCATCTTCAATGTGATGTCTTTACATTTCAGGACCTCACAGAGCTCTTTAGCAACAGCTTTTCCCAAAGCAATTCATCTTTTGATTTCTTTACTGCTGCTTCCATGGGTGTTGTTGATTGTAGAACCAAGTAAAGCAAAAATTTTGACCACCACGATCTTATCTCCATTTATCATAAAGATGCGTTCTGTAAGGACTTTTGTTTTACTGATGTTGAGGTGCAATCCATATTGAAGGCTGTGTTCTTTGATCTTCATTAGTACATGTTTCAAATCCTCTTCACTTCCAGCAAGCAGAGTTATGGCATAATGCAGGATATTAATGAGTCTTCCTCCAATCAACATGCCTTGTTCTTCATAAACCCAGCTTCTTGGATTATTTGCTCAGCATAGAGATTGAGGAAGTACTGGGAAATGATAAAACCCTTACACACATTTTTCTTGACTTTAAACCAGGCAGTGTTTCCTGTTCTGTTTGAATCACTGCCGTCTGGTCCATGTACAGATTCCTAAATTAAGTCCTCTGATATTCCCATTCTTCTCAATGTTACCCATAATTTATTGTGATCCACACAGCCAAATGCCTAAAACATAGATAGACATCTTTCTGGTATCCTCTGCTTTTGGCTAATATCAATCTGACATCAGCAATGATGTCCCCGGTTCCATGCCCTCTTCTGAATCCAGTTTGATTTTCCAGCACTTCCTTGCCTATCTACTGCTGCTGTCGCTTTTGAATGACCTTTAGCAAAATTTCACGTGTGTGATATTAATAATGCCATTTGATAATTTCCACATTTGGTTGGATCCCTTTTCTTGGGAATAGGCACAAATATGGATCTCTTCCAGTCAGCTGGCCAGGTAGCTATTTTCTAAATCTCTTGGCATAAACAAGTGAGCACCTCCAGTGCTGCATCTGTTTGTTGAAACATCCCTACTGGCATTCCATCAATTCCTGGAGCCTTATGTTTCACCAATTCATTCAAGCCAGCTTCTGCTTCTTCCTTCAGTATCATTGGTTCCTGATTGCATGCAACCTCTTGAAATGGTTGGTCATCCAATTTCTTTTGATATAATGACTCTGTATATTCCCACCATCTTCTTTTGATGTTTTCTGCATTGTTTAATGTTTTCCCAAGGAGTAGAATCCTTCACTACTGCCACTCAAGGCTTGAATTTTTTGTTCAATTCATTAAGGTTGAGGAAAAACAAGAGCGTGTTCTTCCCTTTTGGTTTTCTACCTCCAGCTCTTTGCACATGTCATTATAATTTTTAATTTTGTCTTCTCGATCTGCCTTTTGAAATCTTCTATTTACTTCTTTAACTTTGTCATTTCTTTCTTTTACTTTAGCTGCTTGACATTCAAGGGCAAGTTTCAGAGCCTCTTTTAACATGTAATTTGATCTTTTCTTTTTTCCTATCTTTTTAATAACGTTTTGGTTTTCTCATGAATGATGTCTTTGATGTCATGCCACAACTTGTTTGGTCTTCAATCATTAGCATCTAATGCATCAAACCTGTTCTTGAGGTGGTCTCTGAACTCAGGTGTTATGTACTCAAAGTCATAGCTAGACTCTCGTATACTTGTTCTAATTTTCTTCAGTTTCAGTTTGAACCTGCATATGAGCAGTTGATGGTCTGATCCACAATCATCATCTGGTCTTGTTCTGACTTTTGATATTGAGCTTTTCTATTGTCTCTTTCCTCAAATGTAGTCAATTTAGTTCCTATATTTTTCATCTGGTGAATTCCATGTGTATAGTTGCTGTTTATATTAGTGAAAAAATGTATTTGTAATGAAAAGGTCATTGGCCTGACAAAATCCTATCATGCGATTTCCGGCATCATTTCTGTCACCAAAGCCACATTTTCCAACTACTGAGGCTTCTTTGTTTCCAACCTTTGCAGTCCAGTCACCAGAAATTATCAGTACATCCTAATTGCATGTATGATCTACTTCAGACCACAGAAGCTGGTAAAAATCTTCTCTATCTTCATTTGTAACCTTAATGTTGGGTGTGTACATTTGAATAATAGTCATATTAACTGGCTTTCTTTGTAGGCATATGGATATTATTCTATCACTGGCAGCATTGTATTTCAGGGAAGGTCTTGAGATGTCTTTTTTGATGATGAATGCAACCATGTTTCTCTTTTATTTGTCATTCTAGGCATAGTAGTCCATATTATTATCTGATTCAAAATGGCCTATGCCAGTCCATTTTACCTCATTGATGCTTAGCGTATTGATGTTTATGTGTTCCATTCCTGTTTTGACGATTTCTAATTTTCCTATATTCATACTACATACATTCCATGTTCTAATTATTAATGGATGTTTACAGTTGTTCCTTCTCATTTTGAGTCACACCACATCAGCAAATGGAGGTCCCTGGGGCCTCCATTCCCATCGTTAAGGTCGACTGTATTTTGAGGAGGCGGCTCTTCCCCAGTAGCCTTCCAACCTGGGGGGCTCATTTTCCAGCACGATATCTGACAGTGTTTCTCTGGTATTCACAGAGTTGTCAATGGCTGATTGTTTGGGGAGTAGGTTAGCCATGTCTTTCTCCCTAGTCTGTCTTAGTCTGGAAGCTCAGCGAAACCTGCCCACCATGGGTGACCCTACTGGTATCTGTAATACTGATGGCATACATTTCAGCATCACAGCAACATGCAGCCCCCACAGCACGGCAGACAGACACGTGGGGGTCTGGCACTCATAGAAGGTTACCAGAAAGAGGGTGACAAGAAGAGCCACAAGATGGAAGTTTCCTACAATGCCATGAGTAGCCAAGGAGTAATGATGCCCGGCATGTGTGAAGACATCCTGCAAACCTTCCAGAAAAAGTGAGCCACACAGCGGCAAACCAGGCACAGGTGTGAACTGGTCCTGCACAGAGGAAGCCAGAGGATAGATAAGAATGTGGGGCCATTCATGCTCATTAATATCAGCCGTGCAAAATAAGTCCCAGTGAGGCACTACCTCGTGCTCACTGGATAAGCAGAATTTATGAATTCCCCAAATAGCAAGGATAGTTGAGGAAGAATTGGAGTCCTGCTGGGGGGGCCATAAATTGGGATCATTACTTTGGCAAACCACTGCTGTAAATTAGCTTTGTGGACATTTACAGCACGAGACCAGTGGCTTACAAGCATTTTCTGTAACAGCAGAGGTGCATTCTCTGTCACCCACTCCCAGTGCATTCACATGAGGCACAGCCCTCACACCCACCATGGGGGAAGACGCTCCAGGAAATGACATTGGCTCCTGCTCGGAGCCATCCCCTCTCAAGCATTCTCTTTTCTTCCATTATGAAATAAAAGGCCACATGGGCCCTGCTAATGGGTCCAGGACTCCTTAATAGACCGTGACTTGGATTTTGGTAACTTGCCCATGAAGTACAAGAAGGTTCCTAACAGCCTTGTTAAAAATAGCTCAAAGCTGGAAACCAACGGAACATTCATAGGTAGAATAACGAAAGGCACCGGAACGTCTTCACATCTTGGAATATTACCCAGCAGTGAAAGGTGGACAGACACAGCCACACTCAGTAGCAGCTCACTTCTTAGACATGTAATAGCGGATGGCAAAACCAAGCACAGAAGAGCAGGTATAGGAAGCTACCACTTGTCCAAAGCTCAGGAACAACCTCAGCTAAAATATGCACCTGGAACCTGCAAAGGGCCAGGGAAAGAGAAACACAAAATGGAGGAAGGCAGGATTTGTGGGAGACAAAGCCCCGGCAGTGTTGTCACTCTGAAGGAGAGAAGGGGACCTATGATGTCCTTTTATGTTGTAGTTCAAAGTGTACATTTTTTACCATTACCAAGTATTATATAATAAGAATGTACATTTGAGCAAGCCAGGCTCTTATTTAAGATTCTTCCTGTTTCAAAGCCCTATGAAATCCTGTTCTTGCCTGTGATTCCTCTTACCATGCTCTCTTACCGTGTCTACCTCTGGATGGCCACCAGCTTTCTGATCGTGTCCAGCTGGACTTGCCCCAGGTCCTTTGCACTTGTGGTTCCCTCTTGGCGGGAATGGTCTTTTGGGACTTTCTGGATCATTCTTTTAGGCTCACGTGTTCCGTCTTTAGTGAGACCTTTCCCATGACCTTGTCCTGAAGTGTCCCTTAGCAGCTGCTGCCCCTCCACCGCCTCCACACAGAGCAGTCAGGGGTGTGGATTCCTGTGTCCCACTCAACTTGCTCTCTGCCAAGCCTTAGATGGGACCTGTCAGAGTCAGGCAACCAGTAATGCCCACCAGGACCAGCTTCCTACTTCACAGGGCTGTGGTGCGCTGACAATGCAGGGACCCTTGTCTAGAAACATCAGGAATTTCCAGACAGTGAAGGCAGAGTATGGCAGCCAGTGCAGGCCCTTCTGGGCTGGGGTCAGGGCGGCTGACCTCGGGTTGGACATCTGCAAGGCTGGCCCTTGGGACCAGACAGATGCAGGACTCGCTGAGGCCTCAGGAAGGCAGCAGGGCTGGGTTTGGACCCCGGAACTCCTCAGGCGTGTTAAGGCAGGTGGGTGAGGAAGCAGGGGACTGAGTGGAAGAGAGAAGGGGGTCAGGAGGACTCCAGGAAGGCTCCCAGGGCTGGACAAGGTGGGAGAGGCTTGGGCTGGGCATGAAGGGAGGGCTGGGTGGCTGGGCAGGGCGGAGGAAGGAGGCTTGAATCTGCCTTTATGGGGGAACCCAGAGCTATTTCCCCAAGCTACGCAGACTGGAGGAGAGTCACTAGGCAAACTTACAAGTGTCCACCTGGTGCCAGGGGTCCCTCTGGGGTGGGACAGTGCAGGTGGGAGGTGGAGCAAATGGACTTCAGGGTCCCAGCATGGATCCAGAGGCCACGGAGGGCCCTGGGTTGCTTGGAGGCTGGACAGAGTGGTTTCAGAGGGCCAGGGGAGCTGGCAGCTGAGGGCGTCTGAGGTGACTGGGGGCAGCCTGGGGGCCTGAGGCAGATGCGGGGTGGAGGAGGGAGACAACAGCCTGGCTGGAGCCACAGGCTGCCCCGGGGAGCAGGCTCTCCAGAAGTCACCCACACGTGGGCAGGGGCCACTAGGAGAACTCAGGGATTTGGCACCTTATTCTGCACCCACAGTTGGGTGCCAGTTCTTCCGGCCAGAGTGTGAGATAAAGGTGTCACGGGGTTGGATCCTTCCAGAAGCTTTGAGCTCCTGGACTTTCTGTGGCTTGTAGATGTCTGCCTTCTCCCTGCCTCTCTTCATATCAGCTTCCCTATTTGTGAGTCTGTGTCCAAATGTCCCCTTTACGTGAGGACACCCGTCACACTGGATCAGGGTCCACCCTAATGACCTCATTTTCACTTGGTTACCTCTGTAAAGACCCTATTTCTGGATAAGGTCACATTCTGAGGTCCTGGGGTTAGCACTCCAACATGTAAACCTGGGGGCAGGCGACACAATTCAGCCCATAACTCTTTGCAAAGTTCACACAGCTGGTGGGTGGCTGGACCCTATGCAGTCCCCCTTAATACACAGTCACACGCGTAACATCTCTGGTCAGTGCTGAGTTGCATATAACATGATGGTCCCATAAGATTATATTGCCTAGTGAAGTCATGGCTGCCTTAATTTGCGTGGATATAATATGTGATGTTTGCACAATGATAAAATTGTCTCAAAATGTGCCTCATCTTTAAGTGAAAATTCTTATGATCTTATGCCAGTGGTGTGTGCCTGTAATTGCAGTGACTCCAGAGGCTGAGGCAGGAGGATCACAAGTTCGAGGCCAGAGGCAGCCTGCAAAACTCAGCAACAAGCTGACTCAAAGTAAAACATATGAAAGAGGCTGGGGGTGCAGCTTAGCAGTGGGGCACTTGTCTGACATGTGTAAGGCTCTGGGTTCAACCCCCAGTACTGCAAAAACAAACAAACAAACAAACAACGAAACAAAATGTAGGGAAGCAGAAGGGTCTTTTGTACCAACACTCCACCATTTCCCTTCTCAATAGCAACCTTGGCTGTTGGTTTATGTATTTTTCCAGACTGTTTTCTGTGAAGGAACATACATAAACATAGGTGTTTGGGGGGAGACAGGCTGTTTTTAAAATAAAATTTAAATTTCTGTTACGGTGAAAAATCTGGCTAATGAAATTTATATTTCAAAATAGACTGAGGCGTTGTTTGTACTAAATATGGTATTCGGTGTCTCATTTGCAATGGAAAAGTCCCTTGTTTAAAAAAATACATTATTAAGAGGCCTTACAATACAAACCACATTTTCCAATTCAATAGCGTACAAGGTCAGCCAAGCAAAGACAATGTAAACTAGCTTCAGACGCAACTCGCTCAGTGATGAAATTTGTTCAGGGGCAGCATTACAATCAGAGCCCGGGTGTGGGCTGGTTGCAGCGATGCTGAAATGTTAGCCTCCAAAATCAGCCCCCCTGGCCACTGGGAGCCCATTAAAGGATGCTTAACTTCGGTGTCAGATGTTGCATTTCCTGATTAATAAGGATATAATTTCTGAAGGAAGGAAACAAAGGGTCTTGTTCCCATAGAGGGCTGAAAGAAGAAGCTGGAGAGGATCTCTCTGAACTGGCCACCTGAGTTCTATGGACCCAAGACCCCCGCCCTGGTGACCCTGGTCTCCATCTGCATGCCAGCCTCCTGGATGCGGGTCCTGAGCTAGAGTCACTTCTAGAATACAGGCCTCCTTCCTTGTGCAATGTCCTCTGGTCCTTGGAGCTCACACCATGCTGCCCCCCTCACGGACCTCACCTCCAGCCACTGCCACTGCTCCTGGGCACCTCTGGACTGTGGGGCTGGCTGCGGTGACAGAGACCCACACAGCAGTCACTGCAGCGAGACATACTCGCCTTTCTCCTCTGCCCAGGGTCCTTCTGTCCTGTGGCTCTGTGCCATCCCCAGGCATGACCTCTGTCCACATGCTGGGCTGGGTGCAGAGTGTTTGCCTTTCTCCCACAGCAGGCGTACGCTGCCACCCAGCCAAGCCACGGGCCACACTAGCTGCAAGGGAGGCAGCACATGCTCAGCTACCTCTGGACTGCTAAAGACAGGCTTCCAGAACCCTGGGACAGGAGAGGGAGCGGGCACGGGGAGGTGGCCTTCAGGGACCCCAGCTCTCCAACTGACATGGCCATGGCAAGGCCTGTCCGAGGAGGCGTCTTCTGCTATAACCCTTCCCCTCCGGCTTCTCTGTTCCTCCCACTCCTGTCCTATGGCCTCAACCTGCAGGACTTGGTTCCATAAAGATTCGTCAGTTGACCCACCTTCCTTACCCCTAAGGGCCACTAGAGAAAAGTCCCCTTGTTGCTGCTAGGGTACACTTGCTCTAGGACCCCTTTGTCTGCTCCTGACCTTAGTGTCCCTCTTAGACCTCAGAGCCCTACCTGCTTCTGCTCTGTGAGTGACAGGGTGATCTCCCCCTCCCCCCACCTCGTCACCAAGACAACAGGTGCAGCCCTCCTCCCTTCCCCGTGGCCCCTCTCCAGATCGCCCTCTCCCTGGCCCCCCATGCACTCCGCCTCTGCTCTCTGGGCAGCCGCTCGCTCATGCGCACCTGTTCAACTTTCTCTCTGCCCTTGGCCTTGGTTTCTTCCCTTATTCTTTCAACAAAAGGAAATAAACATTCTGTATGTGTTTCTACCTTGAGCCAGGCACTTCCATCTCACGCCAAGGTATTTTTAAATTTAATATTTTATTTTTTAAACAGAGATGGCACATAGAAAAAAAACGCCTCTGAACTCCCCCATGCCGGCATTTAGTCTCTGAAACCTCCAGGTGGGGTTTCTTAGCAAAATGCAGCTAGTCACTCAATCGTGCAGTTATTACTTTCTCTGAGATTTCGATGGTTACTTTAAATTAACTCCCTGCAAGAGGCAGATGAAAATGCGAAAGTATTGCAAGACTGCAGGAGGCACAGTTGCAAATGTTGAGGTGGTGAATGCCAAGGTCTCCCACTCACCAGCCAGGGGGTTTCTGACTCAGGAAAACGGGGTGAGCCAGACGGGAGCCTCACGTTTCAAACCCCCAACCACCGAAGATACAGGTTAAACCAACTCTAACTGGATATTGCAAAGAACAAAGAATTTCACTTCACTGCGGTTGCTAGTGATTCCAAGCTAAATACACCCATTTCTTGCTCCAAATGTGTAAACACTTTTGGGAGAGAGTGGAGTTGGGAGTGAGCTTCTGCTTTTCTCTTCCTTTGCTATACTATTTAATATGGAGGCTCAGGGAGGGCAGCTCAGATTTTTTTTTAACGATATTCATGTTTTTAAAAAATGGTATCCAGTGGGTTTTTAAATGATATCCAGATTTTATTTATTTATTTATTGATTGATTGATTGCTATCCAGTTCTTTTTATGACAGTTTTTTTTTTAAATGCACACAGCTCTGGGGGTAGCTAGCAATAAGGGCTTATGGCATGCACATCATTTAGCTCACTACTCAGCACAGTCCCCCCAGTAGAAATGATCACATTTGATTACGCTTAGTTACAACCAACATTTACATTTGGTTACAACCAACATTAGCTTCCAACCAACAGAAGCCAGGAGTGACTTCTGTTGGCTGAAAAGGGATTCCTTGGAAGGGCACCAGTGCTCGCTGGATTAAGGGGTACGTTTGGAATCTCACTGGCAGGAACTGTGCTGCAGTTTTGCAGGGTTCTCTGTAGGTGCAAATGCATTTAGCTTCTGGTCCCTGTTCTTAAGATTCAGGGTCCTAGAGCAAGCGCACCCTAGCAGCAACAAGAAGACAAAGAGGAACATCACCCATAATCGCACCTCCCAGAGATAAACCCTTATTTTATATGTTTTTCAAGGTTGTTTTCAATGAAAGCATAATTGAGACCAAGTAAACTCCACTGTTTCCTGCTCTGATGATATGTCCTAACTCTATTCCCGTGGTGTTCAGTATTTTTAATGCATATGTGTGTGCATGTCTTGTGCATACATAATTTTATCAAAATTTAAGTCACTGCCTCTTGGTAGGGGTTTAGGTTTTGGTCTCCCGGCCCTCCTTTCCCTCTCTGGTTCCCTGGATATGGCTGGACGATGTCCCATTGACCTCACCACTAGTAGATGATTATGTCGCTTCTCCAATCCCCATTTCCCAGAAGCCTCTGGTGCTGCCCCACTCATAGTGTGTGTGTGTCGGGGGGTGCTGAAAGCATCTCTGGCAAAGGCAACCTGAGTCCCTGTGCCTGGAAAAGCAGGAAATTGGGCTCGTGGCTCCCTCCCCTAACTCCACAGCCCCATCTTCCTGGGACTAGTCCACCTACCATCTTTGTCTCTTCCCCCTCAGCATTCTCCTAATGCCCCAGAATGCTTGGCACTATGCTAAAGCAGAAGCATAGCTTGGTCTCAATGTTGCAGCCCACACAGCAGTGTTCTGAAACCTTCCCAAATGATGCAAGTAGCATTTACTCCTGCAGTGCCTGGCAGTCTTACCTCCCCACAGCTTGGGTAGACATTATCTTACAAAGAAGAAACTGAGGCATGGAGGTCTTAAGTTGTGAGCCAGTCAGGGGAGCAGCTGGAATGGGACCTGAGCGGTGGGGCTCTCGAGCCGTCTACTCTGACGTCTTTGTAGATGGACAGTTTGGACCCTTCCCTCTCCAACATTTACAGCAATTAGGGATCTCCCTGGAGTCTCTGTGGCCCCCTACTGCACTCTTGCCATCAAGCCACGTTACAGTGACAGTCCAGATGTCTGAGCCCCCAGGGTTCAGACTTCCTCTCAGTGGTGGCTTCTGCAAACAGGTGGCAGGGTGGGTACCTCAAATGGACATCCACTGAGTTTTCACAGGAAAGGGGTGGCTGAGGCATGAAACTCAGTGGCCTGCACATCTCAGCCACTGGGCGTGGCAGTGGGGTAGCCTGAGTGCACGGCCAGGGCGTGGCAGTGGGGTGGCCTGAGTGCACAGCCACTGGGCTCTCCTGTAGCACAGCATCTGATGCAGAGAGAGGCTGTGAGGACTGGGCGCGTGAGGTGCTCAGCAGAGCGCTGGAGTGGTCTTTCTTAATCCAAGGACTGTTCCTCCACCCCTGAAGTGAGCATTTATGGTGGGGGATCTGGCAGTCTGCGCATCCGCTAATGGCCCATGCTCGGCTGCAGATATGTCAACAACAGACCCATGCAGGGGGAGGAGAGTGGTGGTCCTCTTCCGAGGAGCTTGGGTGAAGAAAAAGCTAGCCAGAAAAAGTGCAGCAGATACAGGGGAGGGGGCAGCTATTTGTCTGGATACATAGAGCACTTACGAACCAAGAATAAAGATTCTGTTCTGAGTCCAGTATAAAGAAGCACAAAACATGCGACCAGGCAGATCCTTGGCAAAGCAACACAGGTCCAGGAACACAGACAGACACTCTTCCCTGCTCATAACGACAGGCATACAAATCCAGACCACCAAACATTTCCATCAGCAGGCCTTATACAGAAGGATGCTGGGGTCGGTGAAGATGTGGGACATCGCTACTGTCATAGGCCACCCATGGGGTTCAGCTGCTACAGTCCATTTGGAAAGAAGGCAAGGGAAAGAATTCAACACACACTTTACCACAGCAACTTTCTCGTGAGGAATGGCCACCAAAATCTGCAGGTGAGGGAGGCTGGGGGCAGGGAACAGTGGTCTAATTGGAAGTTGCAGTGTGGGAAGGCTGTGGAGGGAGCAGGACTCCATGATGCACACAGTGACAGATGTCTGTGTGACAGCATGGTGCTGGAGCTCAGGGATCCAGCCTGGTGGGTACTGTCATCTCTCAGAGGAAAGAAAGTTGGCCTGCCAAGTGGGTAGAGATGAGGATGGGCCAGTGGGACCAGAGGAAGGGGAGGAACCAAGGCGTTGGCACAGGTAGCTGCTCCCTGGGCTGGCTTCTGGGCTGCACACAGCCAGCCAGGTCTCCAAATGCCCCCTGCCGTGGTCGGCATCCTCAGCTGCAGACTGGTGTGGGTGGTGGGGAGAGGAGGTGAGGGAGAGGGAGCCAGGGGACTGACCTAGGGGAGGGGGCTTCAGAAGTGCCATGGCAGGAGCTCTGGGGAGCAGGTGGGAGGACGACTTTGGGCTCTTCCTCTCCCCATGTGTCTGTCAGCTTATCGTGCTGTTGTCAGCTTGCATGTTGCTGTGATGTTGAAAGCTATGCCACTGGTATCTCAGATACCAGCAACAACACTCATTTGAGCTTCCAGATTAAGACAAACTAGGGAGAAGGAACTGGTGCCCCACTCCCAAAACAGCCATTGAAAACCTATGAATAGTGGAGAAGCACTGTCAAAAATAGCCCCCCAGGCTGGAAGGCATTCAAAACATGATTGGGTAAGAGTTACCCTCTCAAAGAAAAATCGACCTTAATGATAACTATGGAATAAAGCCCCTGGAATTTCTTTGTGCTGATGTGGCACAACTCAAAATGAGAAGAAACACAGCACCCGCAATCATGGCTCAAACATAAAAAGATCATATGCATGGCATGGGGTTGGTAAGTGCTTCGTTCTGTTGTACTTCGGGTCACTACGAGTAGGATACTACTCAACAGCACCTAACAACAACAAATATTCACCCTCTGGCCCTGACTAGGAGACCTTGGACCTGTTTTGGATGGTACTCATCAGTCTTGTAATTACTTCCTCCTTGAAGACTTAATTGCTCTATTTGACTCTGATTTCTATGTGGGCAGGGCATTATCTGATTCCTCCCCTTATCTTCACCATCCCATACCTGTTTTAACACATACATGGTAAGGCACCTAGTACACATTCACCAGCTGCAGACTTGCTGGGTGCTTCTCTGCTAGTCAGTTTCTCTTATCAACCTCACACACTCTAGCAGGAAGTGCTGTCCCCATCCCTACCATACAGATAAGGATATTGATGATGGCAGCACTTCCTATGGGCCAGGGCCAGTCTAGGAGGTAGTGTGGAGGAAGGGCTGCGCCTGACTGCATAGCATAGCAGAAGAGGTTCTTTCTACTGGAAACAGGACTCCTTTTGCTGCTGTTGTTGGCATGGTTGAGGTATTCCACGGCCCTCATCAGCACGCAGAGCACCAGAGTGAGAGGAAAACACAGCCCTGCCAAAACAGGTGGGCAGTAAGAGACTCGCCCAAGCTCAAGCTGAATGGCAATGTACTGGGAGCAGGGCCCACCTCCTCCTTCTCTGGTCTGGGGAGCTCAGGGCAGGGTCCAGTTCTGCAGTACAGCACTGGGCACTAGGTCCTTGGTGTTAAGTATAGACCACCTGTTATCCTGTTTGATCTTTGCATCACCCTGAAGCCACAGCTATCACCATTCTCAACTCGCTGATGATGACATAGGCCAAGGGAGGCTGAATAGGCCCAGGTGACAGGAAGGCCAGGTGGGGCTCAGGCCTATTTCGAAAGATGGTACTTTCAAGCTCTCTGTAACACCTGAACACATTAGAGTCATCCAAGCCCAGCTGACTGTAGGCACACAGGAGATGTTGTGGTAGACACTAGCCTTGCCTCCACCAGCTCTCCCAGTGCCCACTGGACCACTGGCTGCTCCTCCAGCCAGTAGGTCTGACATCCCCTGCAACAAGGTTTCCCACATGATACCTTCACTCTCATCTTTCTGCTGTGCATCTCATTTCCCAGCTGTGGTTTTCCTGTTTCAGGATCTTTTGGAAACAAAAAGGGGGCTAGGAGCTGGGTTGGCACAGAGGGCTCCTAAAAGCCATTGTCATGTGAGGAAGGAACATACCAGCCCTCGGCCAAACTTATAACCACCGTGTGCACCAACATTGAATTCAGTTCCTTGCCTAGAGTCCCCTGGCTCAGCTTAGTTGCGCTCAAGTTCAAGCTGATTTTAATAGCTTCCCTTCCCCTTTGCATTGAACTATCGATCTTCACTTTGCAGACTGACTTTGGCAGTGAACCACTGTGTCTTGGAAGGTTTATCAGGGGCTCATTCTGCCTTAAAGCTTTCATTAGCGTGGTTAACTTCCAGTACGCTGCACACATATTTCCTTACGTGTAGCCTCTAACTGGTTTGCCGTGCAGATGGTTTGGAAATCAAGGAAGCGGCTATATTTGCCTTGAGCTGGTTATTTTGAATTTCAAGATTACAGCCTCGGTCAGAAGATAGTGAAACAGCTGGTCAGGATGATTTGCCTGGGACTCGCCAAGTGCAAAATGAAATTTCTGTTGATAATTTTTCTTTGTTTTAAATAATTAATACAATTACTGATCTGTATTCACATTTGATTTTTGGACATGTGTATTTTAGTTCATTTTCTTCCCCATTTTTATTCTGGGTTTCAAACAGAGTTCCACATCAACAACTAATTTATTATGGAATAGCCTGTGATTGCGTCCTAGTTAATGCGCCTTGAAATGATAACTTGCCATCACAAAGGATGTCACTAGAGATAAAAACAAGACTGAAATTAGACAAAAAAAAAAAATACAAGTGTGAAAAGAAAAAAAAAAGAAGCTGCAGTTTCTCGTTTTCCTCTTCAAGCATAAGTTATTGAGTAAGGAGATTTTTTTTTAAAAAAAGCCAGAAATTGCCACAGAGAGACCCAAAGCTGGCAGCTGGAACTGGCCTGGGACACATCTGGCATTACAGGTCTGGAGGAAGGTCAGCCGGGGCCGGCCGGTCACTGCACACACCACAACCCTGCTCCTGCCATCCTCTGTGAGGACATTTTCAGAAACACACCAAGGGGGACCAAATGGGAGAAATCAACCTCCAGATTAGAAACCACCTAGGCTGTGTTGTTTTTCTTGGGCCCCCACTGTGCCCTTGATTTCCTGATTGTTCCGAACAAGAATAACAAAATCTGTCCAACCCAGTGATTTGGACAAAGGTCCCTGTGAAAAGCTCCCTGTTGGGATTGATCTACCCAGACCAGTGGTTCTCGACTGGGGCCAATTTTGCCCCCAGGAGATGTCTGGCAACATCTGGAGACATTCTTGATTATTGGGACTGGAAGGGCACAACACTGGTACCTGGCATTAGGGGCCAGCAAGGCTGCAAAATAGCTCTCCATGCCCAGGGCGGCCCCTCCTTCAATGAAGAAGATTGCTCCAAATGTCCATGGTACCGAAGTGGAGAAACCTGGTGCGTGCGTGCGTGTGTGTGTGTGTGTGTGTGTGTGTGTGTGTGTGTGCACTCAGTCAGAATTTCCACAGCTGGGCAGTTGGTGTGCTGTTCTACCCAAAGTCTCTGGAATCTGGAGACAAAGTTCAGGGCTCATTTTGGGAACCCAAATAATGTAAGAAACTCAAGGATTAACTGGGTTGTTTCTTTCACTAAAGCAAAGGATCTGGCCGTCTGGTGGGGCAGCCAGTGGTGAAAAGAACTTTCGAACAAAAGCGTCTGGTGGAAAAAGATGTGTAGCTTAGTGCTGGGAGACACGAAGGCAGCCCAAGTGGCCCGGAATCGCAGCCCTTCCAGGCCCCAGAGTATGAACTGAGGGCTGCCAGGCTGCAGAGGGCTTCCTGCACTGGACGCTCTTGGCTTCTCTCCTGTGGCATCCACCTGACTTGCTGTGATAGGAGGTCATCCAGAAGCAAAGGAGCCGGACTCCCCAGGAGCAAGCCTCAATGTCACACCTCAGTGACTTCATTGGTGTGATGAAGAGCTCAGGACCTGCCAAAGACCACAGCCCCACGCTGGGGCTGGGACGGCAGGATCTGGGGTAACAGGCCCCGTTGCTCTAGCCTTGGTCCCACAGTGTGGGAGGGCCTGGGCAGGAGCTGGAGGACCAGAGATGGCGCTTGGCTGCCCACTGTCCCCCTCTCAGTGGGGCTCTTGGACACCCCTGGGACTCCCTGCCAGTTCTCACTTGCTGGGGAAGGGAAAGCAGCGGGCCTGCAACTCTTCACACTGTGAGCACCCCTCCCATGACCTACCTTCAAGCCCTTCATCTCTTCTCAAAGCATCCTACATGGAAATTTGGGGCTGAGAAGAAAAGGCTGGGTTGAACACTCTGACAGGCAGACGGGACTAACACACACCCATAGACTTGGGCAGCTCGTTCTACTGCAGGATCTCAGGGCCCAAGGCACCAGCTGCTGCTCATTGGACAGTTGCTTGGTGCCAGGCAACAGGCCAAGGGCTCCTTCTGCACGCCCTCTTGTATGCTTCCCAGTAATCCTAGAAGATGGCAGGGCTTTGTGAGCCTATCTGACAGATGGACAAGTTGAGGCTGCAGGAGTGGAGAGCCTCGCACGCAGGTCCACAGGGAGCTGAGCTGGTATTCTGAGACAGATGGTTAGATCAGGGCTGTCTTAGCCCTTCACCAGGAGAAGATGCTTGGGGGCTGGTCATACATCAACGATTGCGGCTGTTATTGTGGTGATGGCCCCCATAATGCTGTACCTCAGTCAGCTGGCATTTGTGGGGAACCCCCCAAGGCATCAGGAGGCTGTTAAACCTGGAGAAGACACTGTCTCTTCTACCAGGGGTGCCTGGGGTCCCCTGATCCCCCTCTACTGTCAGGCCTGCCGGGCAGCCACCTGGACTAAGGCAGCAGTGCACCCTCCCCTACCTTCTCCCCAGTCCTGTGGCAGGATCCAGCCCTCAGCACCCACAGGTCCAGGATTCAGCCTGCAAGACCAACCCTATGACCCTGGTCTGAGTGACCTGGGGCTTGTCTCTTGCCAAGGGGGCCTCAATGGGCCTCAGATGCTCCTGCAGCTTTTCAGAGGCTTGGACACCCCTGAGCCCCGACACAAGATGCTGCTCCCTTCACCTGGAGGCCAGGTCCCAAAGGTGGAGAGCCTGCAGGGTGAATGCAGCATGTGGGTGCAGGGTTCCTGGTGCAGCGCCCAGGAGAATCCAAAGGTGCCGATCAGGTGAGGCTGGAGGAGAGCACGCACAGCAGGGCATCAGGAGCCAGGTGTCCAGGCCCCAGGGGTCTTCAGGGGATGTCAGATGCGAGCCCCCTCCCTTCCCACCTCTGACAGATAGCTGATGGCAGGAGGGTGGCACCTACCTCCCAAAGGAGCAGGACACAGGCATAAGACAGCACGGCCACAGGCTTCCCGTCTGGGTGCGCAGGAAGGCTGGGCCTGGGGGAAGCCGTGGTGCATGGAGAGGAGGCACGAGCTGCCAGGCTGGGTCCTGTGAGGAAGTGGCGAGTGTCCTGAGCCCCTCGGCCCTCACAGGCGCCGGTCCTCCAGGGCGGCCAAGAGCTGTAAGTGGAGTTGCGCACTCATGGGTCCGACTTGCCAGAAGAGGTGGGGACAGCCCCTGGTGGGGTGCGCTGGGCCCTTCATCCCCCCACCCCACCTTGCCCCGTTCTGGCCCTTGCTCCTGCAGTCTTCGCAGTGGGCAGAGGCCTCTCCAAAGTCTCTGCCAAGCCAGAGTGGTGCACCCCTTGTGCCCAAAGGCACCCTAGCCAGACCAGTCCGTCAAAGGGTATGGGCCTAGGGGTGGACAGAGCTCCTGTATGGCTTGCGGGTCCCGGGACCCCTGAAGTTTCTACTCAGGCCTTCTTGATACTCTTGGAAAAGTGGAGTCAACATGGAACGCAGCAAGCTTAGGAGCACAGTGAAAATGGCCAAGGGGACACAGCAGCCCGTGGCTTTCTGTAATTTGCTCTCCAAAGCAGTCTAGGCAACATGTTGAGCCAGCTAGGGTGCATTTCCTTCCCCATCCCCAACTCCTCCTTCTTCACCACCCCATAGTCCTCCTCTGAGTGGGTCAGTTTAGGGTGGAAGCCCAGAGGCCCAGTGGCAGCGAGGAGGACAGACAGAATCCCCCTAAACCCAGAGGCACTGGGGCTCCTCCTGGGATCCTGCTTGGCACAAGCCTTGAGGAAAGGTGCGCAGACCCCTGGGAAGAAGGGCTTTGCAAGATACGGGATTTGTGAGTGAAGAAAGAGAGTCCTTGGATGGGCAGATGGAACTGGACCGTTCCTCCCTGCAAGGATCATTCGGGCAGCTGAAGTAGAACTCAGGGTGGGAGTTAGGGCTGGAGATATGGGGGTCTCCAGAAGAAGGCCGGGAAGAAAATGGAAAGGAGAAAGAGAGAAAGGGAGAAGAGGAGAATGGGAAGGAAGAGCTGAGAGAGGGAGAGAAAGCAAACAGCGGAAGGGAAGAAAGGAGAGAGAAGAAAGAGAAGCCAAGGAAAGGAGAGAGGCAGAAAGGGAAGGAGGGAGTGAAAGGGACAGAAGAAAAAGAGGAACAAGGAGGCAGGAGGGAAAGAGAGAAGAGGGAGTGAGGAGACGGCTTGGCCCAGGGCAGGTGTGGGTGGGCCTGTGCCCAGGGCGCTGTGGTGGCAGTCCAGCTGGCCCTCTGGAGGTCTCACAGACTCATCTGTCTCACCTTGGTGAGCCAAGCATCCCAGAGGGGACCAGGACACTATATCTTCTTTTGATTTCTTAACAGAATCAAGGGTGAGATTCCCAGGGGGTCCTCCACCTTTAGCCCCAGGCCCTGAGCCCAGCACCTCCCCGGCGGAGGCAGCAGGGGAGAGCCAGAGTGCAGCTCGCACCACATGGGAGCACGGGGAAGTGATCTGTCTCCTCCCTGGAGGTAACATTTTCTGTGTGGTGTCTGTGGACCACTGAGGACATGAGGCTTGAGGTAGCATTACTGAAACGGAGCCCCATGCAAGCCTCCCCTTGCTGACAGCCACCCTTTGCTCCATGAAGCGTGCAGGCAAGGGATGACTTCTGGGCCAGAGGAGGGTTGTGTGACCTGATTATTTGTAATTACATAATTGTGATGATTTGTGGCAATTATGTGTCTTTAAATTAATGATATTTATAATTATAGGTGGTTTTAAAGTGACCTGCTATGCTGGCTATTGCAGACTGCCCTCGCTGGACTTCCTGAACACAGGCATTTCCAAGTTCCAGGCATGGCCAGGGTTCAAATCTGAATGGTTTGTCACGGGAAGAGATGTGTTCCATTGATGTCCCAGGTGGCATTGTAATCCGATACTTCCAGAACTTGAGGTTCTGCTGTAGAAGAAGGGATCCCCCAACCTCACAGCCTGTTGGGCAGGTGTCCATCGCTGTGTTAGCTTACTTAGGTGTGAGAGGAACTGCTGGCGATTACCAAGAGCCTGGTGTGGTGAGTGCTGATCCCTTTACACAGAATGGCCTGGTGTGAAATCGGAGCTGCTGTCAGCCCCACGTCACAGTACAGATGAAACAAGCCCAATTTTAGACCAGCCACACAACTAGAGATGTGAGAACAAGGGTGCCTTGCTCAGGACAGGGGATGGGGTCTTGGAAAGGGCAGGCACTCCAGGTGGCTGTTTCCACACTCTTCATTCCACAGGGGAGGAGGCTGAGGCACAAGACAGGAGAGCCGCCTGGACCTCCCTGCTCTGAGGCAGCGCAGACCTCACTCCAGAAAAGGAAGAAGAGAAAAGAGATGGACAAATAATGTCTGAACAAGACTCGCTTTGAGTTCCCAGGAGATCAAGTGAGACTAGGAGAAGGAACTGAAACTAGGACTCATTCATTGACTTCAAATATATCGAGGTGGGGAGAGAGGGAGAGAGACCACGGTTAGATTGTCCAGACGTGGCATTTTGCTAGTGTGGGGTCCCCATGCCATTGAAAACCCTGTGAATATCAGAGACGTGCTGACATGGTGCTGGGCATGGCAGTGTTGGAGAGTGTTTCTGTTGTACATAGGGTTGCTGTGAATGGGACCCCAGGCGAGCGAGTGACTATCATCTCATTCACAGCTGCTCCCCGTCACTCCCATTGCCGCCTCAGCCCCACCTCTGGTCCGTGGAAAAATTGTCTTCCACAGACTGGATAATCACTTGAGAGGACTTGAAATGGCAGCAATGCTCAGGTCATTGAGGGAGAAGCCTCCACTCTGGGCTGGCTTCACCTCTAAGAGCACCATAGCATTTGGCCTCCACAGCTGGGCTTTCTGGGCGGTTAACTGCAGGGGGCCTCCCCAGGTGGTCAGAGCTGCCAAGGACTTGGGCTTTTGCTGAGGACAGGCACAGGAGGAGTGAGGGGAATGTGAGGGGTGGTCACGAGCCAGCTGATGGTGGACAAGAGGGCAGCCTCCCTGATGGCGGGGATCCCACGCCTCCCTCCGACCAAAGTCCAGGCTAGGTGGATAGGTGGGCACTGCAGGACAGGCCCTTTCTCCCTCCCCTCCCCTCCAAACACTTACCTTCCTATCCTCATCCCTGTTAAAAGCACCATGGGGAGATAAGATCACCCCTGAAATTTTGCTATAAAACTATCTTATAACCAAATCAACATCCAGGCTGGTCTCCTGGCTTCTCTGGATGAAGTGAGGGCCAGGCCAAGACCAGGAGCCAGTCTTCCCAAAGTCTGAAACTCTGGGAGAGAAGTTGGAGGTCACATGGCTGGTGTGCAGTGGAGCCCGGATGGGAACCTAGTCTGGTGCTTGAAAGTCTGGCTCCTCAGCCTGACCCTAAACTGCCTGGATCCCAAGTGGCTTCTTATCCACCATCCTTATGGGAGGCAAGTTGCAGAAACCCCTAGGGTGGCCTGGGACCCGCCCCTCCCAGCCCTCTCACCACATCTCAGTCTTGTTCCATCTAAATGTTGTGTGTTTGGGGTGGGGGCTGGCATTGGAGGGCTTCACCTAGTTCCTGGCACATAAATGAATACGCTTGCATGAATGGATGGATTGTGGGTATATGGATAAAGGAGTGCATGGATGGATGGATAGATGGGTGGCTGCCTGTGTGGATGAGTGGATGGGTAGGAGGAGGAAGGAATGAATGGATGGGTAGATGGATGGGTGGACAGGTGTCTGGGTAGAAGAATGGGTGGTCGGATGGAAGGACAGATGAATGGATGGATGGATGTATGGGTTGGCACTGGATAGGTAAAAGGGTAGGTGGATGGATAGATGTTAATTAGAATGACAATTATCACAATTATTGCTCTGCGTGGCACCGGGAGCTGCATGGTTTATTGATTTTTATCCTCACATTCATTAATCTATTTGTAATAATCCATTAATAATCTCAATGATTCATTAACTCGCTTTGATTGCCAGCCCCTAAACTGTATTGACTCCTCTCAGTCTCTGGCCTCATGTGGCACTATTCCTTAAAGCAAGCCACATGCTCCTTGTCTGAGTAGCCCCATGGTCAAGACGGTGGTTGGCACTCAGACTCAGCTGAGCAAGGAGCCCACGCTTGCTTTCATGTCACCAGCTTTGCCTGCCCAGGAGGTTAGGTGTTCCTTCTTCAGACTGTGTAGATTATAAAGTCTACTGCTATCCTCCCATGTATACATCAATACATACTCCTAATATTGTATCTTAAAGCGTGCATTTTATTCCTTCTCTCTTCTTATGAAACTAACAGTGCTCCCAGTATAAACTTTGGAAAATACAAACTAGAAAGGAGAAAAATGACAGTCATGCATACTCCTACATCAGCGACAATGCCTGGTGATCTTGGATATGTGATATCTATGAGTCGGACCCCACTCGAGGGCACCTAACAACAACAACAACATCTATCTATCTATGCATGTATCTATAAATATGGGAGAAGGACATGGCAATCCACTCCTGAAGCAATCCTGAAACAATCAGCCATTGAAAACCCTATGAGCGTCACTATGAGTCAGACCCTACTCGACAGCACCTAACAACAACAACATCTATAAATATCCAACCTATGGTCAAGTCTAATACCTAAATAAACCATTGATTCCTCAATTGAATCTTTTGGGTGAATTTCTGGTCCTTCAAGGACCTGTCAGCTGCAAGGCGCTAAGTGGGGTCAGCGTGCAGAAGGACAAAAGTAAAGTCCTATTCTTTTTTGGTGAAAATACCTTGCAGGTTAGATTTGCCTTGTTTTGTTTTGAGTCTTGCTAGGCAGCTGTTTGTGAACTTTCCTCTGCTTAGGAGTTCAGTCTGGGAACAGCAAACTGATTTGAAATAGAAATACCTTCAAGGTGTTGTTTGTTGGGGGGTTCACAAACCAATCCCCACCCCTAGCTCCTAGGGGTGGTTTATGTCTGGAGGAAATCTCTCAGTTAGAGGGGTTGCACTCAGTAGGGAGATGGTGCTGTGTTTCCCTTCTGGCTGGCTGCTCGGTTTGGGAGTCTTGGGAATGGAAGAAACAGAACTTGGGGACAAGCCATCTTCCAAGTGATCACAACCTGACCCAAGCAGAAGGGCTTCTTGCTGTAGCCTTCCCCTCCTTCCTTCTTTTTCACTTTACAATTAACATTCAGGGTTTTGTCTTCCCCTCCCCTTGGAATTTTTCTCTCTTGATTTATGCTACAAGATAAAATTCCTGTTTATCCAGTTGCATGAATAATTGATAAGCTCTTTCCAACTTGCCAGAAGCAATTGAATGTTCTTGCCTTGCAGCCTGGGACCCCTGGCCATTTCCAGAGCTCTGGCTGGAGGACTTTACACAGTTTCTGCCTCGAATTCACCTCTGTCTCAGAGGTTTGCATTTATCTCTTGATCCAGATGTATGAGTTACAGACCAGGCATCCAGGATTGCAATGTGGGAGCTGCAGGGGCAGAGGGGAGCTGCCAGTATCCACTGGGCTTTCTGAACACACATTCATGACAGGTGTGAACCTGGATTCCACCGGGAGCCTCCCAGCAGTGCTTTCAGAGTTCACAGCGTTAATTAACTCTAATCTGTTCCCTGATAGTTTAACCCGGGCCCAAGATGGGAAGGCATTTTCTTTCCTACATATTTAACAGACTTAATGAGGTAACAGTGAGAACCCCCTTTTAAATAACAAATCACATTTTCTTTTTGCCGGCAAGTGTGTTGAATTGATATTTTTTTTTTCCCCTCAGTTTGATGGGTTTGTGTGTTCAGGAGTGATCTTCATCAACCGAAATTCCTTATTGTATTTGATGTAATGTCAGCTTTCATTTTGCACTGGGGCTGGATCCAGGCTCAGGGAAAGGCTGAGCACCCCAGAGCCTGGGCCCTGTCCCAGCCCCCACTCCAGCTTGCCTAGGTGCCAGTCTTCCTGGACAAGTGGGTGGGTGGCGGGGTCGGCAAGGCTGGAGATGAGTTGGGATGGGAGGTCGGGCCAGGGTGTAAAGCCTTCCTTGTCCCTGCCCTGGTGTCTTCTGTATGTTTGGGTCGCAGCAAGTGCCAGGCACAGCAGGTGCCTCAGACTGCCAAGTGGCCTTCGGTCTTACATTTGTGATTGTACCCAAGCATAATGCCAAGCATGCAGTCACTCTTACAGAAGGCTCAGCCTGCGGCCAGCACCCCCAAAGGCCCTGTTCCCCTAAACATTCCTCCGTACTGACCACCTCCAACCATGGCCACAGACCCAGCGCCTGGGCAGTCACCAAGACCAATCCCTCCCCAGAGGCACGGCAGGCCACACAGTGAGTGGGCCCCAGGCAGGCCGTGGCCTGGGGGTGGCCAAAGTGACTTGTACCCCTGTGGAGTAAGCCTGGCTGTGCTGCAAACAGGTCCTATGGAGCAGACATGGTCCTCTCTCCCATTTGCAGACCACAAACAGGACCCAAGTGAGGGAGGGACACCTGGCGCCGTGATACGGGACGTCGCTGTATGAAATGGGCCTGAGGAACACGTGGGAAGGGTGACTTGGATAGTGGCCCTGGCCGCAGAGCCCACAAGGGCAGACTGGGTTGGGCTCTCCTGAGCGGGTGGCACTTGCTGACACCAGGCTCATCTTCTGGCAGCCTCTGTCAGCTGTGCTCCGTTCTGATTAAAGGTCATTAAACATGAATAATAATTTTAAAAAACCCTTTGGTTCTTTGGCCGTGTGTATGTCATAAAAAGGAGGGATGTGCTCGTTACGTGCCTTCCTGGGGTTTACCCTTTTGAAACAGGTCTGGACAGCGACCTGTTATATTTGGCTCATGCTAGGTTAAAAAAAAGGGGGGGCTATAGTTTATACTGCACAATGTCCCAATTCTTCAAGGCAAGGCAAATACAGTCTGGGGTGGGAGGGAAGGTGCAAAATGACCCTAAGAATAAAAGTTAACAAAATATCGCTCCTCCCAGCCCAGGCTCCCCGGCCCCAAGAGTCTTGCAGGTGGCGAACACTTGGCTTTGGTGTGGCTGAGACTGCTTGTGCCCTCGTGGCTGGCACAGACTCTCCTTGAAACCTGTTGGAAGGAGCTGGCTTGGCAGACTTCTGGGAGCTGTGTAGTCACATCTCACCACAGGGGAAGCCGGAGTTGATTGAAGGCTGGCATTTATCAACCGCAGGCGTTCGTTCCGCTTTCTCTTTCATTTGGGAAAGGTGGCGAGAAAATGAACTGGAGGCTGATTTTTTTTTTTTTTTTTACTTGTTTTCTCAGAGCTACAGGAAATTAAGAAACATGCCATTAGTTTCAGCAACCAACTTAAACAAACTAAAACCGGATCTCCCTCCGAGGCAAGGAGGGTGTTGAGGGAGTCCGAGGTCTTGGGGTCCTGGCCCTTTCTGGCCAGATGTGCAGCACAAGCTACACAATGTGCAGAGATCGACGGGTGGTGTGAATCACGTGGGGGCCATCCTCTGAGGCCTTTCTCACAGCTCAGAGGTGTGTGGCCTGGTGGCTCCCATGACAGGGGACAGAGAGGGTGACCTAGTCCTGGTTGTAGGGGAAGCTGGTGGGTGTCTGCCTTTGTGCTTTGATAGTCCCATCCAAAGATCCCAGAGACCAGTGGGTGTTTCTCTGGAAGCTGGTCCCCAGGGCAGTGCCTGCTGGCCTCTTATGTCCTACCTCAGTCTGCAAGGTGTGGCTGGGTCTCTAGGGCCACAAGGCTTTTTGGGAAGTAGAGTGTCTGGTGGATTTCAGCTCTCTATTCTCTGTAATCTGTGGAAGGATGGGGAGGGAAAAGGACAACTGTGATGCCACCCATGTGGCTAGAGGTGCACACCACAGCCCCAGGGCCTCTGCCAGAGGGTGGCGCCCCCTGGGTCCATGGCTTGGAGTTGAGATGTATGTCAGGTCTCCCACACCAGCCTGTCTTGGACGGTGGTGCCAATGAATGGGGCGATGTGGGTGAGGCGACCGCCTGGCTTCACTGGGAGCTCAGAGTGACGTTGGGACCTGTGAAGCAACGCAGGAGTAGAGGTGGGACACGGGGCGGCCCGTCCACCGAGTGACCTCGGACAGCCTTTGCTGCCACTGTACTGATTGTTCATCTGCCAAATAGTCAAGGTGCATGGGAAGGAGGGACATGGAGGGACAGGCCCCATGGTAAGGAGTTGACCTGTGTCATGTGGCCTCCTGGGCACAGCCTTCATTCTTTTCTTTTCACCTATCCAGTGTAAGCTGGATTTCTAGTGCCAGAGTCCACAGCTGCACCACCCTGGTGCCCCACCCCTCTGATCTCCAAAGCTAAGCAGGGTTGGCATGGTTAATCCTTGCATGGGAGACCACTGGGGAACACCGGGTGCTGGAGGCTCAGGAGAAGGACACAGCAGCCTACTCCAGAAACAATCAGCCATCAAAAGCCCTATGAATAGCAGAGAAGCACTGACAATAGTGCCAAGCAGGGTACCATGTTGGGGAGTGTTTTGTTCTGTTGTATATAGGGTAATTATGAGTCCGACCTGACTCTATGGCCTGTAACAACAACTAAGAAAGATTTGCTTAATCCAAAGTCACAAATACTTCTCCATTTTTTGTCTTGAAGGTTTATTGTTTTGAGTTTTACATTTGAGTCTATGATCTACTTTGATCTAATTTTTGAATGTGGTATAAGATACAGATCAAGATTAATTTTTTTCATGGATATCCAATCCTTCCAGCAGCATTTATTGAGAACACTACCCTTTTTTCTATGTAACTGCCTTTGCCATTTTGTTTTCTGTCAATTGTTTTATATATCTATATATCTACATCAGGGCTGGGATTTAGCTCAGTTGGTAGATTGTCGTTCTGCAGTCTCTGAGGTCCTGAGTTCAATTTCCAGCACCATAAAAATGGGAGAAGGATGTGGCAATCTACTCCCAAGGCAATCTTGAAACAATCAGCCATTGAAAACCCTATGAGGGTCGCTATGAGTCAGACACGACTGTCAGCACCTAACAACAACAACAACAACAACAACAACAACAACAAATCTATATTTGGACTTTCTAGTCTATTCTGTCAGCATCTGTTGACCCTTTCTCCAGTAGCACATTGTCTTTATTACTTTACCTTTTAGTAAGTCTGGAAATCACATTGTTGTTGTTAGGTGCTGTCAAGTTGGGTCTGATTCATAGCAACTCTATGTATGACAGAATGAAACACTCCCGGAGTCTGTGCTGGGCACATGATCTTATTTATGTTTAAGCCCATTGTTGCAGACACTGTGTCAATCCATCTAGTAGAGGGTTTTCCTTTTTTCATTGACCTACTACTCTCCCAAACATGATGTCCTTTCCCAGGGATTGGCCCGTCCTGACTACATGACTAAAATACATTAGACACAGTCTAGCCATCCTTGCTTCCAAGGAGCACTCTGGTTGCACTTCTTCTAGGACAGATCTGTTGGTTCTTTTGGCAGTCCAAGGCATGTCAATATTCATCTCTAGCACCATAATTCAAAAGCATCAATTCTTCTCCTGTAGCCCTTGTTCAATGTCCACCTTTCACAAGCATATTATGTGACTAGAAATACCATGGCATGAGTCAGGCGTACCTTTGTCTTCAATGTGACATCTTTACTTTTCAATACCATAAAGAGATCATATGTTGTTGTTGTTAGGTGCCGTCCAGTCGGTAGCCAACTCATAGCGACCTTCATAGGGTTTTCAATGGCTGACTGTTTCAGGATTGCCTTGGGAGTGGGTTGCCATTTCCTTCTCCCATTTTGTGGTGCTGGGAATCGAACTTGGGACTTCAGAGACTGCAAAGCAGCACTTTATAACTGAGCTAAATCCCAGTATTCTTCGAAATACATTATTTTGTTCTAACATGATTCTACTTTTCAAAATTGCTTTGGTTATTCTTCCTTTGCTTTTTCTTATATATTTTAGAATCAGCTTGTTGATTTATTAAAAAAAAAACCCTCTTGCCTAGGTTTGGACTGGAAATGTGTGGAATGTAGAAATCAGTTCAGATGAGTTGGCATCTTGGCAATGTTATCTTCAGCCCATCTCTGTAGCATCTCTCCAGATATGTAGGTCTTTGATTTCCTGTATCAGTTTTGTTTTGGGCTTACAGAACTTACGCGGGTGTTGTGAGATTCATACTCAAGTGTTTCACAGGGTTTGGGACAAAAAAATTGTATTTCCAATTGCTCATCATCTGTATATAGAAATACAATTAATGTTTGTATATGGATCTTGTGAATGTGTTTATCTCTCTTGCCTTACTGACTGGTACCATATTGAATGGGAGGGATGAGAGGTGACACTTACGCTTGGTTCTGGATCTAGGGGGAAGCAGTCTTTCACCAGTATGTAGTTGTAGGTCTTTGGTAGATCCCTTTCAGCAGGTTGAACCTGCTTCCTTCCACGCTTGTTTTATGAGAGTTTTTTTTAAAATAAAATTATGAGTATGTGTTTGTAAAATGTTTTTTCTGCACTGCTTGTGATAACCACGATTTTTATTCTTTAGTCTGCTGCTGTGGTCAATTACATTGATTTTTTTATTCTCAAATTAGCTTTGCATTCTTGGGTTAAACCCAACTTGTCCAGATGTATAATCTTTTTAATGTATTGTTGGCTTTGCTTTCCTTGCATTTTGTTAAGAATTATACCTGTATACACCAAAGTTCTTGGTCTATGGTTTTCTTCTTCTGTAATGGTGGCTCTGTCAGGATTATGCTGGCCTCATAGAATGAGCTGGGAAGTCTCCCCTCCTCTTTTGTTTTCTGGGAGACTATGTGTAAAATTGGTATTATTTCTTTCTGAAATATTTTATAGAATTCACCAGTGAAGCTACCCGGGCCTGGAGTTTTCTTTTTTGGAATTTTTTTCTTTTTGTTTGTTTGTTTGTTTTTGATACACAGTCTCACTATGTAGCGGAAGGCCTGGAACTTGCTATGTAGCCCAGGCTGGCTACATAGCCTCCTGCCTCAGCCTCCTGAGTGCTAGGGTTTCAGCTGTTCACCACCATGCTTGGCTGGAAAATTTTAATTATAGCTTTAATATCCTTAATAGATAAAGGATTATTCAAGCTCCTTGCTTCTTCTGGATGAGCTTTGGCAGTTTGTATCTTTCAAGACATTTCTCCATTTCATCAAAGCTGTTAAAGTTGGGGAGCATGAGTTGAATGTAATATTCTCTTATCTTTTAATCCTTGCAATGTGATGTCCAATCTATCTTGTTATTAATAGCTTGTGATATTCTCCTTTTCTCTTGCTCAGCCTGGGTATAGATTTATTTGTTTTATTGATGTTTTTCAAAGCATTAGTTCTGGGTTTCATTTTGTTCTGTTATTTTTTCCTATTCTTAATTGCAGCAATTTCTACTCTTATGTTTATTATTTCTTTTTTTCTGTTTGTGATTTCATTTTATCATCTGTATTGGTTTGCTATTTATATCTTTTTTAAAAAAAATTAGTGGTTGTTCTAGGTTTTGCAATATGCATCTTTAATTTAAAATTCTAACTTCAAATAATACGGTGCTGCTTTATGTCTGCTAATAATTCTTCCTGTCAGTTCCTTGTGCTATTGGTGTATATTGACCTTTTTTTTTTTTTTTTTTTTTAATGCTGGTGGTTGAACTCAGAGCCTTGTGCATGGTAGGGAAGTGCTCTACCTCTGAGCTGCACCCACAGCCCCTTTTTTATTTTTTATTTCAAGGTAGGTCCTCGCTAAGTTGTGGACACTGCCTCTGGTCTCAAATGCATGACTCTCCTGCCTCAGCCTACCAAGTCACTGGGATCGCAGGGCTTCCACAGTACTTGGCTGGGGTCCAGAGTTCGTCGGACGGATATGCAATGGCTGGCTATAACTTCTGCTTTTGCTGCTACTTGTTTGAAAGGCAGTTATATTTTAGACCAGGAGATGACCAACAAGCTTTTCCTGTAAAGGGTCAAGGTTCAGATAGTAAATATTATAGAACTTTCAGGCTGTATGGTTTTTGTAACTTCTTCCAGAAGACTCTGCCAGTATAGTAGGAAAACAGCCATAGATAATACATAAATAATTTTGACTTTGTTCCAATAAGAAACTTTATTTATAAAAACAGGCCGTGGGCTGGGTTTGGCTCACAGGCTGAGTGTTGATTTTGAGTCGATAGTTTTTTTGTGCTAGTGCTTTGCTGAGGGCATTTTCATTTTGTCTTCTTGCTCACCTAATTTTCGATGAGAAGTGTGGTGCAGTTCTTATCTTTGTTCCTCTGTATCTATCTTTTTCCTCTGCCTACCTATGAGATTTTCCTCTTAATTTTAGGGTTCTACAGAGTTTGTTTGAGTTCAACTTATCCCTGTTGGTGTTTTCTGAGTTGCTTCGATCTGAGGTTTGATGTTATTAACTTTGGAAAATGTTTACGTGTAATTTCATTTTTTTTTTTTTTTTTGTAGTACTTAGGAGTCAAACTCAGGACCTCACACATTCTTTGTAAGTACTCTACCACTGAGCTGCACCCCTAGCCCATTTTCTATTTTTTATCTTGAGATCGGGGTCTCACCAAGTTACACAGGCTGCCTCTGCCCTCAAACCTGTGATCCTCCTGCTTCTGCCTCCAGAGTTGCTGGGAATAAAGGCATGAACCACAGCACAGGATAATTTCAATTATTTTAAAGCATTAACATTGGTTTCCAGGCCTAGAGCATGGTTTGTTTGGGTAGATGTTTCTTGTGCCTTTGGATGGAGTGTTTTATGGATGCCAACCAGGTAATTATTTCTTTAAATACTTTTTCCATCTTATTTTCTCTTCTTCTCCTGGGATTCCAGTCACTTTGCTGTTAAGCCTTTTGCTCTTGTCCTGCAACTCTCAGAAGCCCTGATTTTTGTTTTTGTTATTTTTTAAACTCTACTCCTCTTTAAGTTTCAGTTTACATAATTTCCATTAACCTATCTTCAAGCCAATTGATTCCTTTTTTACCTTTATTAAATTTATTAATGAGTCTATCAAAACCAATCCTTATCTTGCTTACTGGGTTTTTATTTCTTGCATTTCTATTTGACGTCTTCCTGTGGTTTCCTCCTCTGCGAAAATGGCCTATGTGCTGCCTTACAGTGTCCTTGTTTCCACTAGGGAAATTAACTGTCTTAACCCCAGGGATTTTAAATTCCAATCTAATAAAGTTTGCTTCTGTGTCCTGGTTGAGTCTGATTCTGTTGAGTGTTTTTTCTCTTGACAATGTATTGGTTTTTCTCCCTCCTCTATTCCTAGAGTGCTTCACAGCTTCTTACCGAAAGCCCCACATGTAGGGGTGCAGCTCAGTGGTGGAGCGCTTCCCTATTATGCATGAGGCCTTGGGTCCAACCCCCAAGTACTGCAAAAAATGAAAAAGAAAGAATAAATGAAAACAAGAAAGCAAGAAAACCCTGTGTCTTGTGTAGGACAGCAGAGACTGAGGTGGGCAGCAGCCGCCTTTCTAGTTGCTGAGCCCCTGGGGCTGGGGTCCGAGGTGACCCTTTAGGGGGAGCTCAGATGTTGCGTAGCTGCTCCAGGGCACAGGAGACTTGGGGTTCTCTTGTGTACTTGTGCTGAGGTTGGAGCTGGTTCACTAGACGTTTCTCTCAGCATCTGGTTGGCTTTAGCGTTTGGCCTCACGTGTGCTTTGCCCCAGAGCAGGTCCTCTCCCCGCACCCGTCCCTCCCAGGGCAGAGCACCGTACTTGTCACTCGTGCTCTTTTCCTGGCCACAGGGGTGGCAAATGTCCCCGTTCTGGGACTGTCTCAGCCACAGCCAGGCACTCAAGGACTCTCCAGCTCTGCCGGGGTCTAGGCTTGGGATGGAACCTGCACAGCCCGTGATGCCCAGAACAGAGGCGGTGGGTTTCCTGTGTGGCACCGGTGCTCTTGTGGGAACAGCTTCCATTGCCTTCCCTGTCTGGGGGAAAGAGGGAAAATGGGGAGGGGCTCCAGGAGGGACTCCACGCTATCCCCGCGTCCCCTCTGTGTGTTCTCTGGCTGCAGTTCAGCTATGGAGACAAAGCTGCGTGCGGACTGAATTCTTCTTGAGCCTGAGGCTCCTGGCAGTGCCATTTGGCACCACAAACCCACACTCAACTTTTGGCCACATGAAAATGCCCCAGCTGACATTTTTCTAGCAGTGTCCAATGACATCTCCCCCTCCTGTCCTCCCAGAGGCACTGGCCTCTGTAAGACATCAGGTGAGCACGTCACCCTGCAGCCTCGGCTCTCTGCCCCGTTAAGGACAAGGGTGCAATTTCAAATCACCTGGCGTTGATTTTTGTCTGGTGTCATAGTGAGTAGAGCAGTAAGAATGCTCTCTCCAGCTTTGCACCAGCAAAGCAGTCCAACTTCTTTTAAAAAGAATATGCCCTTTAATTAGTTAATAATATAGAGCAAAGCAAACACTGTGACACAAAGTTAGGCACATGAGGCACCCACAGCAGGTGGGTGGGAAGGCAATGGTTGGAGGTGCAATTTGGGGAAGCTCTGGGCTGGGGCCAGGGCTTTGGAATCTGTTCCATCCCACTCTTTCTGTGCAGCCTCAGATCAGGGACTTCACCTCTCTGAGTCTCGTTAGTTTTCCGTCTGTACGGTGGAGGACATATGCTGCTTACTCCAGGAGAATTAAAACAGCTGGCATCTGAAAAGTGCTTGGCGGACCTAGGGGCGTGATAGATGGACGTGATTTGCTTACCCAGATCTGAGGGCCATCTTGGCAGTACAGGAAACAGCCCGGGAGCACACACGTGGCAAGTGAGGTTTTCTCTGGATGATTTTCAAGTCTCCAGCGCTCTGGCTGGAGTGTGTGTGTGTGTGTGTGTGTGTGTGTGTGTGTGTGTGTGTGTGTGTGTGGTGTGTGTACATGTGGATGTTCTCTGATGGAATTCTCTGAAGCAGACTTTGTCCCTTCTCCTGCCATCTGAAGCACATCCCAAGACAAAAGAAGTCATATAGATCAGGAAATATTTAAAGAGCACGACACAGTGAAAATATGCAGCCCAGGACTGGCTATGGGGAGAGCCCTCAGTCCTGGCGAAGGGAGAGTGGGCAGTGGTGCAGAGCTGGGGAAGAAGTGGGTGTGGCTGGGAACAACCAGCCTGTCCCCTCTTGTCAGCTTGTGTCTGGGGCCTTAGACAAGACCCTTCACTTCTCCAAGTCTCCATTTCTCATCAGCCAGATGGGAGAAATCTTTGCTGCCCTTGTCACCTCATGATTGGTACACAGTTGAAACCAGACAACGTCTGCGACCATCAGAAAACTCTACCATCGCACTCGGCATTGGTGTTAAAAATGGCTGCTAGAACTCATTCTGAAAGGTTGAAGCAATGCGCGAGAGTTGGACCTTGGGGCGCCTCAGTTACGGCTTGGGAACCTGATGGAGAAAGTCAGACTGCCAGCGATCAATCCCTCTCCGCATGTCTCTCCCAAGGAGGCACTTGGAGTTTTGTGGCTGCCTGATGTGTTTCTTGACAAGTTCCCTCCAACTGGAGCAGCATCAGGAGTTGGGGAGGCCACAGTTTGTCTGGCTGATTTATACAAATCGGGGAAACAATCTCTGCAGCCTGTCCTTTGATCTTGCTTTGAAGCAAGTCAACTTAAACACTCGTGGGAGCTGGAAGGAGATCCTTCATATAAATGTGTCCACAAATCTTCCTCGGCTGCTCGGGGTGAGGCTCCGCCAGTGGCTTCAAAGGCCTCGTCCATCATGACAGAGGATAGAAATTCAAGTTATGCTTTATTAATCTTATTGATTGCCACCCTTGACCCAGCTCAACCCGTGGCCAAGTGCGGCAGGAATTTCTGACTCACCCTGTGCTGCGGAGGACCGCACTTCCTCCAGGCCTGACCCCCTCATTCCCCAGGCCCCTCTTGATAATCAGAGATGATCGCATAATCATGGAGAAGGCAGGGCTGGGAGATTTCCTGGCACAGAAGGGGACCAAGGGGGCTACTCTGGAATGCCACAGCTGGGGGCTGAGTCCTGGTTCCAGCACATGCTGACCTTGGGTCTCTGCCTCAGTTTCCCCACTTATAAATTTAGATAGTATATTGGTGAGAGTTACAACAAAGGATCAGAGATTTATTTTGAGAAATTGCCTCTGGGACTGGGGTCTGGCTCAGGAAGTCTGAAATCTGTTGGGTAAGCTGGCAGTATGGAGGTCTTTGGCAGGAGCTGGACGAAAGCTCTTCTTCAGGGAAACTTCAGTCTTGCTCTTAAAGCCTTTCTACTGATTGGATTAACCCCTCAGATTATTGAGGATCATCTGTACTGAGTCACCCGGATGTGGACACTTCACAGCAACACCGAGATCAGTGTTTGATTGAACAACTAGGTACTGGAGCCAAATTGAGATCCAAGCACAGCCCACACATTGTGTCTGACTGATTTGTCTTCGGAAATCTTTAATGCACCTCTGTCCTTTAATTTCTTGCTATTTTTCTGTTGAAAATCATGACATATGTCTGGTGGGATTTGCCACTGTCTGGATTTGGCCACTTGTATGCACCCGTACTATCTTTTAACATACTTCTCTGTCACCTGGCTTCCAGCAACCTGTATCTTGCTCTCAGATTAACAAGTTTGATGAGATCTACATTGGGTATTTTGGCAATAATTCTTCAGTGTTGGTATTGTGAATTTCCAACCATTATTCTGAGAGATGAATGGTGTCTACTGGTCCATCCAGGTGATGCAGAGTCTGACCAGGGGCTTTGGGGTTGTCAGCCTCACCCTTCCACGATCCAATACCTCATCCACCTCTGATGCCATGGTTCCAGCAGCCAATGAGGATCATTGCCTAGTTGCACTATAGCACTGGCTCGCAAAATGGTGGCTCAAATGGTGCATTTGCTGGCTGGACATCTTCTATAAAGAAGAGCATTGCTTCATTAACTATTTGGTCTTCCTAAAATGTAGACAGCATTTTGCTAAGTTGTGCAGGCTGCCTCTGGCTCCTCTTGCCTCCGCCTCTTGAGTGGCTGAGATTACAGGCATGCACCATGGTGCCTGGATGAATTCATAGATCTTAACATATTTGATGTTTTAATTCCTTGCAATGATTATTTACTTATATTTTTAGAGACAGGGTCTTGCTATGTAGCCCAGGCTGGTCTTATACTCATAATCCTCCTCATGCTCCCAAGTCACTGGGATCACAAGTATGGCCACCACATCCAGCTCGTGTCACAGCTTTGCACTGTATTTTCAAGTTTAAGATGACTTGGGTTTTACTTGATTACTTTGATGTTATGTTTGTATTTTTTTCTCCTAGGCTGACAATACTTAACATAATTGCTTATTTCAAGATAACGATGGCAGTAGCTTTACTAACAATATAATTATTCGTAAAAACTGTAAGAATTCTGTGTAGTGCCTTTTGTCCCAACAGGGAATACATCTATATTATATTAGCGTATATTAGTATATTTTTAAATCACCAGAAATTATTCTTTTCTGATTGGTTAAGCCAGGGGTTGGCAAACCTTTTTACAGGGCCAAAGACTAGATGTTTTCATCTTTACAGACCATGTTGTCTCCATGGCCACAGCAGCAGACCCCTTAGCAGAGGCTCTGCCTTTCTCCGCTTCAGTTACCCGTGATCAACTGTGATCTGAGAACATTACATGGAAAATTCCAGAAATAAACAATTCATGATTTTTAAATTGTGTGCTGTTCTGAGTCTATAATGAAATCGTGTGCTGTAAGGCTCCCTCCCACCTGGGACCCACATTATCCCTTTGTCCGGCACATCCACACCCGTGGCTACTGCTGTCAGTGCCTTAGTCTGAGTAATCAGATGGCTGTGGACTATTGTTTCCACGAAGCCCTTAGTTTACATAATAATGGTCCCCCAGCACAGGAGTGGTGATGATGGCGATTTAATTACAGTATATTGTTACAATTGTTCTAGTTATTATTAGTTGTTTTAATCTCTTGCTGTGCTTTCTTTCTTTCTTTATTTGCTTGCAGCGTTGAGGATGGAACCCAGGGCATTGCGCACGCTAGGCAAGCACTCTACCACGGAGCTACATGCCCAGCCCTGCTGTGCCTAGCTCATAAATTTAACTTCTCATAAGTGTGCATGCCAGGGAGACATACAGTAATCTGTATGTTTGGTACCACCTGCAGCTTCAGGCATCCACTGGGGGGCTGGGAACATGTCCTCTTGGATAAGGGGGGACTCTGGGGTTCAGCTCTGCCACTGCAGCACAAAAGTAGCTCCACAGACAGTAGGTAAATGAGCAGCCTTTTCTGTGTTCTGATGACACCTTATTAATGAAGACAGACAGAGGGCTGGATTTGATCCGTCTGCAGATCCACGTGTGCCAGCCCCTGGCTCAAGCCGGCCACTGGATGGACACGCTTGTATGTTTCCTCTTCCTTTGCAATTATTAGGGGCTGCTTTTCTCGTTTACAACTGCCTTTGTTTTCTAATGAGAGGAACAATTTCCTAGTTCTAAAGCCAACACTATAAGGCAAGGGATGTTGGGGGAAGCCGGCTTCTCTTCTACTGGGGCCTTTGGAGTGCAGCTCTGGGCTTCTCTCCTAGGGGAGTTCCTGCAGCTCAGGACTGACCCTGCCCCCTCTCCTCGTGTGAGGCAGACCCTTCACTCCAACTGCCCTGCCCTCTATTGGCTGACGTAAGTGGGGCAATTGAGTCAGGATGATGTCAAACCCAGTTGTGTTCAAACGAAACCAGCCCAGGTGTTATTTCTGTATGAAGGAGAAGAAGGTGCCTCCTCTGGGCAGACAGCTCTGCAGGTACACCACCTTGGTTAGCACCTTGTGCCTCTGTGTGAGTGCCCCTTCAGGTACGTGGCTTGGTGAGCAGAGCATGGGCTACTTTTGGTCCTGATTTATCCCTTCAGCTGGAAGACTTTGTGTAGCGCACAACCTGCTCTGCTGTGTGTGGTGGCATTGCTTTATCCCTGGGTTTTGACTTTTTCCACAGTGGTTTTGTTTTCAGAAAGCTTTCCCTTCCCAGTATCAACGGTGACCATTGGCAGTGCCAGACTGATGTCCGACCCGTTTTGTGACCCCCCTCAAAAAGAGAGCTCCTTGTTCTCATTGGAGCACAAACTAAGGGACAGAGAGTGACCAGCTAGTCACCTGTGCTTCCCTGGGGGCAGATAGGTGGGCAGGGGTCGCTGCAGGATACCCTGGTATGAAGTCCTGGGAATGTCATGAAGGACTGGGAATGTCAAAGTAAAACCAAGGGGCTATTATGAGAAAAAAGGGGGAACTAACTCTGGGCAGGAAAATCTATCATTGGGCTCTGCAATCCCCTTGCCCCTTGTTGGTGACATCCCCAGCCTCCAGTTACCCCACTTCTGTTTGCTTATTCCATTTTTGCACAGAATTTCCATCCCTTGCCTGCAAAACCCATCCCGACGTGCCTCAAGTCATAAAGGAACCTCTGACAGGGGTCTTCATCTGTTATGAACTTACTGGGCATCAATTTTATCAATGGCCTCTGTCTTTAATCAAGAAGGAATTACCCAGTGGCAAGGCATTATGGTTTTGTTTTATAAGCAGCTTGTTTGTAAAAAAATTAATTTCAGTTCAACTTTTAAGCAAGGGAAGAGAAAGGATAATTGCCCGGCATTTCCTGAAAAGTTATGAGAGGAAGCCACGGGTCATTTTTCAGAGCACTGTTCCTTGTGCTGCATGATCATCGGTCTTGGGTCTTCCGCGCAGCTTGTAGCTGAGCTGTGAGCCCTGGAACTGGCTGAGCGCGCTTCGCCTCCAGAAATGCTCCTCCGAGTCTCCTGGCTGCAATGAAGGCATTTGGAATTGGGGTGGGGGAAGCCCAGGCCAGGGTGGTGGAGCTCACCCTGTACCTTCCAGGGGTGTCCACAGTCTCCAGCCTGTCGGCTCCCTCCCCTGCTCCAGGCTTCCAGCTCTCCCTCCCCTCTATTTTCATTCCAGTCAGTGGTCCTGTGGCGCTCTCAGGCCTGAGCACTGATGCAGGGAATTTTCAAACTGCAATTCATCATGTGGATGAAGGTTTTATCTCTCATTTGGTGCCTACAACATTGGGGTTCTAATTCCACTCCCAGGACCAGTTCCCTGGGGATCAGGGCAAGCCTTGCCTAATCTTCCCATGTTAGTTTCGCTTCCTGGAAAATAGTGTTAATATCTACCCTGCTGTAGGAACACAGGAATTAGTCATTGTTTTCCAGAGCGCTCATCTCCTACCTTCCCGAGCACAAGGCAATTCCACCAACAGCCCCCAAATTATATCTGATGGCATAGCAGCTGATGAGCGGCGCTTATTATCACCATTTCCATCGTGAGGCTCCAAACCAATACTTAGAAGGTCGCCACTTAATTCATAAATCCAAGAAGCTGTCATAGCCCGGCAGTGAGTGAAGATCAGAACCGAGGGACGCTTTGGAAAAAAAATTTCTTCCCACCCCCGCACCGGCAGCCCACATCAGAGGCTGGGCAGGCAATCACAATGGAAATTAGAGGGTCACAATGCGATGTGGCTTCGTTCCTTTCAATTTCAGGCCATGATTAATCTCTTCTGATATTATGTTATTTGGAAGAATAAACTCCAACCAGCCCCAGACAGAATCAGTGCGCCTTAAAAAGGGCCATCTACATGAAGGGAGGGAATGTTCCTCACAGAGAAGAAAAGGAGCGGCCCATGGTAGGGTGGATGGCTGCCGAGGACCCTTGGTGAGGGCCTGCCTGGGCCTTAATTTATGGCTATAAATGGAGAGCTCTTTCTTCTTGAAAGTGGTTGATTCACGACTTCACCTGGGGTCTGAGTCCATCAAAAATATATCCAGTTCCAAGAGCTGCGCCCCCCAAAGTGTGTTTTCTTTAATCTGGGAGACCCCTCAGTTTCCATTTCCCCAAAGGCTTGGGTCTGTTTTTCTCTGGAATTGGTGAGGCCCTTCAACTTGAGCTTCCCTGTCTTTCTGAGTTGTAAGTAGTCCCTCCAGGAAAGACTCTTCCAGAGGCAGGAGGAAGGCTACTTTGGCCTGGCTGGTTCTTGAAGGTGGGGTTTCTCAGTGTGGTGCTCCTGGCACTTGGGGCCGGATCACTCTGTGGGGTAGGGCCAGCCGGGCATGGTGGGATGGTTAGCAATATCACAAGGGGGACAGCCGCAGAGATCTCCAGACATTGCCTGAAGTCTCTGGAGCAGGGTGGGTAAAATCGCCCAGGTAACCATTTGGGGGCCCTTGTCAGGGAGCTGCCCTTTGATGCACGCTGTTGGTGGTATGCCTTTCTGTTGGTCATGGAGGTTCAGAGCACCCGGGCTCCTGACTGAGGTGCCCTGGACTGGTGGAGATGGGACCCTCCTGACCCAGGAAGTGTGTTCCACCTCCTGAGCACATCATGCTGTGCATAACCATGGCCTTTCTCCCAGGTGCCCCTTTGAAGTGTGCCTGCAAACCAGGTGGTTAATCCGCTCTCCAACACTGCTTGCAAGTGTCACTGCCTAAGTGAGCATGTAATTACCAGCTTGCACCATCCGCTGCGGGCATATGGGAGGACCCAGCCAAACCAGGGAGTTCATCTTACTGGGGATGGGAGGGCGTGGGGGGGTTGAGGGGATGGGGGGTGGGGGAAGACATTGGCCTTTGGTGAGTGATAGGAACGCCAAAGATTTGGTGTCACTCCCTCTTGGAGGCTGGAGGCTGGGTTGCTGTTCTTCACTAGGCACTGCCATTAGGTCCTTGCAGGTGACAAAGGGTACCTGTGCCACCCCAGGCCCCCTGCACCCCAGGGGAGCTTATGAAGGATGCAAGCTTGAACTTGTTTCGTGCCCTTGGTTTGTGCCAGACAGTCTTTCATTTGGAAGCCTCGCTCTCCATCACATCAAACAAATTAAAACACACCCACACTTTACTTTAACTATAATTTATTTGCAGTAAAGATATTTGAAAGGAGTTTAATGATTTTGCTTCTTAAATTATCTGGCGGCGGGTAATTCATCATAGTCACAATTACCTGTGATTTGCCCCACAACCAATAGACATCCTCAGGAATCCTTGCACCTGTTTTCTCAAATGTAATGAAGTTTTTATGACTACTACATCATGAATACTGTATCCAACAAGCAATGAGGAGGCCACATTGCTGCATTTGGCAGGGGTTTAATGAAGCGTTTATTAATTTTGATTTTGTGGCTTTCTTGTCAAATTTCCGAGTCGATAATTTGACTCCACATTGCACGCAGTTGCACTGGGCCCAGAATGGGCTGTGCTTACAGCTCTGTCTTTAAGTCTCAGAGAGGTGAGAGGAAGATTCCAGAGGTTGCCAAGCTGTCCCTTTGCTGCCGAGAGGGTTTGCCGGGCACTTGGAGTCACTCCAAGTTTCCTCTGTCTTAGTTTTTATGGCGTTAAAAATTAAGTTCAAACATCTGGAGATCCACATGTGTGATTTGCAGACATCAAATGTGGCATTCATTCCTTATTTCCTGATTAATTTATTGGATGTCGGCTTTCTGATCAGCCTACCAGCTGGGCATTTTACTTTTCTGGGTTATAGCAAAGGACGTGTAATTGCTGCGAAGCAAAGCGGCTGGGAAAACAATGAGAAATTAGGAGTAATTGGGCGGCGTTTCCTGACGCGTTATAACACCCAGCCCCACATGGGCTCCAGCATTTTGTTTTCTTTTTTACAAAAAGGGACTTTACAATTATTTACCAAGCTGGAGCTCTGCTCCCTGCTGCTTTCTGATGCGCAGCGTACAATTCCTTCCTCTTACCCAGAGGTCACGAGTCTCCCAGATGCTTATGGTAATATTTAAAGATATAAAAAGGGGCAAGACAATTAAAAATGTGTTCCAGTAGTGTTCGGGCTGTTATTGATGCCTTTGTGATCAATAGCGCTATTTTTATTTGGTTGCTGGATAAGAACAAGCTACAGCCACAAAATTTAGGGAGCCCTACAGAGGGACTGTAAACCCCGCTGTAACTCCAGTGTCAGGCAGAGAATCATGGCTGATTTAAAGGCTTTGGGTGGCAGAGTGAGGCGGAGTTTCCATCAGCGTATGCCCAGGAGAGGGGACTGCATCTGCCCGCTTCCAGGCCCCAGGTGGAGGGAAGCTGTTTATAACAGAATTTGGCTGCAGTTGAATTTTAATCTTGGGATCCACCATTGCTTTATGTGTGAGCTTGGGGAGTTGGCCTTTGTTCCCAGAGCTTTATCAGAGGCTAAGGAAATCCCCTTGATTGCTCGGCTCAAGGTTGCTTTTGTGGGAGGGATTTGAAAGAGAAAATTTCATCAGTGGAAGCCATGGATCATAGTTGTTCTCTCTGGATGACATGACTGCTAATAATCACAGCTAATATTTACGGGGTACTAATGACATGCAAGGGCATGGCTAAGTGCATTTCATGTCCTGTTTATTTTGAAACTTGCAACAACATGTTAGACTCTGTTTTTGGCTCTTGTGGATCTATATCAGCAGGCCAATATGGTGGCTACTTGCTATACACCAGAAATGTGGCTGGTCCATATGGAAAGGAGATATTAGTATAGAACATATACCAGGCTTAGGACAGGAGGAAGGAGGAGGAGGAGAGGAGGTAGGAGGAAGAGGAGGAGAAGAAGGAGAAAAAGAAGGAGGAGGAGGAGGAAGAAGAAGGGGAGGGGTAGAGGGAGACTGAGGAAGAGAAGAAGAAGAGGAGGAAGGAGAATTATAGTAATAATGTCACCTACGACTCGATGGCACCTAAGAACAACAACAATTTAATTAATATTTTTATATTAATTACATGCTGGAATGATATTTTGAACATAATGGGTTCCATGAAATATATAATTAAAATTATATTCTTTTTACTTTATACTTTTGTTTTACCTTTAAAAAATTGTATATGCTAGAAAACAAAAATATTACAGGCATGGCTTGCATTATATTTGTGTCACAAGACACTGGTCTAGAGGAGGAAAAGAGGCACAGAGTGGTAAAGTCCTTGTCCAAAGACACACAGCAGGTGAACAGCAGGGCTTTTTAGATGCTAACAGCATAGCCCCCATGGGCCCTCTTTGTGGTCTGCCCTTCTCTCCTGGCTTTCTATCATTGGCTCTACATCCCTGCAGACTCTGGCTCAATCCACAAACCCTGTGTTCTTAGTTTCCCTAGTTTGGTCACCAGGGCTCTGGTGGCTTTTTCCAGGGCAGGGTATTCTTGGTTTGCAGCTCTGGCACACAGTGGCATGATACGAGAGAGAGGCACGTCAGCCTCCCTCTTAATGCTCATGTAATTATATTTAATTAGGAATCTTGTCTTATTTTAGCCTGCTATTGGCCGCCTGGGGCCATCTACTAGGAAGATTTTTGAAAAATCTAAACTCTACTTCTTGCTGCCGATCTATGCAGTTAGTGTGCCTGAGGACTACTTTCATCCATCCTTTGAGCTGGGGCATCGAGGTGGGAGAAGAAACCAAGCTAAGGGGTGCTAAGCATCAGAAGGCAGCTCTCTTTAGAGAGTCAGGGGAGCCCAGCTCCTTGCGCAGGTGCTTGTCCACAGTGCCCTAGTGTCGAGTGGTGGTCTGTATGGGGTCAGCACTGGCCTGCGATGTCCAGCAGTCCTGAAGCAGCCACCTCTCCCTGAGTTGCTCAGGACCAGGGGCCTCCTTCAACGCCCCCCAAACCCCTGGCGGACAATAGGGCAAGAATTGAAGCAAGACAGAGGTTACCAGTGCTCCCCCAGGATGATGGAGCTCCTTGAAGCCCCGCTAGGCAGATGTGGGGCTGGTGCTCCCACAGCTTTGGGGCATTTAATCCATGCAGCCGATGCACTGCTGCTCCGGCATTGTGACTTTGGCTGGTGAATTGCTGCAGGCGCTACGTCTGGGTAATCTGAGGTGAAGCTCTGCACCCTGCTCATTTGCAAAATGAGTCTTATCATATTTGCCCTGTCTCCCTTCCCTGAGTGGTGAGAGATTCCGACAATGTAGGAGAAAATGCTGCGGAAATGTGGGTAAACAGAAGTGAGGTATTTAAATGTGCGCCATTACCATAATTGCCTTGTATTGTGTGTATAGCTCATCTCTCCAATTAGATGCTGGCTCTGTGGTGACAGCCGCCATGGCTCACCCCCTTTTGATATTCCCCACACAACCAGGACAGTGTTGAACATATGGCCCTGCTCAATAAATATTTACTGAATTGAACTGAATTTCATTTTGGTCCCAAATTATCCTAAAACTTGATCGAGGCACAGCTAAAGGTCTCTCAAGGAGAGAGCAGGGCAAGGAGCCCAGCAGCCTGGCCTTCGTCAGGAAACATCTGCAGAATGAATGAATCTGAGAACGAATGCAGGCCTTGTGGCATTTGCTTTACTCTCTGCCTCCGGCTCTGACAGTAGCCATGAAATCTGCGGCCGCTGCTCAAGACTGACTTCTCCCTCTCCTCCTCCGGGACACGCTCTCTGCATTGCGCCTCGCTATGGTTCTGATTTCTATTAAGTAGTCAAACATAATATAAAATTGCCAACAAAAAGATCACTCCTGGATTAATTAATCTCCCCTTTACATATGGAAAGACATAAAAAGAGAGCATAAGATAAGAAAAGAAAATGAAATTAATCTTATACTTTCTATGGCTGCCTGTTAATTTCAAGCTTTCTTGCATCCGTGTGCTGGGGCTCCTGCTCAGTCTGGATTGCTTGGTACTTAAATGAAACATCTTATTAATCATTTCCCGAGACTGCCGTGCAGCCAAAAAGAAAAGGGGGGAAAAAAAGGCATGCAGGAGCCACAATGAGTTTATTTTTATAGTAATGCATACCTTGTCATGAGGTACGGCTGATATATCAAAACGATAAACCAAATTTGTATACTATCTCACTTCACTATCGATAAATCATGTTAACACTAAGCTACTGGATCAATTCTGCCCTGACACCAACCTCTCTGTGGAGGAGAGATTTGAGAATAAATGTGGCGGTAACCAGGGACTGAAACTGTCTGAGAACTTTCACAAAAGAAGCTGAACTCGGCTGATCAGAAAGTCGATGCATCCTTAATGCAGCAATGACCAAGCAGCTCTTCCGCAGTCCTGAGGACGGTCGGGGTTCTCAGCCCCAGGGATGAAAAAGACGGCTCACGCCTCTCTCCCCTGCCAAGGCTGCATTCTCACATCTTCCAAAATGTCCATTAACCCCAGAGGACATTCCAGCTGGCCCCTCACCCCACCAAGACGGTGCAAATATAATGATTAACCAGTTCGCACCAGCAACACGATTTCTGGATGCTCCTCTTCACTGAAAAAAAATGCATTAGCTCCTGGCAGTCCTGTCCAGAAATTAATTCACAGAAAACCGAGCGTCATTACCCATGGTCTGCCCTGGCTAACTGCTCTGTGTTCGTGAATCTGGGGATGGAAATAAGCTATTTCCATCCACTTTATCATCCAGAGACCTTAGTACATAGTGTGTTTCTGGTGAGTACTGTTATTATAACCTGTTTTGAGAAATGCTATTACTATTCATTCTGCACAAACAGGCTCCCACACAAAGACAGCTGCATGGTACCTTTAAGTCTTGAGATCAGCCTTTAATCTCTACTTTGAAGTTGTTGACAGAAATCAGGGTTTTATTTTGACCCAATATCTGAGTGTTTTAATTTTTTTGTTTGTTTGTTTGTTTGTTTTTTCGGTACTGGGGGTTGAACCCAGGGCCTGGCGCTTGCATGCTCTGCAAGTGATGGACCACTGAGCTGCACCCTCAGCCCATTTTTTTTACTTTTTGAGACAGGGTCTTACTAAGTTACCCAGACTGCCTCTGGTCTCAAACTTGCAATCCTCCTGTCTCTGCCTTCTGAGCCACTGGGATCACAAGCGCGCACCACAGCGCCCAGCTGTTTTAATTTTTTTAAGTAGCAAAATATTCCCACCACCCCAAACTGAAATCCAAAGGCCACTCTCCAAATAAAGCCCAGCTTGGGAGGAAGCTACTACAAGTGGTCCAGGGGCCAGCCAGCCTCGGTCCCTGGCAGGCAGAGAGAACCGGAAGAGCTCCCTACAGGGAAAGTCAGGGCTGGCTCAAGCCACCCTGGAAAAATGTAGAAGGAGCTACTAAGAGATCAGCCTGTGGCAAGGCAGCCCTCAGGCAGAGGCCATCATCAGCTTGGGACCCCCCTGGGGGACAGCTCCAGTGAGCTCTTCCTCAGCGGCCCCCTCTCCCTGGCTGAGCGCCCCTCTCACAATTTGCAGGCCATGAGAATCGCCGAACCTCTAATTCCACTTTTCACCTGCTTCTGAGCTCCAGGGCCACCCAATGGACTCCATATAGACATTTCTCATGCAGTGCGCCTGTCCCTGCACATGGCCCCATAAATGGCTCTTCTCCATAGCTAAGCCTTTGCTCTTTGTTCGGCAGCTGCTCTCCCCTAGTGCCATCGGGGTCTGCTGTTTATTCCTGCTATTTGATCCTGGTGCTTTTTACATCGCTATGTTTTGATTTGCTTCCTCTAGCGGGTGTGAAGGCCCCCAAGATGGGGTCTGCAGCCTGCTCATTTGAATTTCTCCTTCTCCTGCAGGATTTGAAGCACAGTAGGTCTCTGCAAATATTTATTAAACGAATTTGCCTGTATTCAAACCCTCTCAGAGATGGAGGAGAGAGATCCAAGGGAGGATTTGATAAACAGAAAGCTCCCAAGAAATAGCTTCAACTCAAATCAGACCTTTTTTAAAAAATTTATTTTATTGTAGTGGGAACACTTAACATGAGATCTGCCCTCTTCAAAAATTTTTAAAGCAAATTGTGGATTATTAAATCAAATGATGATTGAAAAAGAGAGTTGAAAAGACACTCAATATTCATGTGCTACCTTGGAAACGTGTTAATTACCATTATCGTCATCATGTGGCTGCCATGGCTGGAGCGCCTCAGCTGGGCCGAGCACCCAGCGGCAGCTCTGCACTTGCCACTCACTCAGCTCTCCCGAGAGCCTTTCGCCCCCCTTGGAGATGAAGCAATGGAGGCTCTAGAAACCTTTCCCACCATCGCCCAACCAGGCGCTGCCTGCGCTGAGCATTTAAGCTGGCGTGGGCGGCTCTGTGTCCTGTCCCTGACTCTTGCTGCTGTGCTCACTGTCTCTGGGTATCTAAAAAGGTTGGATGATGCAAAGGTCCCGTTGAGGACACGGGCTGCAAAGAACACGCTCTTTGTTTTCCCTCTTGTGCAGAGCATTTACCGCCCACCAATATATTCAATTCGGTTTCCAGGATGATCAGTAATATTTATTAGCTGCAGAGAGCTTGGTGTGTGGGCTGCGGACAGCCACGATGAGGCAGAAACTTTACCTCTAAGAGAAGCTAATGGGCCCCGTTTAGGAGGGGTTCAAGCCCCTGACCTTGGTTGGACAAGACACAAGCACTAATCAACATTGCCGAGAATGTCTGTGTTCACTAACAAAGCATAAATATTTGGTCTCTATTGAAGGTCTCCAGGGCCATGGCAAACAGCAGCCTTAAACATGCAGAGTCCACCTGCCTGTTAAGAAAGCAAAAATACACAGAAAAACAGCTCTTAGAATCCATTCTTCCCCATAGAAACAGCGACGATGTCCTGATCATTATGTCTAAAAAAGCAATAGATACGAAAATTGGATTTGGTTGGAGCTGGATTTTAGCTGCAAATGGGTGGTTTTTAATAAAGGGCCTCATAGCAACCGATCTGTGAAAAGCTGCTGCTTGAAAGCAAGTTCATATGATCTCAGAAAATGGCTCACCCAGACAGGGCAGTCTGTAACTGTTTATTTATAGTTGTCCCTGCCAGATCAGATAAGCTAGGGCTTGTGGAGGTGGGGGGCTTCCCGAAAGCACCACCCATCGGAAACTGGCAGCCTCAGACCTCTGGTGCGGTCAGGACGTGGATCACGTGCTCACACTTTTAGAAAGAAGGCCCCGTAGGGAGACAAGGGAGGTGGGCTCTGCCCTTCAGAAGGATGCTCCCCAGGCGCCAGGACTGAGAGGTGTTTGCGACCTGGGGCTGGGAAATAGCTGAGGTGACAGGCAGCAGATCTGGGCCAGTCCCACCCCTGAGACTTTCTGGCTGTTAGACCTTGGACTAAGGCCTCACCTCTCCTCCCCAGCCGTGGCGACTCCACTCACATAGCACACAGCTCTCCCACTGAAGGTGCAGAGTGTGGCAGTTTTTACTCTACTCACTGTTATGCGAACATCACCCCCGTCCTTTTGGAACAGTTTTATCACCTCAAAAAGAACCCTCATTCCTTTCTTATTTATGTATGTACGTATTTATTTATTTACTTATTTACTTACTTACTTTTGTCTTGCTTGTAGTACAAGCTGGCCTGGGACTTGAGTTCCTCCTGCCTCAGCTCCCCTAGTGCTGGAACTACAGGGGTGTGCCACGGTGCTGGTGAAACTCCATACCCTTTAGCTGTCACCCCTGTCCCCTCATCCCCTCTGGCCCTAGGTTACCTCTGGTCTCAGTTCTGTCTCTGGAGATCTACCTGCTTTGGACACCTGTGGATGGAATCCCACGCCATGTGGCCTTGTGTCTGGCTTCTTTGACTCCACGTCATGGTATCAAGGTTTTTCCAGGTTGCAGCACAGATCTGGGCTCCCTCCTCTTTTGGGGAAGGTCCCTGATGATCCCCAGAACCCTCATCTTTGGGTGTATCCACCACCTAGGCCTGTCTGTCCTTGCTGTCTGCTTATGTTCACTGCTTATGGAGTGGAATACTGCTGCACCGTTAGTGAGGAGTTGAGTGGTGGAAATTCTCCCATGGGACAGGTTCCTCTTTAGCACTTTAATCCCCCCCCACACCAAAAAAAAAAATCCTGGTAACAGTCCAATACTGCTTTGTCTTATCCATCAACACAGGAACACCCCTTCCTTTCCCCCTGGGATCCCATTTTTCCCCATGTAGTTGTCTTGACAATGACAGGGACAGGATTTGCTTATATCTGTCGCACTTTTAGAGGGGCCAGGCAGCTCTTAGTGACCCTAGGGAGAGGATCAGGAACCCCATCTAGTAGATAGGGAAACAAGCTGTTTCGTCTCTTCTCTGAACACCTTGGACTCAAGAGAGACTGTTTGCCTGAACTTGAACTTTCCAGGATTAATCTCTCGAGTGGGCCACATGGCCCCAGAGAAGCTAGAGAACTGCCCTCCAAGTCCAGCACCCTGCTGCCCTGGCATCCAGCACCCTAGCCCTGCAGGAGCACAGAGACTCCAGCAGATGAGGCCAGGAAGACAATGTGGCCATGGCAACGTGGGGCCGAGCAGGTCACTGAAAGAGGTAAGGGCGGTAAAGCTGTGGGTTGCTCACAGCACAGTGCAGGCAGGCGGTGGAGGCCCTCAGTGGACCCTTTGATTAACCGTGCTTAGAGGAGGTGGGGACGGCGCGTCGGGGGCGCAGGGGGCCAGAGTGATTAATCCTCCTGTAATCTACCGGCCACAGTTTTGCTGTTGCAGGAGGTTTTGCCGAGAGATCGATGGGGTCTTAACAGAGCCCTGAAATGGCACAGGGCCTTGCTGGGAGGAAGTCTGGCACCCGCCCTACGCAGCGGTGACTTTCCAGCTCAGGTTGGGTTTTCTCTTGGACACCTGGCCAGACTGCTGCAGTAGCCATTTGTAGGGTGCATGGTGGGCAGGACCCCAGAGGGGAGGGCCAAAGGCAGGTGGGCAGGGGGAGCCCCGACCAGGCTATCACTCAGAAGGGGAGGTGCTCCCACATCCTACCCTACCCTCCTTGCTCCCCTCAGCCCTTCATGCAGCTCTGGGGGGCAGGTCCTTGTCCTTCCTTTTACAGGGAAGAAATTTGGGGGCCCTGGAAATGGAATGACTTGCCTGGAGTCAGGTGAGAAACAAGTACTGAGTCCCGCACTCAAACCAAGGACGACAAACTCAAGAGCAGGTGCGGCCAGAGCGCAGGAGGAGCCAATGACCTGTAGTTGCTTTGAGGGTCTTTTGTGCTTAACCTGTATCCACACTTCCAAAGCTAAAATCGGCTTTTCTGAGGAGGGAGGGCAAGCTGCTGGCAGGGGAGCTTCCTGCTGGTGGAATCCTGCCCTGCTCCCCTCTGTCGCTACCCCAGTGGGGTGCGGTGGGGGATCCCATGGCATTGAAGTACCAAGAGAGAACTCTTCCCTGACTCCTAATTATAGAGTAGGGTCCTCATCACCCCTGGGCAGTTGGGACCAGGCATAGTGGGGTGGGGTGGGGGAGAAGGTGGGGTGGCCTCAGTATCTAAAGTGCAGGATGGAAATATTTCCAGCTATCGCCCTGGGGGCACCACCTACATGGCCCTCTCTTTCTGGGGAAGATCTGGACAGTGTTGCTGGAAGTCCATGCTGAGGGCAGGGGCAATTAAAGGGGAGGCAGAGCTAGGCGGGCCTTCTGCTCTAGCCTGTCATTTCAGGACATGACATGGCTGTTGTCTTGTCCAGGATAAAACTGAGATTCATTCCAGGGAAAATGTTAGGTTCCATCAGCTTCATGGTTGATCAGATGGAAGAAAAGAGAGGAGGCATATGGTTGCCCCAAAAGCATCATCTGGCCCCCAGTGGCCTGGAAAGGAGAGTGTCCCTACAGGTCTGGAGAAGATAAGAAGCAATCACCTTGGAAATATCGCCTTCCCATCACACCTGGCCGGCAGCAGCACCACTGTGGTGACCGATCCCATCAGATCTTGGAAACTAAGCAGGGTCGGGCCTGGTTAGTAGTTGGATAAGAGACCGCCTGGAAACACCAGGTGCTATAGGTTTGGGAGAAGGACCCAGCAACCTACTCCCCAAAACAATCAGCCATTGAAAACCCTATGAATAGCAGAGAAGCATTGACAATACTGTTTCGCCTATTGTACATAGGGTTTCTATGAGTCAGACACCGATTCAATGGTACCTAACGACAACCACAACCACAACCACAACCACAACATCACACCTAGAAATGCCACTTTGAGGAGTCACTGGCCCAGCAGTCCTAGGCACTCTGCCAGGGATAGGGGAGGATGATGGGGGTCTGGCCACTGTACAGTGTGGACAGCAAAGGGAAAACAGAAGACAAATGTAGGCACTCTAGACTGGAATCCACTCCAGGAGACAAAGAAATGTACAGGCCAGGGTGGGCAGAGGAGCCTGCTTTGGAGGGCAGCTGAGCTGACTCCAGGGGCTGCTCTGCAGAGGAGGGCAGGTGTGTATCCTTGTCAGAGAGGAGAGCGTATGCTGGGCTGCTGGGGCATCTGAGGAGCTGGTGAGAGTCTACAGGGCTGAAGGATGGGCTGGGGGAAGGGTTCTGAGGAGGCAGATGAGACACACTGGGAGGCCAGCTTCCCAGCTTCCTGTGACCCCATTAGGACTTCAGTCCCTAGGGGGTCTACACACCTTGCCTCCCTTCTTGGGTGGGTGTGGGGAAGGAGCAGATGGGCAGGCTTTTCCCTCCATTTCTAAGCCTTCACATCTGAAAATTTTGTACTCTGTAGCCACTGAAGAGGCTGAAGAGTCTTTGCTTTGAAATGCAAGATGATTTCTTCAGGAAAAATGATCAGATTCCTCATGACCTCTTGTTCCAAGGAGAATAGGCAGTATTTTATCATTGCAGCATTGTCTCATAGCTACAGCTAAAACCATCTGAATGCTTGCCAGTATAACAAAGGGAAGATAAAGTGGGATGACTCAGGCTTGGGTCGTGAAAGGCTCAGGAAGTGAGACAACAGCCCTCCCCACACCTCAGCTTGGGTGCAGGAAGGAGGCCTGGCAGGAGCTGAGGCCCCCCAGGGTACAGCAGAGCCCCCACAGAGCAGCCCCATCCCCCGAGCCTGGGGCCCTCACCATCTCATCCACCTGCTGTGAACATTCTCCCCTGTAAAAAGTCTGGATGAGGAATGGTCTGAGTGAGCTCCTCATGAAAACTTTAAGCCAGCATTTAACAAAAATATATTGAGGAAAACGTGCTCTTTACTTATAGAAACTCTTGGGACTAACATGCTAACGGGCCTTGTGACCCTCCACAAGGAGGTTTTAGTATGCAGGGTCTCTCAAATTCACTTAAGTATGACTCCTTATTTTGAGGTACATCTTATGGGCTGTGGGTTTTGTGGAACTCAGTTTGAGATACACTGATTTAATCTGACATTTATTACCCTGTTATCATTGTTGTCATCAAGAACAGCCTTAAACAATGGCAGCAAACAGCCACCCATTCTTCTACTCAATTATCCATCCAACTACTTACTCAATTAACCATCTGTCCATTCATCCGATCAGTCATCCTCCTCCCCACTTCTCCACCCACCCATCTATCCACCCATCCATTCAGCCATGCATCCAGCCTTCCACCTCTCCATCCATCTGGCCACCATCATCTGCCTGTCCATCTGCCCATGCACCCATCCATTCATCTACCCACCAACACACCCATCCATCCAGCCTCTATCCATTTACCCATCCTTAAGCTCATCATCTGTATGTCTGTTGCAGCCAGCCCACCAAAAACATAGACCCAGTGGAGATTTCCATATCCTGGGCATGATACTAGGCCTTTGGAAGATCTTCGCAGATGTCATCAGGGACCTGCCAGTCTAATCAAGACTACCTCCCATACACAACTGGATTTCTGGATGGAAATTGATTTTCATCCATGGGAGAAGGTTCTCGAAGTCCAGAAAGGGAGAAGGCTTCTCTCCCTAGGGGAATCCCTGAGGTTCTGTGGAGGAGGTGGTATGTTACCTGGAGGGGGATTTCTACATGGAGCCCTGGGAGTTAAGGCTGGGGATCCCTAAAAAGCCAAGGCTTAGACAGGGGAGCCTTGGAGCCCTTCTGCCTCTCCTCCTTTCTCCCGTCGGCCTGGCTATTGTGACTGCAGCAGGATTAAGAGCTGCTGCCCAGCAGCTTCGTTATTGGCAAGAACGTCCTTAACGAGGCCTAATTCTCTTGCCGCATGTCTGTCCTTTGGTGCTGGCCTCAGAGACGCTTAGTTCCATTTAGAGTCAGAGGCTGAAATGTGTTTGTGACCACAGCTCTCACAAACAAGGCCTTTGCAACTCATCTTCAGCTGCGCTGGGGGCAGAATGAACCAGGACCAGTGTTCGGCACCTTCCATCTGAACCCCAGATGCTGATTTTCCAGAGCATTCTACCCTGGGGCAACAGAGTTGATGAGCTTCCCATCTGCATCCAGAGGGAGATGAGATTCTCCTTGACTTGCAGAGAAACCACACAACAGAACCATTTACTCCACCTTCAACATAGTTCTGGAGTGCGGAGTGGGAGCCAGGTCCTGAGTTTAGGGTGCAGATGCTGGCTAGACAGCCAGGCACCAGTCCCCAAAGGTTGCATGCTGATTGAGGAAGATAGACAATAAGCCACCAAAATCACCAATAAGACATTTACATACTGTGACCAATACTCAAGGGAAATAATCAGAGCCTTGGCTAAAGAGTAGCTTCAGGGAGGATGATTTTAAATGGGGTAGGCATGGGAGTCTCTTCAAGGAAGTGACATTTGAGATGAGACATAAGTGACAAGAAGGAGCCAGCAGGGGAAGAGTTTGGGGAGGGATAGTCAGTGCGAAGGCCCTGAGGCAGATGGGAGCTGAGGCATTGTGAGGAACAGGAAGGTCACCGTGCCTGCAAGCTGTCAAGCAAGGCAGGAAGTTGTACAGAGTCACATAGGAGAGCCATTAGGGGGCAACTGGGAGGTTCAGAGGAGCCAGCAATTCTTCCCACTTTGACATCCTGGCTACCAGTTCTGAGGGTAGGAGAGATGCCAATGAGGGGCTGGCACAGTCCTGAGGGAGCAGGGGACAGTGTTCCAGACAAAGGCAGGGGTGAGGCATCAGGCAGTGGAGGGCAGAAAACGGGTTGTTGGTGGAGGTGGAGCTGTCAGGATCTGCAGAGGGACTGGGTGTGTGTGGGAGAAAGGACAAGAAAGGACCCTCCATGTGGGGCTTGTGGCTCCCCTTCCTGGCCTAGGGAAGATGGGAGAAGCAGGTTCAGGGACTGGAAAGTCAGAGGTCTGCTGTGGTCATGTTGAAGAGAGGCAGGCACTGTCAAGGGGACAGCCGCATGTGTACGTCTGGATTTAGTGGAAGAATTGGGGCGGGAGGAAGTGGGAACAGGGCAAAGAGAGGGAATTAGAGCCAAGAGAGGATGGCATGGGGGAGAAAGGGTATGGCTTTGATCTCTGGGATCCAGCTAGGCCTGAAACTTGCCCATCATGGACTCCATAATTTTCTGAGCCAGCAGCCTCCACGCCTCTTTTTCCTGAGTCAGTTCTTTAAATGGGAATGGCGTTGACCCAACATGGGAGGCATTTGTGGTATTTCAGCCTGACTACAATGCCCTTCCTTTGCTTTGGGGTGGAATTACATTACCCAGGTGTGGCGGGACAAGAGGAGCTATTTGGCTTCAGGCAGACCCAGGAACTAGTCCTAGCTTTGCCTCTGGCTGCCCTGTGAGCTTGAGTACTGAGGCTGGCCTTTGTGCCCCTCGGAGTCCCACTCTGATGGGTTGTGTGAGGACAAGGTGAACTATAGGGGGAGGGGGCCCAGCCTGTTAACTGGCATGTGGCAGGTGCTTAGTAAGTATCAGCTTTTGCCCCCCATAACACACACGCTGATTAAAAGCGCAGGTTGGCAGTTATTTATGTCTTTGATTAATTAAACAATTGGGAAACAAATTAATTATTACTTAGCGAAGGCAGTTCAGACAACACAATCTTTGGAACCAGGAGGGCTGGCGGGGAGAGAACAAAAGTGATCCTCGGCATTGCAGCCGCAAACCACTCATGTAGAAAATCTTCAAGGTCCTTCTCATCTGGAAAATTTGCCTTTTCTAGACGTGCAGAATGTGGCTCCCTGCAGATAAATGTTGACTTATGGTCTGAGTGGCTTATTATATGTCACAGCGCCTTCAAATGGCAGCCAGGTAATCACTCTGGTGTCACCTGCGTGGAGTTTATCCAAGGAGAGAGGTGCGGGGGCGGGGGGGGGGGTGGTGCAGTACATGGGGCCTGAGTCCTGGCCAGTCAGGTTGTATCCACCTCTGTTGCTGGTCCCTGCGGTCCCTGGCTGGCCCTCCGCAGCAGCCGGATGTGGACCGTCACAGGGTCTGGCATCAACAACCACAGCAGTGACCCCCACGGACTCCTGGAGGAAGTGCCCTTGGCTCAGCCAGGGGACGTGGGGGGCTGGGGAACTGGGCTTGAATTTCCAAACCAGCTGAGGTTGTCACCTCCTCAGGTTTTGTCAGCTCCCAGGAAAAGTTCCTGGAGTCCAGGTGGTAACGGGAGCCCCTCCCACCACCCCTCCTCCTCCCTCGCTGCTCCCCACCACAGGCTTCCAAGAGAGTGGGATTCGGCTTAATAGCCAGCGCCTCATTGTTTGAAGGCACCACAGTGGTTTATGGCTTTCTTACCCCCCAAGCCTCCCCTCCCTGGGGGAAGAGAAATTCTGCTTTTTCAATCAGGAACCTGTCCAGTGTTCCGGAACCTTCCCCAGGGCTGGAAAGGATGACTCCTGCCAGGGGTTGTATTGATTTTATTGGATGGCTTTTTCCAAAGCAGGAGACCAGTGTCAGGGCAGGTGGGAAGGGTTCCCGGGGTGTGGCATGGCGCTGCCTGCTGCCACTTCTCAGTGGCTCGCCCTGGCCTCTCTAGTGCAGAAACCCGTCCTGGATGGGGTGGGGGTGGGGGAGCCAGTGCTTCATCCAGTTTCCCATCCTCCCCATGGGACATATCAAGTGCTTGTGCAGTGATGGCCACCGCCAGCCTCCTGGGATCCTGGCAGGGGGTCCCGACTGGCCCCAGGTGGAGGGAAACCATAGAAGAAACAAAACCAGGCTCAGCAGCCCGAGGGAGCAGGGCTCTGCCCTCCCTACCTGCCACAGAGGAAGATGGCACAGGGCCGATGAGGGCACCGAGGCCAGAGCAGAGTGGTGGGCGCTGCCTTCACTTGTATCAGGGGAGTGGCCAGTCTCTGGCTTTCACACATCAGAGTCCCTGAGCACCCAATCACATGCCCTTTCCTCGGCCCCTGCACCAGATCCCAGGCTCAGAAACCCCTGGCAAACCCAGCTGCCCACGTATCTTGTCAGGCAGAGTGAGGACCTGTGGCGTGCTGCAGATGGACGGTTATCCCCACGGAGGCCCGTGGCTGCGGAGGAAGGCCCAGGGGTAGCAGAGACATCAGGGCTGCAGGCTGCAGCTCGTGCCTCCATAGCGACCCTCATCTCTTTGTTTGAACTGGTAATGGCTGGGAAAGACCAGCACATATGCCACCTCCTCAGAGACACATCTGTGGTTTGCCATGCAGCAAGGACAACCTGGGCAGAGGACGAAGGTCTACTGTGTCATGAGTGGTTGGGGACTGCCAGTTGGCTGTGCTGGGTGAGAAGGGGTGCAAAGGGGTGAATTGGAGAGGTTGTAAAGGTCGACTCTTTTGTCCCCACCTCACTTTACCTCTAGCAGTGGCAGGAAGACCCACAGAGGTTGCAACGAGGGGGGTGATGCCAGCAGCCCTGGTGTTTGGAGACCTGCTCTGCATTCAGGGTGCAGGAGCAACGCTGCAGGGCCGGGGGGGTGATGGCTCAGAGAGCCGGCAGGCCAAGCAAAGATGCACAACCTCAAAGCCAACGGAAGGGGGAGGTGGGTGGGGACAGGCTGGAGGCCACAGTGGGTGGACACCTCCTAGTGTGGGTCTGGCATTCTACTAGGTGCCGGGGAAAGAAAAGTAAGAAAGACAAGTCTGCACCCCAAGGAACTCACATTCTTTCAGGAGAAGCAAAAACCAATCACGTGGAATGGAAAATTATGAAAATTGCATGGTCTCCACAGGAGCGGCAGGAGGTGCTATGAGCAGATGTAACAGAAAGCTGCTATCCCGAAAGGCTCCCCTAGGGGAGGGGTGGCTCAGCTGGAGGGCCATGGAGGTAAAGGGGAGGTTGAGTGCTCCGGGCGCTGTGTGCCGTGTGCACAGTGTGCCGTGTGCAAAGTCTGCAGAGGCAGAGGAGAGGGGAGCTAGCTGAGGGTGGCGGGGCAGGCTGGGACAGGGTTTTAGGGGAAGTGGTGTGGAGGGTGGCCTTATGCTAAGAGCAATGGCGTTTCCAGCAAGAATTTTAAGCATGACATGCTTTTAATTTGCGAAAGGTTGCTGTCTGCTTCTGGCAATGGTAGATAACAGCGAGCAAATGGAGCAACTAGAAAACTGGACAAAAATCCAGGGAACACTGCTCTGGGGCTTTGGCTCTTCCCAGTGGATAAGGAAGCCTCTGAAGCCCGGGCGGCTCTTTTCTCGCCTACCTGTCACCCTTAGAGGGCTCAGACTTCCTCACTTGGTGGGATTAAGAGGTCACGATTCGTGGTAACTTATATGGGTGACAAAGCCACTGGTAAATGTGCTTTAGAGTCTCCTGAGCGTGTCCCCTTAGCGGTTAGTCAGCAAGGCCATAGCAGGTGAGCCCACGCCGCCCACGCCGCCCACACTGCCCCCAGCTGGCAGAGAGCAGATGGCAGAACCCCAGGTGCATTGTCCACCCCCAGAGGAGTCCTTCCTTGTCCACTGCCTGTCCTGCAAGAGGCCTACAGAATCTGGAGGGCCTGGTGCAAAATGAAAGTACAAGATGCTGGCTCAAAAAGCACAGAGAGCCGAGGATGGTGGAGCATAAAGCCATGACTCTGCTCGCTCCTACGTGGCCGTTTTCACTCTGACATCACTGATTCAGGGCTCTTGGACTCAGTACCTCCTGTCCCCCACTCGTCTGGTCAGTCCCAGCTGGGAGCCACCTCCCCTCGTCGTGAGGGGCAACAGGATGTCCATCCTCCCTCCCTGTTCGTTGGCTGCCCTCCTAGATTTGCGTCTTGACTCGTTGTCTCCCCTCCAGCCAGGCCCTCTGCAAACCTCCTGCCGGAGTCGGCCTGCTTCCTCGCTCTGTGTGCACAGCCTGGGGCTCCACACACCTAGCTTCTCCATAGGGCAGAGAGTTAGCACACGGTTTCTTCCATGGCTTCGACTTGAGTTAGGACTTTACTTTCCATCCAGGACTGTCTCCAGCTCTGAGCCTAGCATCACCCAGAGAAGTGCAGCCTGCGTGGTCAATGTGAGGCATTGGGGGAAGCAGGCTCCAGAGGCCCAGTGACTTGGGTTCTGCCCCCAGCTTTTCATACTTCTGGGAAGCTCCGAGCTTCTCCTGACCTCAGTTTCCCCAGCACTTGCTTCCTGGGGTTGTAGGGCCAACGAAGGGGCGGGTGGGAGGACAGCCAAGTGCCTGCTGCTGAGGTCAGAGGAGCTGCCATGGAGAACAGTGAGGCGCCCAGGCCCACACTGCACCCTACGTGGAGGGCCCGGGCGTCAGGGAAGCCCGGGGAAGGGGCCTCGGCTGGAGACCAGGGGCTGAGCTCAGAGGCTCTGTCTGCCTGATTCTTCCCCGCTGCCCTCAGATCAGCCTCCTCCCTCTAGGCCCCAGAGATGCCCTTCTCAGTGGGGAAGGCTCCCTGCCCTCTCGAATTGGTCTCTCTTATACCCCCAGGCCCAGTTCTCTGCTGGGTCCGTACACTACACTTTAAACAGCGGTGTAGTGGTTCAGGTCACTCCCGCCTCCTCCCTCTCCTAGGAGCCCTGGGAGGACAGGGAGGTTCGTGGGCTCACCCTTGTATGTGGGGCTCCACTAGGGCCAGGTGTAAAGGCCGCCCTCAAAAACTCTTCGCTGTGTGAATGCATGAGTTTCTGGGTAGGGAGAGGGCAGGGAGAGAGCCAGACAGATGGAGAGAGGGAGGCAGTCAGAGGACTCCAAATAGGCCTTGTGCCTGGGGTGCAGATGGGGGCAGTGGGGCTGGGGTGCAGATGTGGGGTGGTGGTGGTGGGTGTAGACAAAGGGGGAAGGACTGGGGTGCAGACATGAAGCAGGGCTGGGGTGCAGACATAAGGTGGGGCTGGGGTGCAGACAAGGGGGGCTAGGTGCACACATGGGGATGTAGGGCTGGAATGTGGGGTTGGGGTGCAGACATAGGGGGCAGGGCTGTGGTGCAGAAATACAGACTGGTTCTAGGGGCCAGATGTCTCGGGCCGTGTGCCATCTGGCCCTGTGGTCGGGCTGAGGGGTTAAGTCCTTCTCCTGGGGGTGCTGGGACACCCCTGAAGGGCACCGCAGAGCTGCCTGGCGGCTTCCTATTTGCATTTTAGGAAGCTCAGTGGCAGCTGTTCCAAGAGTGGATTTATAGCCTGGCTTCTTTGTTCAAGTCCCCAGAGCCATTTTCTTCTTTTTTATAGGATTCTGCTTGTTAGATACCAGCCAGGAGCTGATTATTTCTTCCTAACTCACTTCGTGACCTTGGGCGAGTCCCCCTTCCCTGCAGGAAGCAGGTGACAGCCCTGGCTGCCCTTCCCACAGAGAGCCCCCACCTGCCCACTCCCCTGCCCCCACGCTGTCCCCTGGGGTCCGGGCGTCCTCTCCTGGGGCAGGGAGCACTCTCTGGTCTTGGTGCTTGGGCTGCGTGAGGATGCTCGATGGCCGTACAGCACTGTGCTCCCTGAACTGTCCTGCTTTGAACCTAGGGCTGAGTATGCCCCTGCGGATCGGTCACAGTTCCTGTTTACCTCTTGTTTCCCTTACGATGACCCTACCCTGCCCTCTGCTCCAGCATCCCTGAAAGACTGTGGTCATCCAGGACCCTGGGCGGGCCTAGGTCTGTGTTCCTGAGGTCACAAGGTAGCCCACCGGGGCGTGGGGGCTCTGTGGGTGATGTTTTCAACAAGCCCAACACAGAAACTCCACCTGCTCCACCCTCCACAGCCACCACAGCTCTCGCTTGATGTGCTAAGGTTAAAGCCCACCTTCCCCTGCCCCCATCCGTGCAGCTGGAGGAAAGCCCTCCATTTTGATCATTGTGATCTTTTCTCTGGAAAACAGGAAGGTTTGGCTGGAGGTCTGGCTGGAGCCGGAGGCAGGCATGGTTTACTGCTCTGGGAAAACATACTTGGGCAGTGAGGTAGTCCCTCTTGCAATTGCTCTTGATATTCCCTAAGGAAAGAGGACTGTTTTCAAGAAGCTGCTTGGGGCCCTCTGCCCTCCTCCAAAGCAAGGCCTTTGGGCAAGGCTGAAACAGAGCTGGAGACGTCAGTCCTGGTTACCATGCTTGTCCCAGATTCTTCCTCAGCCCCCATCTGGGGGCGCTGGAAGCCCCATGAAAGCGCCATCCAGTGAAACTGGTTGAGGGACAGGAACTGCCAGTTCATCCTTTGTTTCAGACCCTTAAGGCCATCTCCGCTGGCCAGCTTTCTACTCTCTTTCCTGAATGGAAGGAAGGGGCAGAGCACTGGATTTTGTGTTTGTGGGCATATTGATTGATTGATTGATTGCAGTACTAGGGGGTTGAAGGCATGACCTAGTACATGCTGGGCAAGTGCTCCGCCACTGAGCCTCACCTCCAGCCCCCTGGGCATGTATTGATGGAGTTAAAGATGATTTTCAGAAACCAAGCCCTTTTCACACCACTTCCTCCTGCCCCCTACTTAAGAACTATATCCCCAAGCAGCTTCTCGTGGGCACCTCTGCCTAGTTGGTTGAGTCCTTTTAATAGGAGAAAAATGGGAGCCTGGGGACATGGGACCCCCTGACTTCTGACTGAGGCATCCTGCTCACAGGAAATTTGCTGTGCCATTGGCTAGTTGGAATTAATCATGCAAATGTGGGTCTTGGCTGAAGTCCATGTAGAGGAGACTCCCTGCTTCAAGCCCACAGAGACACAGCAGGCATGCCTAGGGGCTCCTGTATCAGCGTCACCTCCACCTACCCCCAGGCTCCTCAGCAGCTCAGAGAACTTGCCTTGTGACCAGGAGCAGGGCTGACGTGGAGTTACATGACTTTTTAAAGGCATGATTCCATGGAGAATGAATTTCCAGGATTCCATCTTGGAGCAAGGACAGGATCAGAATAGCAAGTGTTACAAAAACCTGAATTCCTTCACTGGGAGTGGGTGGGTGGTGCAGAAATTGGATCACTCCAAGGCCAAGGCAGCCTCCTCAACTCCAGCTGCTCCAGCTGGATGTTGATTAGCTTCGTGGAAGGCTCCCCTTGGTGTCTGAGGGTGACTCCTGACCCAGATAAAGTCTTCACTAACACTGGACCTTACAGAGAGGCATCGCTGTGTCCCCTTTGGGGCCCCACAATAATAAGTCACCCAAGGGCCAGTGAGAGACAAGGAAGCAGGCAAAGGGCAAAGAAGGGATAAAAAAAATCTAACTTCTGGGGAATAATTTTTTTTAGCAGTAATTTTTCTGAAATGTAATTATGATCCAATAATACAAATATCAACATCTGGAATTCTGTAGTCTAAATCCCTGACTGTTCTGTTTAGAAATGGAATGCATATTGGGCCCAAGTTCCTTGCTGCTCATGGGCATTATAGCAGGGCACTTAGGGGTGGAGGGTCGTGGAGGAAGAAAGTGGTCTGTCCACCATATTCGCTGAATATGTTGGAGGGGAGGCCCCAAGGATGACAGAGCCCTCCATCAGACCCCTGCCTCTGGAAGCTGACAATCCAAAGAAATCCAAACAAATAGAGGGTGGAAAAAACACTCGTAAAACTCAACTTTGGTTTAAGAAGCACCAAGAAAGAATGTAGACTTGATCAAATATTTGTACTTCTTTGTATTTCTCTCCTGGGCTGAAAATATGAATTCTAGGCCATGAGTTTGAAGATTATAATTTTTTCTTTTGAAAGTAAAGTACAAAGAAAAGCAGCTCAGCTTGTCAAGAGGCTGCAAGGGTTATGATGTGGCTGGGGTCTCTGTCCTCACTAGCCTTTTACAAATATTCCTTTCTGTGAGTTTGCAGGGTTTTGTTTTGTTTTTTTTAACTTTAGACTTTTAACGTTCTTTTCAGGACTGAGGTATAGCTCAGTGGTAGAGATCTGGCCGAGCATGTACAAGGCCCTGGGTTCAATCCCCAGCACTACAACAAACAAACAAACAGTTTCCAGGCCACCAGTGAAGGGGGGGATAAACACGTCCTTCTTCCTACTGGACCACTAAATCCACAGTCCACAAAATCCAAAGTTTGTCTATGTTCTTGAGTTGATGAATAAAGAAAAACGGAACTCAAAAAGACAAAATTGGAACAGCTAAAAATACTTCACAACTGTTGTTTTTTGTTTGTTTTTTTGTTTTGTTTTGTTTTGTTTTTCCTCAAGCATTTTTGGGGAAATTACCAGGACATTTTCTTCTAGAGCTGTTAGAAAGCAAAAAACTGCCTCAGAGTCCTCCAAGATGTGACTGATCTCTGGGGGTTAATTTTTAACTTTTGACGGTTTTTATCATCAGGCTTGGACATTCTACCTTTAAGGGCCTAAGACCTTCAAGGTGCCTCTACAGAGTTTTGCAAACCCTTAAACAAAACAAGACAAAACTTTAAAATACCCTACAGTTTTAGGATTTATTGCTCTAATTCTGCAGTTAGACAACCAGGGTGTGGATTAAAGAAAAACACCAGGTGCCTGGAGAATTATGCAGCCAGATATCAAACCAAGGGCCCAGAGTTTCAATGATCAGATGTTTACCTAGCCAGAACTCATTTTGATGTGTATTTTAGAAGCCACTGGTCAAGACATAAAAGCAGTTTAAGCCTGAAAGAAACACTGAGGACAGAAATCAGGCAGTTTGTAAATCCATAGAATTTTATGCCTTTGGGATAGCAAATCTTTATTTTTCTCTAGATAATGGAAATTTGGCAGAAGTCATAAATAGGGAAATAACAAAGACCACTGCGATCTTCTCCCGGCTTCCAACACAGGAAATCACAGACCAGCAGTGAGCTTGTGATGAGGAGCACCGTGACAGGACCTGCCGAACCAGGTGCTCTTTGGGGTCAGCCCTTTTCTTCTTCCTGGCTTACACCTTTCTCATCTTTATTGAGAGCTAGCACGGAGGCCCCAGCCACCTCTGCTCCCACCAAACTCATTTTGGGGAGCCTGCATTTTGTGCAAGGACTGTTAACATTTTCCGTTTTCTAGCTGGGAATGGAATGTTGATCCTGTGTGATTGTTTTATTTATTTTATACGTTTTCCTTGGAATGTCTATGTGTGGCTGCTGCCCTGGCTTGGCGGCCTCATGATTTACGGTAGTTATAAACATTCCAAAGTAGACATGTCAGTTAAACGATACCATACCATTATACAGTTACAGTTCTGTTATAAATGTGCCTACAGTTAAAAAGAATCCATTTTCTGTGCCCCCCCTTTCCGCTACCTCCCCATGCTGACTTTGGAAGCCACTAGCTCAGTGGAAAGATGGCAGAAACCTAAGGTTCAGTCACGAAGTGGCCTCAGCAATCCTCTGCCCCACCTTCCAGAAGATATTGCTAAGAAGCCTCTGTGTTGATGTGCGGAAGAAACATTCTCCATTAAAGAACACATTCGAGCTTTCTTCTCAGTGAAAACCACATCTGTTCATGTATTTCCAGGAGGAAAGCAGTTCCAACATGGTGGCCGGTGAGGACCTCTGAGAGGTGATCCTGCTGTTCTTCCTCAACAACACTGACAGAGTGGTTTGTTTTTCCTAAAAGGTACTGAAAGAGAGAAGGAAGAAAACCTCTCTGTGCACACAGTAGTTCAGAGACATTACCACTCAGACAACCTACCTCAGTGTCGTCCCACAGAGACCCATCTGGGAGAGGTTCCCAACAGAAAACACTGGCATATAGACCACCATAACTGTGCATTTTCAACTCTTGGATGCATACAAATCTGATAACTGATATATGAGGCAAAATGTGCACCTACAGAATTTTCACTCTCTGGTCTGGTATGGTACTGCACACCTATAATCCCAGCACTCAGAGGCAGGAGAATTGACCCAAGTGAAAGGCAAGCCTGGTCTACATAGTGAGTTCCAGGCCAGCTTGGGCTACACAGTGAGACCTTGTTTTGGAAAACCAAAATAAATAAGTAAAATATAAAATAAAGTAAAGTAAAATAAAGAATTTTAATTATCTTAGAATAGGAGTTGGCCAGTGCCTGTCTTTGTAAATAAAGTTTTATTGGAACAGCTGCACTTATTTATTTATGCTGTCTATGGCTATTTTGTGCTACCATAGCTAACTTTGAAAAGTAAAGATGTCACATTGAAGACAAAGGTGCACCTGACTCATGCCATGGTATTTTCAGGTGCACCATATGGTTGTGAAAGCTGGATGTTAAGTAAGGGAGACAGGAAAAGAATTGACACTTTTGAATTATGGTGCTAGAAATGAATATTGAATATACCCTGGACCAAAAGAACCACAGATCCATCCTAGGGAAGAAGAGAAATCAGAGTGCTCCTTGGAAGCAAGGATGGCTAGATTGTGTCTAGTGTATTTTGGACATGTTGTCAAGAGGGACCAGTCCCTGGAGAAGGACATCATGTTTGAAAAAAAAGAAGACCCTCAACTAGATAGATGGATTGATACAGTGGCTGCAACAGTGGGCTTAAACACAAAAAAAGATCATGTGCCTGGCACAGAATTGAGGAGTGTTTTGTTCTGTTGTGCATAGAGTTGCTATGAGTGAGACTTAGTATATCATACTTATGATTCTTTGATTTCATGATGATGCAAAAGTAATATGCATTTAATAGAAATCATGCTTCAAATTTTGAATTTTGATCTTTTTCCTGGCTAGCAACATGTGAGGAAGTATATTTTTATGATGTGACTATTGAAAGTGCAGTGAGCTGTAGCTCCCAGTCAGTCATGTGACCACAAAACCAAACATCAGATATTATGTGGTCACGGTTTTGGGAAATTGTGTTTTTTGCTTTTCCATCCCATTATGCCTACAAAATGTCCATTTGTGTCCCCTGCTTCCATTCTGCCTGCCCCTGACTTTTTATTTAACTTCTTAATGATGTGTTTTGGGCCAGATTTTCCACTTTTTGAGGGATTTAAGGGTTTTGATGACCACGAGGCATGCCGGTACCTTTGGGGAAGCATGATCTGGGAGTGTCCACAAGGCCTTGCCTTTCCAGCCCACAGGCATTGCCTCTGGGACTGGCCAGGGATCCTCCACTGTGCCTACTTGGACCTGCTTTCCTGACAATGGGCTGCCACCTCAAAAGCAACAAGTATTTTGCCTCTCAGGTGAGGTGCTTGGGAAGGAAATACTCAGGCCAAGAACCCACACTGGGCACGCAGGCTCATCTCTTCTTCGCCCCACACATCCAAGTCTGTTGAGTCTACCTCCCAAACAGCTCACAATATCAGTCACTTATTGTCATCAGCTACTCCCTCAGCTCACCACCTTCTCTTACTTGTATGACTGCAACAATTGCCTGACTGGTTTCCCTAAAACCCACTCATCCACCTATCCCTCTCCCCATTCCTCCTATCCTCCATCTAGTCAACCACAGACCTATCCATCCATCTCGTCCATCTTCCCAACATCTGTCCTTTCCTTTCTCCCTTCATCCTTTCTGCCGTTCACCCATCCATCTGCCCACCATCTGTGTGTGTGTTGGGTACTAGGTCCCAAACACTGTAGATCCTAGTGTAGGTGGAAAACAAAGCAGATTCACTGCCCCCATACAGAAACTTCAAAGTAAGAACCCCATTGAGGGGAAGGAGCAGATTGTCTTGATGGAGAAACGTATCAAGGGACCCACAGAGAGGGTCTTGGGGGGTGATGGGCCTCACCAGCAGGTGATGTATGGGTGGAAAGATTACATACTTTGTTGTCAAACAGGGACAGGTCTAGGGTGAGGGGAACACTACCATTATATTAGGACAATGGCCCCAAACTAGACTGGTCCTGGTCAGCTGAAGTATGGTCACCTCCTGTAAGCCAGCTTTAGGGAATGGGCTGGGACAGTCAGGAGCAAGAGGGGAAGGAAAGGCCTAACATGGAGCCAGGAGGGAAGGATGTGAGGGGGAAGTTTGGGGCTGGAGGGTAAGTGAATAAGCAGCGCAGGACGTGAGGGGATTGTGAGAGAGGAAGGGGGCAGGAGGTGATGTTTCTCTGTGCTGTGAGCTGGGGCTCCCCTTAACTCCGCTTTCATCACCCTGTCAGAAGATGCAAGTTGAAGGGTGTTTGGGAGGCACTTCTTCCAGTGAGCCTCCCTGTGGAGCTCGGACCACCAGTGTCTGGAATTCTTACGTGTATTTGCTCTGCCCTTGGTGTGTGTGCGGGAAGTTTGCTGTAGGACACACACATGGGGCCCGGAGTGGCCAGTGTCCTCTCCGAGACGCTTCATGTTTCATTTCCGACCCTGCTTCTGTGGAGGTGAAGAAGCTGCTCCACGAGCTTATTCAGTGTCAGGGTTCCGTCTTCCCCCATGCCAGGATGGCCTCATCTCCACCTCTACCAGTGCTCCAAGGCCACCCCAAGAGTCCCAGGGAAGCAGATACCTGAAGATGGCTCCCACAGGTGAGCGCCCAGCTGCGTCCCTCGTTGCCTGGCAGTCCAGCCTCTTCCATCAGTGCCGGTGGGCCAGGTGGGGGGCTCATGCAGACTCCCCAGCTCCCAGGGGCCCTGCCCAGCTCTTCCTGGGCTGTTCCCCCAGGGGCCTGGGTGATCATGGCCAGCACAGGGGCAATTGCAGGCTGAGGTGTCTCAGCCCCAACTACCCCCCAGTGAGTTCTGCAGTCCTGGGAGAGGGTCAGGTCACCCTGGCTCAGTTAATTGCAGAGGGGACGACACAAGGCCATCGTGCTTTGATCAAGGATGGCTTGGATTCCGTGAGGACTCACAGTGCTGGGGTCGGAACCCGGCCCTCTCTGCGTGGTCATGAAGTGGGGGTGAGGGATGCTATCTTTCTCTGTTCCTGTCCCCAGGAGTGTAGGAAATAGCTCAGCCAGGCCAGGTGTCCAGGACTCACTACCTCTGTCACAGCTTCCCCTGTCACACTCAGCAAAAACCACAAAGGCCAAAACTTTGACCACGCTGCTGGTGGCTTTCTGTGGCCATATCAAAATGTCTGATGGTGGCAGTAATTCCTACCCAGTCACGTGGATGTGAGAGGTGGCCCTGCATCCCTGCCACAACATAACCCACACTCAATTCGTGAACTCATGGAACGGGCAGGACTTGGGTTTAGAATGGCCCACTGGTTTCAGGAAGGGAAGGTGGCACGGTTTCTGGAACCAGCCGGAGTCTGAAGAGCAGAAGGGGCTGGCCGGTGGCATGGAGGCTGAAGCACGCACCGTCCCGGAGAAGCCAAGAGAATGTGGGGACCACAATCCCTCCGGGCATTGTCACCTTCACCCTGACCATTGGACACAGGCCCACCCACAGGTGAGGGGGCCTTCTGTGGATCCAGAGGGGATGGCCCTGCTTGGGAGGACGGGAAGAGAGGAGTTGCCGCACAGCCAGGGCTGGATATGTTACCCTGGTGGATGCGCCAGCCCCCACGCCTCTAGAAAAGGGACTCAGAACCTGAAACAACTGACTGCAGGGAACAGAGCCCGGAAGGCAAGCCCCCAGGGTTCCTGCAAGCTCTTGCACCCACCCAAAGCCCCAGAAGCTTCGGCTACAGAGCCTGTTGGGCAGTCCACGTGGAGCAGCCTCCCAGGGCCCAGAGCGAGGGGGAGAAGGGTGAACGGGACCCCATGGGCTGCAGGTGTGCATGGCTCTGGCTGCTCCCACAGTGTTTCAGCATTAGGTTTAAGGGCCAGGCGGATGATTTAGAGAAGGAGCCCCAGGTGTGCGAGGTAAGGGGCAGCAGGGGATGTGGAGAACTGGATTGCTCGTGCCCAGAGGGAAAAGGGCCCCTGGGGGCTGGGTTTCCAGATTTTTGGCAGAAACTAGAAACTGGGGTTCTTTTGAGCTATGTCTTTATTTCAAATTTTAGCTGTGAAATGAGATCTTTGTAAACAATTTTCAGGCAGGACAAACATTTGTCTGTGGCTGAGTTGTGGCTCCTGGGGGCTGTGGGAGCTGTGGATGTACCAGGGAAGGGCAAGTGGAGACCCTAGGGGAAGGCGGTGGGTGGTGCTCTGTCTGGACCTACCCCTGGAAACCCAGCGTCCACCTGGGCTGCCTTGTGTTGCTTCCTTCCTCGTTCCTAAGCCCAGGTGGGCCTGTTGCCTCCCTGCCCCAGGGCAGGGCGAGGAAAATGGTAAGGGAGTGCTGTTTGGGAAGTAACCGCAGGAGGGCGGTGCTGTCATGACTTGCAGTGTGGAGGTAGGTGTTTTCACCCACATTTTATAAACCACGAGACCAAAGTACAGAGTGGGGAGGGGCTTCTCGAACCTGGAACAGCCTGCAGGTGTTGGAGGCGGGATTCAAACACACCTGGACAGGATCTCCAGGCCCTTGCTCTGAGCACTGACCCCTGCTCCCCCTAGGCAGCTCCCAGATGTGATTACAGAGCTGGCCTCCCCTGAGCTGCCCTACCAGACTTATCGCTGCTGGATTAGGCCATGCCTCTGGGTCTCACAGTCCTGGAGACCTTTCCCTGGGGCTGACCTCTCTTTACTACCTTCCTCTGCCTGCTCCTTGGTGCCTGGCTTGTCTAGCCCTCCTTGCACCGGAAGCTTGTTGAGCCACAAGTCACTGCCCTGCACTGCGACCTGCCTAGCATGGGTTGATAGCAATACTAACAGCAATGAAGGAGAGGCTGGCCACTCCCGGGTGCCCTTCGCCTGGCCAGCATGGCACCAAGTGCTTCCTGCTGGTATTTCATTTCATTGTCACCACATCCCTGTTTACCAGCTGGGAGCTTGCCAGGGGACACGGAGCTGGGGAGAGGGTCAGTCCATCTCTGCTCACCCCTGAAGGGATTATCCTGGTGCTAACTGTCCCATGGATTCCACAGCAGGTACTTAGAAGACCCCAGGTGATGTAGAGGGCCAGATATCAAATACTTCTGGCTTCTCAGGCTGAGTGGCTTGTCATGACAGCTACATGACTCTGCCGGGTAGGCATGGTTGTGTTCTGAGAACACTTTATTTATAGACCCCAGTGGCCAGTGGGATTTGGGGCATGGGCCTCTGTTTATGGCCTCAGTGTGTGCTGTTGAACCAAAGATGTCAGTGTGTTATTAGACACCCGGTTTCAGACACACCATAGTAGGAAAAACTGCTGTTAGAGTCAAGAAGATTGACAGTTGTTGAGTGAATGAATGAATGCACGCATGAATGAGTGAATGGCTGATCTAAGTGTCTACCAGGGTGTTTGGAAGCCAGATGAATACCTGCAGCGAGTTCCTCCAGGGGTCTTTGCTCATGCTCTCGGGACTACCTTGTCCCACAGGACAGAAGTGGAAACTAAGGCCCTAAGAAATCAAGAATTTACTTCTGGCCACCCAGAGGCAGGGACGAGGTGGTTCTCCCGGGAATGAAGAGCCTGCTCACTGGCCTTCCGAAGATGGGTCCCTTCTCCCACACTCAGCGGAGGCCAAGCCTCAAAGTTGTAGCGACTCTATCCTGGGTTAGCTGCATGAGGCTTTATTGAACACCTCTCCTCCCAGCTGGATTGGCAGCAGGTGCCTATAAAGCATGGTGCCTGCCCTCAGGGAGCTTGAGCACATCTAATCTTATAAATCACCCAGATGTAAAGCCAGTGTGAGAATCCACAGGCACCAAGCCCCGTCCTGTCCCCGAGGAGCCTTCTGAGGTCTGCCGCATAGATATTTTCTAGGCAGGAACTAATCAGGGCTTCATCGGCGCTCCAAGCCAGACCCAACTTAATGCCCTCTATAAAGAGCCTTATTATACCGGAACGTGGTATATTATATTCTTCACTGCACACCAGCTATGTGTGTAGGCTGCTCTCTATGTCCCTGGGCCAATAAATTAGATTTAGATTACAAAGGGAGGCAAGGCAGCCCAATGTGTGAATACGGAACGCTCACTGCGGCCGGAGCTGTCTTGGTTTAGACAGCTAAATGGCCCAGCGAAGACACCGGGGGGTGCAGGTTGGCACATAAAAAGCTCATAACCCCCGTAAGCAGCCTGTCACCTTGAGCAAACAGTCCCGCCGGCAGGGGCCCTTGCTGCGGGGTAATTGGCGGCTTGGATCTGATGTCACGCTCATTGCCCAAACCCAAATCATTTCCAGCTACAGGTTATCGATCCCTGTTGAGGAGCGTGGTCAGCTTTGAGGCAGAGGCCCCTCTACCGGCGCAGTTTCCCAGCTTGGGGCATTAATATTTTTTGAGTGCCTCTGTTGGCCGAGGGGCCAGGAAAGCTGCTGTGCAGCATGAGTTACTGCGACTCAGGGCCCGGGACGGGAGGCGAAGGGGGGCTGTGGGCAATCAGGCAGCTTGTTTTGCTTGCAGTGCCCAGGCCCATCAGCAGCTGGAGCGGGGAACGGCTGCTGGGGTGGCTGGCAACTCAGCTCCCCAGCCTTGCTCAGGGGATAAACCCCTGGCTGAAGTTTCTCACTTAGCAGATCTGGGCAGTCTGGGGCTCTGCGGCCTCAAAAGCTTCCCGGGTGTCCACAAGTGTTGGGGCCCGTGGAGACACTTCTTTCAGAGTCTTCTACCCAGAGGGGTTCTCTGATTGACGTTGGAGGGCCAGTGTGGGTGCTTCTGTGCTGCCTGCTGCTCACCACAGGATAGCTGCCCTGGGCTGGGGGCCCTCAGGAGATGCCCAGGCTCTCTAAGCCTCAGCTTCCTCTTTTGTCAGGTGGGCATCATAATAGCGCCCACTGCAGAGGGTTTGTTGTTGTTAGCTGCTGTCTTGCCCCGGGTCACCTCTGTGAGCCCCAGTTTCTCAACTGTCAGCAGAGGAGAAGAATTCCTGCTCAAGGGCTTGTCACGAGGACCTCTGGAGGCCGTGTGTGACCTGTGCTTACTACAAGACTTATTTGCCACATGATCTCCATCTGCTCCATTCTGCAAGGAGGTGGCCTGGAAGGAGCCGATGGGCGCAAGTGGAGGGACCGAGGGGCCGGGGCCTGTTGTGGACAAGAGCGTGTCCAGGGTGGTGAGGGAAGTGTGGAGCTGGCGGCCAGGGGCTGTGGACACCCACACTGCCCCCTCACACACAGAGAGAGCAGGCGAGGACCCTCGCTCGGGTGGAGCTGTGGGCACAGCGAGAAGCAATGGGAATCAGAGGTAGAAGGGAGGAGAGGAAGGTCACCAGGGCCCGGGGGAGGAACGGGCGGCCCATAGGCTCACTTAGTGGCAGTGGAGGTGGGAGCAGGAGGGAGCCTGTGAGGCGGTGGAACCCATAGAAGCACAGGCTGGAGAGAGGTCATGTTCACTCCTTAACCAACAAGGATGAGGAGCGCTGAGTTCAGGAACAGCCAGGTCCTCGGCCATAGGGGAAGCCATCGTCTCCTGCCACTGCCAGACCTCTGTTCCGCTTCCTCCTATGTTGGCCTCCTCGCCCTGCGTGGTGACAGGCTCACTCCCGGGATCAGAGGACCCTTTCCTAAGGGATCTAGCCAGAGCCCGTCAGGCGGCTTAGAGCAGACCATTGGGCATGCACCAAAAGTCAGGGGCCAGGGGTGAGTCTGACCCAAACTGTGTGTTGTGCCCTGAGAGCAGGTGAAGGCCATAAAACTGTGGTATTTTCCAGAAGGGGGCTTGGGTGCAGAGTTCCCTATGTGGGGTGACCGAGGGCTGAGAGGAGCAAGGGATGCAGGCAGGGCGGGGAGGGGGCCCATTGCTGGAAATGACAGGGGAGCAGTGTAGAAAGGTTGGGAAGGGGCGTCCTGACTCTCCTACTATGAGGCAGCTAACTGCTCATCCCCATGGAAGCACCTGGAGCTTCTGTGAACCCCTCAGAGACAGGTCTATGAGCCCTTGAGATGATTTCCCTTTTTGCCTCAGCTGCCAGGATGCAAGGAGCCAAATGAGAGTATCTCAGGATCTGTTACCGTGTCCCTGGGCCAGAGTCTGCGGGAGGCTTCTCCCCTTCTCCTGCATTGTATTCTTGATTTTTCTCTTTCTGGTTCACAGCCTTTCCATTTTATGTGTCGTTTATCGTAAACCACCTCAAATCCTTTTCGGAAGCAGACAGGGTATAAATTATAAATAGATTTAATTTAAAAAACTCGATAGGGCAGCTTCTCTGTGGGGCTCCTAACAATTGCTTCTGCTGACATTTCACTCATTACCTCGGGGGAGGGGGAGGGGTGGAGCTGCTGGCCAGGGCCTGGGCCACACTTTGCTTGGGGCCGGAAGATGTGGAAGGGGCTGACATGCTGTCCTCCCAGGGCAGCCTCAGGTGGGGCCTTGGGTTCCCCTTTCCTCGCCATCCTCTTTGCAAAGCACCTGGGCCTTGCACCTCCACAGAGCATGCGGCGGTCATGGATTCCTGAGCCATGGGGCTGTGCAGGCGCCGTGGGGCTGCTCAGAGCATGGTTCTGGCCTCTGGCCACCAGGCTGCAAACGTGGGCCTGGGGCTGCACTGGCTCAGAGTCATAGGTGCCTCTGCCACGGGAGGGCCACAGTGGGTGACACTGGTGGAGGTGGTGGCAGGGGCCCAGGTGCAGATGCCCAGGGAATCCACCTGATCACCATAGCCCAACTGCCCTAGGGTGGGGGACCATGTGAGTTGCCAGTCTCACTGAGCCTCAGCTTCCTCTTTTGTAAGACGGGCATAATAGTAGTGCCCACTGCAGGGGGTTTGTTGCTGTTAGGTGCCTTCAACTTGGAGCTGACTCATAGTGACCCTATGTACAACAGAATGAAACACTCCCAGTGCTGTGCCTTACCAGTACTATGTCAGTGCTGTGCTATTCGTAGGGCTTTCGATGGCTGATTGTTCCTAGAGTGGGCTGCCAGGTCTGTGTCCTAAGCCTACAGCACCTGTATTCCCAGGCGGTCTCCTATTCAAGGAGTAACCAGGCCCGACCCTGCTTAGCTTCCAAGATCTGACGGGATCAGATGCCAGGGTGCTACGGCTATAGACACTGAATTGTTACGGCACAGCTAAAGCACTCGGCATGTGCCTGGATTATTGTGAGGACTTTATCCGCCTTTGCTGAGTGTCTACACCTTTGCTTTGGAGAAGTGCACTCTCGCACACATACTCCAAGGTTGGTAATCTTTAGTTTTTACTCCCTTATCCTTGGCTTCACCTAAGAAGCCCCAGCATTTTATGGAGGAAAGTCACAGCTGTTCTACCCATCCTTCCCTCTGCCCTTCCTTGCTTCTCATCCCAAGTATGTGTGGAGCATTTTCCTTGCCCTTGGTACAGAGGGATGTGGTGAGCAGAGACAGAAGTAGCTTTCACCTCCTGCAGGCCCCATTCAGCCCACACTTAAGAAAGCAAATGAGATAAAAGAATGTCAGGGGGACGTGGGAGCTGAGGCCTGAGCAATGAGAAGGCTCCAGCAAGTAAAGCTGTGGGACAGAGTATTCCAGGAGGAGAATGACAAGTACAAAGGCCCTGGGGCAGGAAGGTGCTTGGTGGCTTCACAGCCAAAAGAATGGCAGGGATGGGTTGATTAAACCAGAGGTAGAGTGGAGAGGGGAGGTAGGAGGTACAGAAAGGGTGGAAGCCCAGGGTCCCGGGACCATGGTGAGGATGCTTAGATTTTATTCTATCCAGTTAGAGCAGAGAAGCAGACTCCAGGGTTTCTTCTCTGGCTCTTCTCCTCCTTACTAAGGCTCCTGGCCAGATGTCTGGAGGTGAGGTTACATGTAGGGGGTACGCGGTGGTCAGAGGCGATGGCAGCCTCACCTCTGAGCTGTCAGCTGACTCAGACTTGTGGGGGCGGCAGGCCAAGTCTCCAGGGTTCTCAGGTCTCTGGTGCTGTTGCCACTGGCTCTGTCTGCAGCCCTAATGAATGGCCAGTGGATCTATTGACATCATTGGCTTATGTTGCATCTGTACAGAAAGTTTGTACTTTATCAAATATACATGCGCTTCACATTTTCCAGGGGGAGAATCGTCCTTTTCCCACCTGCCCCAAGCCAGCTTCCAGAAATGGTGAAGTGATTCATTTGGTTCTTGGAGAAACTGGTTTTGCTTCTCCTCCATGGGGACTCCAGGCCTGGAGGACACATGAAGGAGGAAGAGGTCGTCGTTTCTGCCCTTGAGGAACTTGCAGCTGAGCAGACAATATCAGCACAGCCAACTGTGAGCAGCGATGGAGAGAAAAGTCTGATGGTCTGCATAACTGTGGAACACGCCTGCCAGAAGCATTGGTGGAGGCTATGCAGAGGGTAGCTCCCAGCCAAATATTGGGTAGAGCAATGTTAGAAAGCTGCCTATTCTGCGGGACTTGTCCGAGCCTTGACTTGGTGTGCACAGTGGTGCTCTGAGAGGGGAAGTAGGAGGCAGCATGGGGCTCCCATTTGCTTGCCTAAAGATTGCTGTGTCCTGGAGGAGGACCCCCCCATGGAGCACACTTTGGACCCCGTGTTGCATGGTGGGGTTGTTGTTACATGCCGTCAGGTCGGGTCCGACTCATAGCTACCCTATGCACAACAGAATGAAATACTACCCAACACTGTGCCATGCCCAGCACTATGTCAGGGCTTCTCTGCTGTTCATAGGGTTCTTAATGGCTGATTGTTTTGGGTGTAGGCTGCCAGGTCCTTCTCCCAAGCCTACAGTACCTGGTGTTCCCAGGTGGCCTCCCATCCAAGGACTAACTGGGCCCGACCCTGTCACTATGAGGTGGAACCGACTGGATGGCACCTAACACTAATGACAACAGCAGACATTTGTTGTATCTGTCTGCCTGTTTATTGTACACTGTCACCTACATGTCATCTCTATCATCTGTTGTTTATGGATCGACCACTTATCACTTCCCTGTCAATCATCCATCTATCGTCCATCCATCTCTCCACTTATCCATCCATCCCTCCCTTTGCAATGAGAATGAGATTCTTCTACACGCGCTGTCCTGTGACTTTCTACTTTCCCTTAACGATTTATTATAACCACTGTTTCACGTCCATAAACATGAGCTCCCTCCGCCACCCTGTTCGCCGGCTGCACAGTGCTGCATGTGTGAATGGACTGTCATTTGTTTAACTGATTTTCCTTGGGATGTTTAGGCTGTTTCCAACTGTTCATGATCATAAACGAGGGAGCCATGAATATCTCGGTTTATGGCCCTTGGGAATATCCACCGTGATTTCTTTAGAACCAATTCTTGAAGGTGGAAGGACTGGGTCAAAGAGTATATGCTTTTAATATTAAAAAAAAAAAAACTTGATGCATCTTAGGGATGGTTGGTAACTGTCACCAGTGATTTTTGCCTCAGATTCTGTCTGAGGGAATAGATGTGAAAATCAGAGCATTGACACAGGGTGGTGGAGGGGGGCAGCTGGAGGCTGTCATTCCCCCTATGGGGAGCGTCACGGAGCACGGCTGCCGAGGCCTGCTCTTGCATGGTCCATGGGGCTGGTACCTGCTGCCCCACTGTGGCTCCTGTGGGGGACCCCACCATTTCCTTTGAACCTCTCAGAGTCTCTTCATTGACACCTGGCTTCACTGTTCCATACCTCTTGGCTCAGGGGTCCCCTGGTCTCCAGGTCTGTGGGAGTTCAGAGGCCGCGTACCAAGTGAACTTATAGAATTAGGCAACCTGAGATGGAGTTCTAACTTCCCTGCTTGTTAGCTGAGGGGTCCAGGGCAAGTGACTGAGCCTCTGGGCCTTTTGGGGTGCAATCCCTATGCACTCCAACATGACTGGGAGGTTGGGGATGAGGTCCTCAGACTCAGGAAGCCTTGCTGCCTGGTGGAGAAGGTGCTGGGCTGTGTGCAGCTCTCAGCTCTGGGCACCTTGGTCTCTGTGTGTTTGTCTGAGGCCAACGGAAGGCATTCACAGGGCCCAGGGACCCTGTACGCTTCCTTTGCTGAAAGACACACTGAGCCAGGGATGTTTCTCTTACTGGTTTCTGCCATTCCTCAAACACCTCACAGGTGCTGGACACAAAGCCAGCATGCAGGGAGGATCTGTGGGATGAGCAGATGGAGGGAAAATGGGTGGCCCTGCTGGTATCTGAGATATCAGTGGCATAGCTTTCAGTATCACAGCAACAAGCAAGCCCCCACGGCACAAGCTGACAGACACGTGGGGGTCCACAGTCTTAGTGGCTCAAATCCATAGTTTCTTTTTATTTTTTTTGGTGGTACTGGGGGTTGAACCCAGGGCCTTGTGCTTGCATGCTTTGCAAGTGCTGGACCACTGAGCTGCCACCTCTAGCCCATTTTTTCACTTTTGTGAGACAGGGTCTCACTAAATTATGTAGACTTCCTCTGGTCTCGAACTTGCAATCCTCCTGCCTCTACCTCCTGAGCCTCTGGGATTACAGGTGTGCATCTGGCTTTAAATCCATAGTTTCTTTATCTCACCCTTGTGAAGCCCACATCATTCTCTGGCAGGCAGGTCATCGATTTCCTTATGGCATCCTTTGCTCAGTGGTTCAGTGTTGGGGCTCAGACTTGAGGTTGGGGAGAGCCTGCACTGGACCTTCGGTGCTGTGTTCTACCAGCTTGGTGGCTTTGAGCCAGCCTCTGAGCCTGGCTTTGCACAGCTACCACCCATTCTGTCCCCCAGCTGCCTGGCTGTTGGGCTGTGTCATGTTTGCCCTGGTCCCCAGTACCTGACTCCCAGGAAGGACCATCCCAATGTCTGCTGAGTGTAAGCCACACAGCTATGTGCAGAGTTGGCTCAGAATGAGTCCCTGGCTGCAGCTTGGTCAGGAAGGTACAGCTGAGACCCTGGCCCACCTGCTGTCTGGCATTCCTGCCTCCCAGGCCTCTCCTTCAAGCCACTTCTCAGTGCCTAAATGTTGACACTTTTGGGTAGGCTTTTAAAATTGCTCTATAATTATTTTCAAAGAGCATCTTTGGAAACTGGGCCTTTGATGTCCAGGAATACCCCACAGGTTGTTGTTGTTGTTAGGTGCTGTCGAGTCGGTATCTGACTCATAGCGACCCTCATAGGGTTTTCAATGGCTGACTGCTTCGGGATTGCCTTGGGAGTGGATTGCCAGGCCCTTCTCCCATTTTTGCAGTGCTGGGAATTGAACTTGGGACCTCAGAGACTGCAGCGCAGTGCTCTACCCACTGAGCTAAATCCCAGCCCCACCCCACAGGTACGTTTTATATTCCCCACCCTGTGCATGTTGCTCTTTTCTCTGCCATCCTGGAAACCAGGCAAGATCAGAGAGGCGTTCCAGTCATCTGCCCTTCTCTGGGTGGCGCCTGGCCTCAGAAACCTGTGCTGATGACGTGACTGATGGATGGGTGAAGGAATGCATGCGTATGTGACAAATGAATGGTGAACTGGAGAGTAAAGAGTGAGCTCTGGCCTCTCCTACCACGCAGACAACCTTGAAGAAGGTGTGTTCTGCCGTGTGTTCTCTAAAGCATGCTGCATGGATTAGCAGCTCCGCCAGACCATCCTTGCTGTTACCCAAAGCTTTTTTTCAATGTGAGTGTGCATCAGGCACTGGGGTATAGGCCTGTAATCCCAGCAACTCGGGAGGTAGACACAGGAGGATCTCAAGTTTGAGGCCTGATGAAAACCTGCATAACTTAGTGAGAATTTGTCTCAAAATAAATAAGTTAAAAGGGGGCTGGGGTTCAACTCAGTGGTAGAACACTTGGCTAGCATGTGTGAGGCCATGGGTTCAACTCCCAGTACTGAAGCAGTGGGAGTGGAGGGAGCCTCCTGTGGCCAAATCATTTGGAAAATAATGACTTTCAACAAAATGGAACAGATTTCTTTAGTAGAGGACTTCTCAGAGCTTTTACTATGCTAATATGCTTTTCAAATTCCCCAAAGGAGCATGTTGTTGTTGTTGTTTGGTGCCATCCAGTCGGTGGACTCATAGTGACCTTCATAGGGTTTTCAATGGCTGACTGTTTTAGGATTGCTGCGAGAGTGGATTGCCATGTCCTCTCCCATTTTTGTCGTGCTGGGAATCGAACTTGGGACCTCAGAGACTGCAGAGCGGTGCTCTACCAACTGAGCTAAATCCCAGCCCCTAAAAGAGTATAGAGGTTGTAATTTTTCCAACGTATGGACCATGGGGTCAGTGTTTCAGGGACTGGGCTCAGTGGAGTGGACTAAGGGAAACCTCTTGTGGGGTGGGGGGCTGATGTGGGAGGAAGGAGGCTTCCTCTGAGCTGGCAGAAGGAGATCAACTGCAGTGGGGAGTGTCAAGCTGGGCTCACCAAGCACAGATGCCGGGCAGTGCCCAGGGTCTGCAGCAGGTCCAGGGAGGCCGGCCTTGACTTTGTCCTGCAGCGAGCTGTCAGGGTGGAGTGAGGGGCAGTGTTGGTGTTGCCTGGACACAATTATCTGCTTTTATTCAGGAAAAGCAAGCAATTCTGCCAGTCCCTGCTGGCCCTTCATCTTTTGCACCCACTGGGTGCTGCTGCGGGGCCAGTGGCCTTCTCTAGCAGGAGTTTTGGGAGGGTCGATTCACACGGTCATCTGAAGATGAAGCTGTTTATTCCCTTCTGAAAGGCTAATGTGTTTTTTCCATGAGTGTGTGAGTGGAAATTTCAAGTACTCCATCTTCTCCATTGAGCTGGCTGAAGTCTCCTGAGTACTTCAGAGAAATGAACCCCTTGGTACAAACCTGAGACCCCCTAGCAGGAGAAAGGAGGGCAGCAGGTGGCCAGTGCCCCAGGGCCATGTTATCACCCCACCCTTCTATTCCCCACGTGCTGGCCACCAGGTGCTCTGCAGCCAGCCTCCCCCACTCACCTGCTCCCATGCTCAGCTCAACGGGGGCAGAGTCCTTGTTCCAAATGTCACCTCAGGTCGGAGTCTGCCCAGGTCCCATCAGCTGTGGTCGGAAAGCAGCAGTGTACCACATGACCACTGCTCTCCTGGGCTCCTCTACCACGGAAGGGAGGACTAAGCCAGGCTAACCACTCAATGAGGCTCCTTCAGGCCTGGGTCTGGCCCCTTCTCCACCTACCAGGTACCTTCATTCTTTGTTTGTTTGCTGAGTTCTGCTGGGTCGGATCCAACTCATCATGACCCTAAGTACAACAGAATAAAACACTCCCTGATGCTGTGCCATGTATATGATCATTTTATGTTTGAGCCCATTGTTGCAGCCACTGGGTTTCTTCTCATTGTGAGTCATGCCACATCAGCAACTGGAGGTGCCAGGGGCTTTACTCCATTCTTGTCATTAAGGGTGACTCTAGTCTGTGGAGGCAACTCTTTTCCAGGCATCTTTTGAAAGCCTTCCAGCCTGGGGGGCTCATTTTCTGGCATTCTATTTGACAGTGCTTCTCTGCTATTCATAAAGTTTTCAATGGCTAATTGTTTTGGGAATGGGCTGCCAGGTCCTTCTCCGTAGTCTGTCTTAGCCTGGAAGCTCAGGTGAAACCTGTCCACCATGGGTGGCCCTACTGGTATCTGAAATACCAGTGGCATAGCTTTCAGCATCACAGCAACAAACAAGCCCCGGCAGCACAAGCTGATAGACACGTGGGAGGGCTTACATTCTAGCTGTGGAATTCTTCCATGCTTAGCGTAGGAGAGTCTGTTTTGTTTTAGAAGAGGGGTTGGCAATTGATGCTCCACTGGCCACATCTGGCCTACACCTAGTTTTTATAAATAAAGTTTTATTGGCATACCACCATGTCCACTCATTTATAGATCACCTAAGGCTGCTTTTGTTGAGTAGTTTCAGCAGAGTCAAGTAGTTTTGACAGAGATCTCCTGGCCCACAAAGCCAAAAATGCTTATTATCTGGTCCTGTAAAGAACAAGTCTGCCAATTCCTGTTTCCAATTCCTTTTGTTTAATGCTTATTTGGTATACACGAGGCCTCAGTAAACATGAGGTCTAGTGACTATAGTGACCACATCACTGCCTACAGTGGTATCCTTTGGTTTAACAATGTCCCAAGCATGTGTGAGTTGGGGTATGAGGCGCAGAGTAGTGAATAAGGTGAGGTTCTGCCCTCACAGAACTCTCTGATGATGGTGTTTTCTGCTAAGTACTTGCCCAGAGATTTACGGATGGGGCCATATTGCTGGGAGCAGAGGGTTTGCTGCACACAGAGATTGAGTGGGGCACCTGGCTCAGAAATCAGAGTCTGCTCAGCGCACTCCAGGACAACCAAACACCTGGTGGAAAGAAAGTGGCTCAGAGGGGAGCTTGACCAGTTGGCCAGTGACCTGGAGCAGTTCATCCTAGAAGTCTGCCTGGAGCAGGTGGACTTGCATCCTGTCTGGAATGCTAAGAGCAGGGAGTAGGGGTACGGTCCCTATAGCCCAAGGACATACACCCAAGAGAGGCTGGGGCTGGAGGATGTGGTTCCCACCCAGCCTCCTCTGGGGAATAGGTGGTTTATTTCTCCTTCTTTACCCCCCAGAGTAAAGACCCCATTCCTGACTGCCCTTGAGGCTGGGCATGGTCATGTATAGATTCTGGCCAGCGTGATGGGAATGGAGGTGGTGTGGGCCACTTCCAACTTGCGCTTTCAAAGGGAAGAGGCAAATCCATGCCTTGCCCCTTCACCCCTCCTGCTTGCTGGAATGCCCAAGTGATGGTAGGGACCAGAGAAGCTATTTCCTGTCTCGAATTGGAAGCCCTGTGTCTGAGACCCAGAAGAGTGAGATGGAAGGGGCTGGGGTCCCTGGTGACTGTGAGGTGCTCCGCCAGCTCTGGTAAATTGAGAGCTTGATCGGAAGAAGAAATGGATTTCTGTGTTGTATGAGCTTCTGCTGCACTGCGTCCCTGTTGTAGCTGCCAGCCCTATAACATGAGACACCCTGAGGCATTCCACGTAAATCTGAATACAACCGAAATGCAAACAGTGGGGTTGCTATGCAAATGGAGTCCTGCATGCCACTGGAGAATTCTGGGGCCCGAGCTACAGCGCTTTCTCCCTGAAGCAGGCAGCCTCCCCCCTCTGACTAGGAGGCCTTCCTAGCACCAGCCACCAGCTCTCTCCACCTGGCTGGGATGGGGGAGGCTGGAGGGGAAGGTGGCAGTGCTCAGCCATCGAGGCCAGTGGAGACTGCTGGGCCTCAGCACCCCCCGACTTTCGCCTTAGCCTCCCCCCTCCCTGCAAATGGGGGCAGCCAGCGAAGAACCCCGGGTCAGTGGTGTGAGGGGCCATTGGGAACAAAGGACCGGGAGGGACTGCAGATGGGCTTTCTGTGATGTCCGAATAATAATTCACGTGGCTCATCTGGCCTGGCTCAGGCTGTGGGCAGGGGCTGCGTTTCTCAGCGATCTCAGCCTCCCGCCCCAGCCCATCCCCATAAAATCACAGGAGCACTGCCAGCCAGGGGCCTGCGGCTGAGGCCCCTCGAATGTAATCAGCTGTAATAACTTAATAGCCTTAGATTTGGGCGGCATCTTCTGCAGCAGCGTGTCTTCTCCCCCAGTAGCCCCACTAATCTCAGCCGCCTCCGTCCTGCCCTCCCCACGCCAATTATCTCCTGCTCCCGCTCTCAGGGACCCGCTCCGCCTGGCCTCGCTGCTTAGCTGACTGCCCAGGGCATGCTCCAGGCTCCCAGGCTCTCATTTCCACCAGCCTCCCAGCACAGACTCCCCAGAGAAAACAAAGTGCAAAATACCAAAGGCTCGCCCTGGACCACGTACAGCCACACACAGCAGGGGCAGCAGAGAAAGTGCCCACTGGGTGTGGGGGGCCATTGGGGAATGAGAATGGCTATAATCTGGGGGAAACGTAATGTGCAATGCTTTATGTTGGATTAAGTGTACTGTGCAACTGGAAAACGAGGCTGGAGCTAGAAAACAAGCGTTCAAATGTCTTCGTGGGTGACCTCCAAGTTTCCACGGGCTCCCCGCCCTCTGTCATAATTCAAGCTCGTTGGCTTGGAGACGATGGTGTGGCTGCTGGAATTCCATGATCTCTCCATGGCTCTCCAAGGTAGCCGCTGGGCCCCTCTGGAGCCAGCACACTGACATATTTCTCTAGTGGGGTGGAAGCCCATGTTTGCACTTGGCCAGGCACAGAACCACCTCTGAGCTCATCTTCCCAGGAGGCAGGGGAGGGAGGCCTCGTCCCAGGGCCAGCCAGCGGAGGTTGCTGCTGCAGAAAGAGCTCACCCCTGGAGCACAGGGCAGGGGTCTTTTAAGAGACTGTGCAGTGGACCACCTGCTTGCCCCTCAGCCCATCGACTCATCGTTCCATCTGCTTATCATCTGAATTGATTACTGAGAGGCCTCTAAAATGTACTAGGTCCCCAGTAAAAATTTGGCTTCCCGCACACCCTGGGGGCTGTCCAGCGTCCCCTGTGGGCAGGCTGCTCCCTGGAGTGGGCTGCCCTTGCTGGCTCACTTCCCAACTCCTGGGCTGTGGGAGGCCACTCCCAGATTAGGACACAAAAACCCGGGGCTTCTCTTTGGCTTTTTTCTGGCTTCTGTCTCGTGCTCCCTCTGATGAAGCGGAGAGGCCCATGGGCAAAGAGCTGTCACGTCTGGCCATAGCCACTGAGCCCGGAGGGGCTTCTTCCACCCCTCTTTCATCTTCCTCTCTCTCTCCCCCTGCCTCCTTCGCTCCCGCTTTCTCATTAAAATGTAAGCTCTGTAAGGTCAGCACCCCTATTTGTCGTGTGTATTATTTTCCTTCTGTTGCTGAAACAAATCACCGCAGACTAGGTGGCCTCTAACGACAGAGTGTTCTCTCTCTCAGTCAGAGGCCATGAGTCTGAGACCAAGGGAGCTGCTCCCTCCCTCCCTTCCTCTCTCCCTGCCGCCCGGTGTGCCCACCCCAGTTTCTGGTGGCTCCAGGGCTCCTGGCACATGGCTGCACCCCTCCAGTCTCTGCTTCCCTCTCAGCCTCCCCTCTCCTATCTTTTAAGAACACTGGTCATGGGGTTTTAGGACCCACCAGGTAGTCCAGGATTATCTCACCTTAAGACCATTAATGGTATCTGCAGAGACCCTGTTTTTCAAATAAAGTCATTATCAAAGGTTTCTGGGAAATGTCTTTGTGGGGGGCACCACTATATCTTGTTATCCATTGTGTTTTACCCTTGGGTGTCCAGCCATTCCAAGCATTTCTGGTGCGTGCGCCATATGTGTTGGGTGAATGAATGGATGATGGAGGAAGCCATCCATTCGTTCAGTGGCCCTTAGCTCATGTCAGTACCTCCTGGAAGGCTTCTTCAAACACAGATTGCTGGCTGGCCCCTGCACTCAGAGGTCTGGGTGGGGCCAACAAGTTTCCAGGTGACCTGCTGGGGAGTGTTCTGAGCACCTCTGCCTATGGCAATCTCTCGTTCCACTCACCTATGAGCAGGACCTAAGTTGTGATTGAGATTTCATTTTCCCTTGAAGAGATTCTGGCCTCCAGCACACCTAGCTATCCTGGGCTCTTCTTTGTGAAGAAGGAAAAATGACCCGATTATCTCATTCTTTGCCTTCTTTCTTCCTTGGGATAGCTCAGTGAGGACAGTGGGCTGGGGAAGCCAGGGCAGAAGCCAAGTTGGAGCCTCACCCAGGGATGGGGCACGGCTGAGGGTGGGGGCTGGCGTCCTCCTGGTGTGCCCAAATCACACTCCAAGACTACCTGAGGGTTATAGAGTCCACAGGCTGGCCCAAGATTCACACCCTGAAATGGAATTTCTGGATTCTGAGGCACATGTTCCACAGAGCAACACATAGAGTTGGAGAATACCCCATAAACACCCCCACTAAGGTGGATTTTGAGCCAGGCATGATGGTACCTGTCTATAATCCCAGCACTTGAGAGGCAAAGGCAAGAGGATCAAGAGTTAGAGGTCAGCCTGGGCTACGGAGTGAGACACGGTCCAAAAATAAAAAAACAAATAAAGGTAGACTTCAGCCAGGAAGACACGGGGTTCGTTAGGAATATCAGGGCTGTCGTCAGTGAGCACAGCAGCCTTACCTTACCATTTGCTTGGTAGATGGAATCATCTTCAGCCCCGTAGGGTCTGGGGCTTGCCTTCCTCCCTCTCTCCTTCCCTCTTTTCTTCTCTCTCTCTCTCTCTCTCTCTCTCTCTTTCTCTTACTTTCTTTCCTCCTTCCCTTCCTTTTTTTCTCACCCTCTCAAATTGTACAATTCAGTGGTTTTTAATATGTTTGCAGAGAGGTTCAACCATCATCCCAGTCGACTAGAAAACATTTTCTTCACCTCAGAAAGAATCCCATAACATTTAACTATCCCACTTCCTTCCTCCAGCTCTGGTCCTAAACCACCACTGATCTGCCTTTGTCTCTAGAGGCCCTTGGTGCCTGCCTTCCTTCACATAGTGTAGTATTTTCAAGATTCCTGTGGTGTTGCAGGTATCGGCATTTTATTTCTTTTTATGACTGCATAATGAACATTCCACTGTTTGGACAGACCACATTTTGTTTATCTATTTGTCAGTTGATGAAATTCAGATTGTTTTCGGCTATTGTGAATAATGTTGCTATAAACATTCGTGTACAAGGTTCTGTTTGGACATATGTTTTCATTTCTCTGGAGTATGTGCCTACGACTAGAATTTCTGGGTCAGGTAGTAATTCTCTGTTTAATCATTTGAGGACATGCTAGGCTGTTTTCCAAAATAGTGGCATCAATTTAAATTCCTAGCAACAGTGCATGAGGGTTCTAATTTACCCACCTCTCTGAGAGCCAACACCTGTCATTATTGGGTGTTTTTGTTCTAGCCATCTGAGTGGGTGTGATGTGGTATCTTGTAGTTTTGATTTGCATCCCCCTGGACAATGGTGAGCATCCTTTGTGAGCTTGCTGGTCATCTTGCCATTCAGATCTTCTGCCTATTTTGAAATTGGATTGCCTTTTTATTATTGAGTGATAAGGGTTCTTTATATATTCTAGACAAATTGTTCATTAAATGTATGATTTGCAAACATTTTTTTCTCATTCTATATGAAAAAAATTCTTGATGGTATCCTTTGAAGCACACAAATTTTTAATTTTGAAGAAATCCTATTTATCTTTTTTTTTTTTTTTGGCAATATATCTAAGAATCCTTTGCCAAATCAGGGTTATGAAGATTTGTCCCTATGCTTTCTTCTAAGAGTCTTATAGTTTTCACTTTTACATTTAGACCTTTGATTTATTTTGAATTGATTTTGTATATGGTGTGAGGTAGAAGATCCAGCTTCATCCTTTCACACGTGGACAGCCAGTGGCCCTAGCACCATTTTTTCCAGAGGCCATCCTTCCCTCATTGGATGGTCTTGGCACTCTTTTTTAAATGGAGCATCTTTTTAAGACTGAGTTTATTTAGGCATGATTTATCTAGAGGAAAGTTCATTCTTCACAGGCTTGTAGGTCCATGAATTGTGATGAACATGCTGCCTTGTGACCACTGCCACAACCAAGGCAAAGAACAGGATCATAACATCCAACTGATGACCATTTCCCTCCCAGCCCTTTGTGTTTCACGCTCTCCCTAACCTTGACCTCGCAGAAATCGCTCTCTGGCTTCTAGCCTTGTAATGTTTCCCTTTCGAGCATAACATAAATGGAGCCACACAGTCCACAGCCTTGTGAGTCTGGCTTCACTTACTTAGCAGAACACATCTGATGTCCACCCACATCACAGGTATCTGTAGTTTATTCATTTTTAATAATAATGAGGTCCATTTTAAAGATACATGGCAATTTGTTGAGCAATAGTTAGTTGTTTCCAGCCTGGGCAACTGCAAATGGGATGCTCTAAACATTCCCATGCAAGTTTTACATATGAACATGGATTTTCATTTCTGTTGAGTAGCTACCTGTAGGTGGGATCGCTGGATCATAGCATGAATAAGTTTGTAAGAAACTGCTGCACTGTGTTCCAGAGTGGCCGCGCCGTTTCTCATTTGCACCTGCAGTTGATGAGTTTTGGTTGCCCCATGTCTTTGTCAGCCTGAAGCTGTAGCCCTGTAGCATCCAATCCTGTCAGATCTTGGAAGCTAAGCAGAGTCGGGCCTGGTTAGTACTTGGATGGGAGACCACACGGGAACACCAGGTGCTGTAGGCTTGGGAGAAGGACCCAGCAATCCACTCCCAAAATTAATCCACCATTGAAAACCCTATGAACAACAGAGAAGCACTGACAATAGTGTCTTGCCTGTTGAACGTAGGGTCGCTATGAGTTGGATACCAACTCGACGGCACCTAACAACAACATGTCTTTGTCACATTCAGTGTTGTCAGATGGAAATTATTTTTCCTGTTCTAATAGGCATGTGGATCTATCTCAATGTGTTTTTAATTTGGGTTTCTCAAATGACTGATGACGTTAAGCCTGTGTTTATTGCCTATTCATATATCTTTTGAGAAATGCTGGCTCAAATCTTTCGCCCATTTTGTTGAGTTGTTTGTCTCTTGATGACTGTGTGGTGAGGGCTCCTCATACATCCTGGACATTTGTGCTATTAGGTATGTGTCTAGCGATTACTTCCTCCCAATCGTGGGTTGTAGTATTAATTATCTGCTGCCACATAGCAGACTGCTCCCCAATTTAGCAATTAAAATGATGCACATTCATTATCTCACACAGTTTCTGGGGCTCATGGGTTCCGAAGCGGATCAGCTGGGTGGTCCTAGCTGTGGTCTTGTGAGTTAGCAGTCCAGGGTTCAGACAGAAATGCAGTGCTTTGAGGATGCGTCCCCAGGATGCCTAGCACTGGCAGCTGGCTACCCATGAGCCCCGGCTCTCTGCCAGTGCCAGGCTGAGGCTGATGTCTTCTATGACTTCACCTCTGAAGCCACACTGGGTCACTTTTACAAACATGCCCTCGGATTTACACAGGTCAGCCCTGCGTGGCTAGGAGAAGATAATGGGCCAAGAGTGAACAGAGGCAGGCAGGACCTTCGGGGAACCATTGTGGGTGCTAACACCCTCGTTTGTATTTTCATTTTCTTAACCCTCCTTAAAGAGCAGCCTGGGCTCCTTTGATTCTCCCCCTGGGCCTCTGCTTCCCTATCAGAAAGGGAGGTGCTGAGCCCCTCGGGAGGGGACCTCTTGGAAGGCACTCTGTGGGCAGTGCCCTATCCTCCCGCTCATCTACGGGTTGCAAACCTTCTCCAGCCCATGACCGTCCATCAGAGCAGCACTGAGACGTAGAGGGCACCCCAGAGGTGCGGGGCCCTGGGCTCCCACACCCCATAGCAGCCCTGGAGTGAAAGAGGGACCTTTCCCTCTTACTTTTTGGAGGTGCAGCAGGACAAAGTGACATGCTGAGGTCTCACAGCTGGTCAAGGGGGTCCAGACCTGGCGTGACCCTTCTCAGAGCCAGGAAAGAGGTGGTGCCTCACCCCGCCCCCCAGCCCAGGGAGGGGGTGGGGGAGGCAGGGTGGTGCTTGGGAGAGGCCGGCTCACATTCCAGCATTGCTCATGAGAAGCCCTATGGCCCCCTAGCATCCCCCAGCAGGGCCCCTTGCCACCCCAGGGCCCCCACATAGCCCACTGGCACCCCAGCACCCCCAGCAGCCCCTTAGCACCCCAGTCCCCCCAGCAGAGCCCCTTGGCCTCCCAAAACCCTCCAGCAGGGCCCCAGTGGAGCCCCCGGCCTTCGCTTGCCACCTGGTCGGGCATGAGCTGTGCTTCAGCAGCAATTACAGGCCAGGCGAGATCCGACTGCAGAGAGCTGCTTAATTAGATTCCTGCAGAACCTAAGGGTTCTTACAGATGAAACAGCCAAGGGCTGTGGAGTCCTGTGTGTTGGGCCCGCGTGAATTCCCAGAGCCTGGTGAGGTTCAGGCTGCAGAGCAAAGAGAGACCACGCCTGCCCCTGCCCCACAAAAGCACCTGGTCTGGCTCCACCCGGCCCTCTGGCCACCAGGGACAGGAAGTGGCCCCACTGGGTGGGGTGGGCCATTTCCTGCTTGGCAGGTATTTGCATCTGAGCCCGGATGGCCCTGGCCTACCAGGAAGGCTCTGCCCGGATCCTCTGGGCGTCCCCCACCAGGCTCTCAGAGGGACCTCTGCAAGCGCACCCCCCTCTGTCTCAGTCTCCCCACATGTGCAAGCGGGTGGCCACCCTGCTGGGGCAGCTGGACTGAGTTTACTGTGAGGAGAACCTTGCCTGTGTCTTCAGGCTGGTGGTCTCGCCCAGTGAGGGACATCAGGCCTGCCCGACAGGGGCTGCTATGGGTTGCCCACGAGTCCCTGCAGAGTTCCTGGTGTTTGGTTGGCCACGGAGCCCAGTGAAAAGGAGGCCAGGTGAAGGAGAGAGCACCAGCTACATCCCAACCTCAGATAGACAGGGAGTAATCCCTTAGTGTAAGTATGTCCTGGGAGCATTTGGGATATACTTACGCTAGGATCATTTGTCGTTCATCTGAAATTCACATTTAACTGGATGTTATGCATTTTCTTCCTTTTCTTTTTATTAGTATTTTAATTATATATACTGATGGAGTACAGATTGATTGTGCATTTTCATCTGCTAAATCCCTTCCTGGGAAAGGCAGCCACCATTCAGACATCCAGAGTCAGTGAAGCGGGTGAGGCCCAGGAACCTGAATCTTTATCTCATTCCCTGGACAGCCCAAGGCACAGGGTCTTCTGTCCACACTTGGTGAAGCCTGCAGTGTCCTCTCGGGTGCAAGGTCCGAGTTGAGCACAAATGGAGGAGCAGGCCTTTCCTCACCTCCTGTTTGCAACACATGTCCCCACTGTCCCTACACGTGAGGGGCCCCGAGGTGAGAAGCCAGGGGTCATGGGACTTCGGGGCAGCTGTCCTGGCTTAAAGCCCTGCCCTGAATAGGGTAGGCCAGTGCTGGGTTCAAGTCCTGTCCTTGTTCACGGACGGTGCAACTTTGAGCTCACCCCTCACCCCTCTGGGCAGCTTTGGTTTTCCGCAGTGAGATGGAGACGGGAGATGTCACTCATCACCGCAAGGATGAGCTGAGATCACATGTGAAAGTGGGGAACACAGCCCTTAGCATGATAGTGATGGGTGATGCTCAGAGCGACAGTGACCTTTGGGGCTGCTCACCAAGCCTGGCAGCACTGCCTCCGCTGCCTCCCTGAGCTTGAAGGGCCCTCTCCCTCCTTCTTGTCCTTCCTCAGGCCTGGATGGGTCCCTCAGCCCAGGCACAGTGTTGGCTGCGCCATTGGCTTGCTTCTGCTGATTGGAGCTGCCTGTCCTTGGACGGTGCCCACACCTGCAGGGCCCAAGGCTCTGTGGGGACCTGAACAGGAACCGGCCCAGCAGCAGGACAAAGAGGAGATTCCCATCAACACCTGCCTGTCAGCCAGATGCCGCTTGCAGACTCAGATCCCTGGCCCAAAGGACACTGGATGTCACCGGGTTGGGGAGCGGTGGCAGAACAAAGGCCACAGGGAAACCCAGCAAGCACCTGTTCCTTGCTCCGTCTCCTACACTCTTCCCCCACACTTGGTCCAAACAAAGTCTCCCAAGGGCAAAAGGCCAAACGACAACCCAGGACTCAGTGGCTGTGGGTGGATGTGCTGGGTTCACGTGAAAATTAGTGCTCGGAAGAACAGATGAGGAAGGGCAAAGGATGGCGAACGTGGCAGGCACGAGCCCGAGTTCCATGCTGAGCATTGAGCCTGCTCTCCTCAGCCACTCCCACCTCTTCTGAGGTCCCCAGTGTCACAATACACATGTTCGGCTGCACAACAGCTACAACCGGCCTTCCCCTCAGGGGTTGGGTGGGAATTTGCCTTGCAATGGAGCAAGGGGCCCTTAGGAGGTTGAGGGAGGCTCACTGGGCACCAAAAAAGGAGGAGGGGTCCAAGGACAGGCATCTGTGAACTCAGAGCCAGCAAGTTGCTGGTAGGATCTGCTGTGAATCAAATCATCCATCAATTGCTGTAGGGCCAGGTCGGTTGCCACTTCGTCTTTCCATCTCGTGGGTGATATTTCTCTGACCCCTCTTCCCCTGTCAGACTTTTGAAGGCCTGTTTGACTACCCAGAGTCCGTTACAACTATGAGGACAAGCCACAGGGAGCAGACACAAGGATCCCAATCTGGCCTAAAGTCACATTCATTCTGCATATGGATAAGCAGGCATGAGGTCTATACATTGATGTTCTACTAATTTGGTTGATATGAGACTATCCTCTGTAACCATTAAAATATGGGTCATCTATAAAAGTTTACCCCCAAGTGTCTGTCAGCTTGTCATGGTATGGAGGCTTGAGTGTTGCTGTGATGCTGAAAGCTATGCCACTAGTATTTCAGATACCAGCAGGGCCATTCATGGTGGACAGGTTTCAGCAGAACTTCCAGACTAAGGCAGACTAGGGAGAAGGATCCTGCAGCCCACTCTTGAAACAATTAGCCTTTGAAAACCCTGTGAGTAGCAGAAAAGCACTATCAAATATTGTTGTTGTTAGGTGCCACCAAATTCTATCTGACTCACAGGGACCCTCATAGGGTTTTCAATTGCTGATTGTTGCAGGATTGCTTCAGGAATAGACTGCTATGACTTTCTCCTATTTTTGTAGTGCTTGGGATCAAACCTGGGTCCTCACAGAATGTGGAGCACCACTCTACCAAATGAGCTAACTCCCAGCCCAAGGTCAAATATAAGGTCAGAAAATGAGCCTCAAGGCTGGAAGGCATTCAAAAAAAGACTGGAGAAGAGTTGCCTCCTCAAAGTAGAGTTGACCTTAATGATGAGAATGGAGTAAAGCCCCTGGGATCTCATTTTGCTGATGTGGCAATGACTCAAAATGAGAAGAAACATAGTGGCTGAAATAATGGACTCAAACATAAAAAGATCATGTGCCTGGCACAGTGTTGAGTAGTGTTTCATTCTGTTGTACATAGGGTTGCTATGAGTCAGAGCTGACTCAATGGCACCCAACAACAACATAAAAGTTTAATTTTTAACCTAAAAAGATATGGTCCTCCTTTGGGGGTTCTCTTTAGATAGGCCAAACCCCTAACCCTCATGACTCAGAGACCAAGCTCTGAGCTTTGTTTCAAACAGAAGTCCACGTGTACCTTTGTACATGCAATAGTGAAGGGTTCTACAGGAAAAATATTAAACAATGCAGGAAACACCAAAAGAAGGTGGAAGGAATACACAGAGTCATTATATCAAAAAGAATTGGAGGATGACCAACTATTTGAAGAGGTTGCATATGATCAGGAACCAATGATATTGAAGGATAAAGTAGAAGCTTCTATGAAAGAATTGGGACAAAACAAGGCCCCAGGAATTTATGGAATACTGATAAAGATGTTTCAACAACAGATGCAGTATGGGAGGTGCTGACTTGTTTATGCTAAGAGATTTGGAAAACAGCTACCTGGCCAACTGACTGGAAGAGAACTATATGTATGCCTATTCCCAACAAAAGAGATCCAACCAAATGCATAAATTATCAAACAATATCATTAATATCAAACACAAGTAAAATTTTGGTAAAGATCATTCAAAAGTGACTACAGGAGTATATTAACAAAGAACTGCCAGAAAATCAAGCCGGATTTAGCAGAGAGTGTGGGACCAAGGACATCACTGCTGATATCAGATAGATAATAGCTGAAAGCAGAGAATAACAGAAGATATCTCTCTATGTTTTATTGATTGTGTAAAGGCATTTGCCTATATGGATCACAATAGATTATGGATAACATTACAAAGAATGGGAATACCAGAGCACTTAATTGGAATCTGTACATGGACCACGAGGTAGTTGTTATAACAGAACAAGGAAATACTGCCTGGTTTAAAGTGGAGAAATGTGTGCATCAGAGCTGTATCTTTTCACAGTACCTCTTCAATCTCTATGCTGAGCAAATAATCTGAGAAATTGGACTTTATAAAGAAGAATGTGGCATGAGGATTAGAGGAAGACTCATTAACGACCTGTGTTATGCAGATGACACAACTTTGATTGCTGAAAGTGAAGAACATTTGAAGTATTTATTAGTGAAGATCAAAGAACACAGTGTTCAGTGTGAATTGAACCTCAACATCAAGAAAGCAAAAATCCTTACAACTGAGTCAGTATGCAACTTCATAAGAAATGGAGAAAAAATTGAGGTTGTCCCAAGATTTATCTTGCTTTACTTGGGTTTATAATCAACATCAATGAAAGCAGCAGTCAAGAAATCAAAAGACACATAGCATTGGGAAAATCTGTTGTAAAAGACCTCTTTAAAGTGTTGAAAAGTAAAGATGTCACATTGAAGACAAAGGTGTGCCTGACTTATGCCATAGTATTTTCATTTGCATCACATGACTGTGAAAGCTGGACATTGAATAAGGGAGACAGGAGAAGAATTGATGCTTTTGAATTATGGTGCTGGAAACGAATATTGAATATACCATGGACTTCCAAAAGAACCAACAGATCCATCCAAGAGGAAGTACAACCAGAGTGCTGCTTGAAAGCAAGGATGGCTAGACTGTGTCTGATGTATTTTGGCCATGTTGTCAGGAGGGACCAATCCCTGGAGAGGGGATCATGTTTGGAAAAGTGGCAGGTCAATGAAAAAAGGAACACTCTCAACTAGATGGATTGCAGTGTCTGCAACAATGGATTTAACCATAAAAAGATCATGTGCCTGGCACAGTTTGGGGAGTGTTTTGTTCTGTTGTATATAGCAGTCACTATGAGTTGGACCCACCTCAGTGGCACCTAACAAGAACAACCACATTTGTAGATAACCTCTGCATAATGCTAAGATTTCTAAGCATTTTCATGCAAGGTTCTGCGAGGTCCCTTCAGAGGACCCTGATGGCATTTTTATATAAAAGTATGTCTTACTTTGAACTTTGGCTAATATCTTGTGCAGTAAATACGTGGCTTGAGCCACAACAAATTGCCAGTCCTGGACTCGTTGCATATACATCTATGGTTCAACCAGCAACACACCGCATTTCCTGACCACTGACAGCAGATGCCGCCACACAGGGAGTATCAAGCAGCCCCTTGTCCTCATGGCCCTGTGAGTTTCAGAGAGGTTAAAGGTCACGTCCACAATAACTCAGCAGCAGTGCCACGGGTCAGCATGGCTCCCTCCGTGGAGGCCCTGGGAAGGGCTGGCCACCACCTGTCCCCTTCTCTCCCTGGCTTGCTGCTCTCCCCCACGGCACCTGTGGAGCGTCTGTCTGCTCCTGTGTTGGGAGAGGTGGGCTGAAGGGGGGAGTCAGGAGAGCCCTACCTCACAGGACACCAATTCACAAAGACCGAGGGTGTGGAGGGGGGAGGTGTAAACACACCATGTACTCAGTGTCCTTTGAGGATGGCCCTAAAGGACAACAATTTTGTAGAAAGAGAGGGAGGGGCCAGAGGCTCAGCATTTTTCCTTCCTTCACTTGTTGTTGTTAGGTGCCATGGAGTCAGGTCCAACTCACAGTGACCCTATGTACCACAGAATGAAACCCTCCCCGACACTGCCACACCCAGCCCTACATCAGTGCTTCTCTCATATTCATGGGGTTTTCAACAGCTGATTGTTTCAGGATTGTTTGTGGGAGTGGGCTGCCAGGTTCTCCTGTTTTTGTGGTGCTGGGGATTGAACTGAGGGCCCCAAAGCATGCAGAGCAGCACTCTACCAACTGAGCTAACCCCCAACCCCTTCCTTCACTTAGTGTTTATTAACCACCTGTTGTGTGCTGGGCATTTTGCACATCAGCCAAAGGCACAAAGGTGGGGTTATCACACTATCTGCCCCTTGCTATGGTTGGGAGGGCTTGGTGAAACTTGTTTTCCAATGTGATGGGGTCCTTCCAGCTGTGTGAGAAGTCCCTAAATTGCCAGACAGCTTGTGTTTGCAACAATACCATACAAATCACAAGGATGAGCACAGTGGACATTTGTGACCGACTGGATGCACATAAGCAGCCGGCAGCACCTCTGTAGCTATTAAGCACAATGGCCCATGAAGTAAGCCTCTAATTGCTCCCGCATCTCATTTGTTTAGAAAATCCCCTTCTGGGCCCAGCCAGATCTGTCCAGGCAGCACTGGGCTCTGCAGATGTTAAGATCTTGATGTTTCCGTCATAGTAACATACACTTCCTTGACACTTGGGGGAGGGGAAGGGGAGGGAATGAGTGAGCTCGCTTCCATGTGCATAGCCCCCACCCCAGGGTTAGGTTTGCCTATGGTGTGCCTCCCATTTCCTCACGGCAAATGTGCTCCTAAATGGCAACTATTTTCTTCAAGATGTTGATCCCTGGCTCTGGTTTAGGCCTGGAATGCAGAGGGTGAGGGGCACTTCCTGCCCCTGGGAGAGTCAGTTTGGACAAAGCAGATCACCTCAGCTATGGTCCCCGTTTGGGTTCTGGCCAGGCCTCAATTTTCCCTCAAGTGTTTCTATAGCACAGGGATCTGTCCTGTCCCCACTCGCCAAGTCACAGCCTTCTGTCGTTCAGCCCTTTCTGCTGCCACCTTAGGCATTTTTGATATGTCTGGTGTCCCGCTGCAATTAGGACCCCTATGCAGAGAGTGAGTTTGTTTATTTTGTGGGGGGTGGGGGAAGTGGGGAGGCCTTTCTTTTCACTTTTCATTAAACTACAACTGCTATGATTTAGAAAATAGCACCTTGAACAAGTCCACAAGGATAACCCTGCTGCCTGTTGGGAGGTACGAAAATGAAGGGCGCCAGAGGGGGGTCTTCAGCCACAGAGCTGGAGGCCTGGAGGTAGCAGGACTCACTAATTGAATTTGGGGATCTGTGCTGTCCCAGCATGTCAGCTGGGACTTGAGACAATGCCTGGTGGGTGTTCCAAGTGGAGGCAGGTCTTCTCTGGCCTGGGTTTCTCGGGGCAGGCTGGGCAATGTGCAGTCTATGGACAGCACAGAGGCGCCCCTCGGGACAGCTGACCTGCTCCCCTAGGTTTGAGAGCATTGGAGCTGGCACCAAGAGCAGCCGCTGAGCCCACCTGTCCAGCTCAGGGTGTCACCAAGAAACATGCAAGCAGGGAGATTGGAGAGGCCCCCAACAGGAATTGAGTCCCGGGGCAAAGCACCATGCAGGTCCCAGGGGCCAGCACATCCTGGGGCGGCAGCAGCTTCAGAAACCACCCAGCCTAACTCCCATCCCCAGATGAGCTCAAACTGGCCAGTTCCCAGACTTGGAGTTCAGACAGGAGGGAGGGCAAGGATAAGCAGCTGCCTCCTGTGGCTAGATCCTGTCCCCACCTCTGAAGACAGAAGTGTGTGTGGTCAGCCACAGACCAACACCCCTCAGCCTCTCAGCAGAGGCTTCAGGAGGCCCTTGGTCCCTCGAGCTGCTCCTCCCTCCTCACAGCCAGCGCTTATTTTGTCCCACCCTAAGTCCTTGGTCCAAATGTCCACAGGATGCATGCAGACTCAGGGACAGCCTTATGCTGGGGGTTGGGAGGAGAGTCTGGATCTCCTGGCTCAGGAAGTTGAAGAGTCTGCATTTGTTTGCTGACCCATCTCATTGTCCCCAAGCAAAGGGAAGTGCGTGCAGCGGCCACAAAGCTCCCACGGCTATCCAGAGTGGTCTAGGATCACAGTTGTCCTCAGAGTCCCTAGCAAGTGTCACAGTCCTGCCTCCCTCGGAGGGTCACACAGCTGCCAGGCGGCCAGGCACAGTCTCCGCACAGCGAGGCAGAGCCCAGGGAGGCTCCTGCCCTTCCCTGAGTAGCCCACATGAAACACCGCTCAATCATGCGAGGCCCCTTGCCTTCCATATTTACGGCTCCTGCTCTCTCCAGAGCCGGGAGCAAATCCCAGCCTCCCCTTCCAGAGCTGTCTGGTAGAGGAAACACTCAATGAAAGAATGGCACACATAAACACATAATTACAAATGTGTGACTAGCCATGAAGGAAAGGGAAACAATGTGATGAGAGGGGAGCAAACCCACTCATTTTAGAGGAGGTGGGTGGGGGTGGCCAGATTTGTACTGAGCCCTGAAGGCTGAGTGACGGGAATGATGACAATGTATAATTTGACAGGGGTGCGGTGAGTGTGGGGTATATTTGGGCTTTGTGTGGGGTGACTAGTTCAGTGCTGGCAACTGCATGAGCTACAATCACCTCCAGTGTGCAGATGAGGAAACTGGGCCACGGAGGGGCTCTGTGAGTTCCCATGGGCTCCTGGTTAGTCGGAAGAGCCGAGAGGGCCACTAGGAGGACTGACATTTCCCCAGGCAGGGGCCACCTCTGTGCTGATGGCTTTCACTTGGTGCAATGAAAGCCCCAGATGCTCCTTATACCCCTGTTGGTGAGACACTTGCTAGGGACTCTGAGGACAACTGTGATCCTAGACCACTCTGGACAGCTGTGGGAGCATTGTGGCCGCTGCATGCACTTCCCTTTGCTAGGGGACAATGAGATGTGTCAACAAACAAATGCAAACTCTTCAACTCCCTGAGCCAGGAACCCCAAACCCTCTTCCCAACCCCCAACATAAGCCTGCCCAACCCCCCAGCCTGCACATAGGACTCCCTGCAGGGCAGGTGTGGGCTGGCCAAAGGCGGCAGGGCACAGGTACCAGTGTGCACTTGGAAGGCGAGATTAGAGAGTTGTGGCCAGGGAGGGAGCTGCACTGGCAGCTGCTGCTGCATCTGGAGCCTGTGCCTCCAGTGCTCTCAGCGGAGAAGTAGGCTGGGTTTGGGGGGCTGCTTCTCCCCATTCAGAGCAGGAAACAGATTGGACGGAGCTAACTAATAGCATCTTGGTGACAGTCTGATCTTTGTGTCTTGTAGAAGATCTTTCCCACCTCCCTCTAGTCCCTGCTCCCTCCTTCCTGAGTCCTGCTCTGAGCCTCAGCACCGTCCTCCCCACCTTCCTGCCCAGGGAAACCGAGGCACACCAGGGTCCTGCTGTCTGAACCCTGTGCAGGAGCCCTGGCTGCAGTTCCAGCCCCTCCTGGTTTTGCCGAGACTCCTGGAGTTCATTACTTGCGTGCTTCCTTTTGCCCATCTGGACAATGGGACAAGTGGCAAGGGCAATGGGACAATGGGACAAGGTGTGTGCTGCACCTTGACGCTTGGGGACTTGCTTGATGTTCCTGGAAGGCCTTCCTGAGGCATTGCTGACAGAGACCTTCTGTTAGAGCTGAGGTGACTTTGAGTTGAAGCTGGCGTTGCAGTGCAATTAGGGGCAGGGGCAGGGTTAGGGCTGGGGTTAGAACTGGGTTGGGTTAGACTGAATTGGACTTAAAGTTAGGTTGGTTTTGTTTAGGTTAGGTTGGGGTTAATTTTGGATTGGTTTGTGTTAGTCAGCTTTCTGTTGTTATGACAAAAAAAACTCATAAAAACAACTTAAAGGAGAAAAAGTCTCTTTTGGCTCATGGTTTTAGAGGTTACAGTCTGTGGTCAGCTGCCTCTGATGCTTTCAGCCCTGTGGCAAAGCAGGTATATTATGGTAGACAGGTGTGCTGGAAGGGCGTTGCAGAGCAAAGCTGCTCTCTTGTGGCACCGAGGGGGAGGGGGAGAGAGAGAGAGGGGTGTGGAGGAAAAGAAAGCCCCTTCAAGGGCATGCCCCTGCATTGACCTACTTCTTCAAAGCAGTCCATTCAGCTCTGAACTCCAGACGTTAATCCACTGATGAAGTTAGTACCCTCACATTGTATTAGTCAACATCCTTATGGCTGTGAGGAAATACCTGATAGAAACAACCTAAGAGGAGAAAGGATTTATTTTTAGAGGGTTCAGTGGATGGTCATGGAGGCCAGTGTTTCTGGGCCTGTTGTGAGGCAGAACATCACTGTGGTGGGAGTATGCAGAGGTTGAAGCTGTTCACCTCACGGTGGACCAGAAACAGAACAGTTTACATCACAGAGGACAGGAAGCAGAGTAGAGCCCTCAAAGGAAGGGACTAGAGTGAAATTTATGGCCCCCTCTGGACACACCTCCAGTGACCTACTTCCTCCAGTCAGGCCTCATCTTCCATCAAGAGAATCAACCATTATTTAGGTTGGAGCTCTCATGGTTTAACTGTCTCTGGAAGGGCCCCCACAGACACCCCCAGAGGTGTGCTTTGCCAATCTCCCAGGAATTTCTTAATCCAGTCCAGCTGACATTCAAACTCAACATCACAACTCCAATCCTTGTAAACTTGTCACCCGAACACATCTTAAACAATAACATTCCTCTCCTGGCCCCCAGAAGACTCTTGTCCACCTCATGATGCAACATGCATTTGGTCCGTTTCCAAGAGTTACCAAGGTCTTAGCAGTTCCAGCATTGTTTAAAAGTCCAAATTCAAAATCTTCTCTGAAACTCAGGGCAAACTCTTAGCTGTGACCCCTTGTGAAAGCAAAAAGAAAGTCATGTACTTTCAAGACAAAATGGCACACAGCAATCATTCCCATTCCAAAAGGGAGGAATGAGGGCATAAAAAGGAAGGATCGGACAAAAGCAAGACAAAAAAACAGCAGGGAAAGCATTAAATCCCATAGCTCCATATTGGGCATCTAGGGAATGTGGTGGCATGATGGGAGCCCCAGCAAGCTCGGACAACCCCACCCCCATGGCCGTGCCACCTTCGCCCCTTAGCCTCTCTCCTGGGCTGGCTCTGCTCACTGTCTTGGGCTTTCCTCAGAAGACACTCCACATTCCTGGCATCACCAATATCCTGGGGTCTCATAGCTTCTTCTATTGACCTCTCAGGGCCTGCCTACTTGGATTCTTTGTCATACATTGCCTGACCTCTCAGGAGTGGAAATGTCCATGACCCCAGAACTCTTGCGTCCTTCATGCCTGCAAAACCAGCATCACATGGATAGTGCTAAGGTCTGTCATCAGTTTGAGTGGTAGCTGGGCTCCCTTGGATTATGGCCACCTTGACCTGTGAGGGCCTGAATAACTGAGCACAGTGAAGCAAATCCTGGGGAAACCCCTTTGTAGGCATCTCCGTGCAAGCAGGGTCCCCCAGAGGTACTCTTTTCGTAAGAGAAAACCTTTTGAACAAGTTTACTCTTTCATATCCTTGAGTCTGTGATGGTGCTGTCTGGCAAATTCCTGGGATGCCATCAAGACAGCTTTCCCATTGCCTTGATGCAAAGTGCTTGTCTTCTTTTTAATGGTGCCAATCTCTTCAGAGACCATGGCTTCCTCACCCCAACTTTATACTGGATTTTCTGGCTGAACTTCAAAGAATTTCAAGTCTTTATGCTCTGCCTTTTGCTCTAGATTCTCACTGTAAATCTGACTAAAAGCAGCCAGCCAAAGCCTCAATGCTATACTGCCTCAAAATTTCCTCCACCAGATTACTTTTAAATTCCGCTTCACTCAAAGTCTCAGGGCATGGACAAAATATGGACAAAACCATTCCCAGAATGTTACAAAAATGGCCTCTAGGCCAGTTTCCAACAGAGTTCTTATTCTCGTTGGAAACTATGAGCCAGGTCTTCCCTGTCTTCATTTCTGCCAGCATTCTGATCTTCTGAGCTCCCTCCAGAATCACCCATTAAAGTCTGTTTATAGCATTCTAGGATTTCTCTAGCTCATGTATCCAATTCTTCCTGCAAACCAGTTTCAAAGGCTTAAGAACCACATGGGCAGCAATGACCCCACTCCTGGTGCCAATTTTCTGCATTAGTTAGCTTTCATCCTGTGACAGAATGCCTAACATAAACAACTTCAGAGGAGAGAGGATTTATTTTGCTCATGGTTTTAGAGGGTTCAGTCCATGGTCACTTAGCTCTGTCTTGGAGTCCATTGGGAGGCAGGACATGATGGTGATGAGAGCATGTGGGAGAGGAGTCTGTTCACCTCAGTCAGTCACTATGCCCTGCACATCTCCTTCCTTACAGCTCTTAGCTGTATTCCTCTGTCCCCACCTTTACGCCCACAGCCTCCATGTAGCCTCCACTTCCTCCTAACCACCTGCAGGCTTCCCAAGAGGATCTCTGTCTTCCAGTTTCTCCAATTGAGGCCTTAGCCAGGTTTCTGAAACACAGCACTGACCCTGCCCTTCCCTGCTGACCAACCTCTCAGATCACCCCAGCTGCCTCCACCACTCTTATTGCTCTTCCACTCTGCATCCTGCTCTCCTGCTACCCCCTCCCTCCCCAGATGCCCTTCTGCCTCAGGCCCTGAGCACGTGCCCCTCCAAAGGCGCTCTGCAGGCTTCCTGGGCTTCTCTCCTGCCCCAGGGCTTGCTGAGAGGGCTCCAGTGGGGCAGTTGGATCTGCTCATGCCACTTCCACCTCTTTAGGCTCTTCAGCTGGAGGCTGGAAAACACAGCTGGGCTTTGCCAGGATCATTAGAGGCTCTGGCCAGGGAGCAACTCAGAGCCTTAGGAGAGGCAGAATCCTGGTTCCCCTAAAGCTGCTCATGTCCTAATCCCAGAACCTGTGAACATGTGTCCTCACACGGCAGTGGGGACTCTGCTGATTTGGTTAAGTTATGGGGCCCCAAATGGAAGATGATCCCAGATCCCTAGGTTGAGTCTAAGCTGATCACATGGGCCCTTAAAAATCAGACAACGTTTTCAGGCTGGAGTCAGAAGTGTGGAACAGAAGCAGGAGGACGAAGATGGATGGTGGTGGTTTTGAAGGTAGAGAAGGGGCCACCAGCGAAGGAACATGGAAGCCTCCAGAAGGTGAAGAAGGAAGAAACAGACCCTCTGCCAGAGCCTGCAGAAAGACAGAAGCTCCGGCAACACCATAACTTTAGCCCAGTGAGATGCATGCTGGATTTCTGAGCCCCAAACTGGAAAATAATAAATGTGCACAATTTTAAGCCACCAGGTTGGTGGCATTTGTTACAGCAGCTGAGGAGAACAGCAAAGGAGGCCTCCAGCACAGGATAGCTCTGAGATGCCATCGAGACAACTCTACAGACTCTGCAGACTTGGGCAAGCACCTCTCTGGCCTCCATTTCCTCATTGACAAGCAAGGTGCAACTGGTCAGCTCCCATTTGCTGAGCACCTCCTAGGTGCTGTACTGCTGTGTGGGAAAGGCTGGGACAGTTGCAGCCCCTGGCCCTGGCCCACTGCCCCCCTGGGCCGATGCTGTACCTTGTCTTACTAATTGGTAGTATGACCAACCATGTTGGGGCGGGGTTCTGCAGGACTTTGCGCCCTGGGCAGTGGTGTCCCTGGGCATTGCAGGTGCTCTGCTTTGTTGGACATGGAGGGCGCACACCAAGACCCTTCTTCCCACCAGAGCCCAGAGAAGCCCAGGGTGGGTGTAGGGGGACAGTGACAGAGACAGGGTGTGTGGAGCCAGGAGCAGGGGCATCTTTTTTTATTATTATTATTCAGAGTTGCATTGAAAAGTGATGTTGAATTTTATTGAATGCTTTTTCTGCAGCTACTGAGTTGACCATGTGCTTTTTGTCCTTCATTCTGTTGATGTGATGCATTACATTTATTGATTTGCATATGTTGAACCATCTTTGCATCCATAGGATAAATCCCACTTGATCATGGTATGTGATCTTTTCAATGTGCTGTTGAGTTTAAGAGTATTTTGTTGAGAATTTTTGCATCTATGTTCATATAGGAATATTGTCTATGGTTCCCTTTTTTGGTGGTGTCCCTATCTGGATTTACTATTGGGGTAATCCCAGCCTGGGAGCATGAGTTTGGAAGAGTTCCTTCACTTTCAATTTTTTGTGGTTTGAGAATCAGAGCCCTCAGAGGAGGGGCTCTTGGTGGTCTCCAAGTTTTGGCAAGTTCTCTCCTCCCTCCCCAGCGTGGTCCTCCCTTCCTTTCCCCTCTCAAACTTGGTGGATGCTTACTAAGCACTTAAAAGAAATTGGCAACTAAATGAGCACACTCATTGGTCTTCCACACAGAGCTCTGATCTCTCACCCACATAATTTCATAGATTCCCCTAAAACATCAAGCCACCCATCGTGGCTTTCCCTAGACATATGTCTGCAAGGATCCTCCATATGTGACCTCATGTGCAATGAAGGTCTTTGCGTTGTTACTAAGGTAAGGAAGTGGGGGTGAAGGCACTCAGGATTTGGGAGGGCCCCAAGTAAGTCCAATGCCAGGTGTGTTTTGGGGAGGCTAAAACAGAAGAGGCCCATGGACCCTGGGAGGAGGCCATGACTAGGTGGAGGCCAAGATCAGAGGGAGGTGCCTCCCAGCCCAGGAAAGCCAAGGACTGCTGGCAGGCCCCAGAGGTTGGGAGAGCAGAGGGACAGACCCTCCCCCATAGCCTTAGGGGTGGCTCGTGTGGCGCAAGTAGCACCTTCATTTCGGACTTCCAGCCTCCAAGACGGTGAGAGAGTAAATTTCTATTATTCAAAGTTATCTGGTTCTGTGGCAATTTGTCATGGCAACCTCAGCAAATCAGAGCAGCCCCTTTTTGGGATCTAGAACCCTAACCCTAAAGAACTCCATCAACCATCTACAGAGCACAACCCCAGTAACCCCGGATATCTGTCCACAGTAAATCCTGTCTCTAACCAAGGAAGTGGCCCATCTCCTTCTCCCCAGTTCCAGCCCATCCTCCCTACCCCCTACCCAGCCACCCTCTCTGCCTCGGAGAGCAGCTCCCAGCCCTGCATCTGGGCCTCTTCTGGGACGGTGCCTCAGTTTCCTTCAGGAGCTTTGTTGTTGTTGTTGTTGTTGTTAGGTGCCATCGAGTCGGTATCCGACTCATAGGGACCCTCATAGGGTTTTCAATGGCTGACTGTTTCGGGATTGCCTTGGGAGTGGATTGCCAGGTCCTTCTCCCATTTTTGCGGTGCTGGGAATTGAACTTGGGACCTCAGAGACTGCAGAGCAGCACTCTATCAACTGAGCTAAATCCCAGCCCCCTTCAGGAGCTACCCTTCCCCAATTTCACCCCATGAGTTCTGCCTGGCGCCAAGACCTGACCTAACTAATCAACGCGTTTTATTCTGTGGCCACTATGGTTAATTTAAGGATGGACATGAGGCCCAGTAGGTCAGAGAAATGCAATCATGGGCTTTGGTAGGACTATGGAGAAACAAGTCTTCCCTATGGGATGGGCAACCAGGGAAGCCATCAGCTGGGACCCGTCTCAAGCCACCAAATAAGGACAGCCTGCCTGGGACTGTAGCAAAGGTGGAGAAACAAGAACTCAGAGTACAGCGAGCGATTGCTCTGACGGCAGCTCTGGTGTCCCTGTATCTTGCCATGCCTGAAGTCTACCCCACCACCGCCAACAGGCACTTGCATGGGACATTAATGCGCTCTGATTTCCCTGGAGCCACCTTGGCATGGTTTTCTGCTCTTGGCAAACCACAGGAGTGCTGTAACCCTAGAGGACAGCCTGAGCTGCCACGCAGAAGACCAGGAAGACAGCTTCTCTCTGCTTGGCCCTGGTCATCTCTGCGCCCCTCTGGCCAGAGACCATTTCCCTGGCTCTCCAAACCCTGCCACTCACTCTCCCTCCATGGTCTACAGGAGAGACTAGAAAGTCAGCTGCATCTGTGCAGGTCTGGCCTCTTCTCATGCTGTCTCCAGACACCACCACAAAACCCCAGGCCCACTGCGCCTCCACCCCGCCCCCTGGGCTCCCAGCTCAATGGCTCCTGTGCACCTGGCCTGTGATTCATCTGCTGACATTTGTCCCTGGGCCCAGACTCTGGGTCTGCAGAGGGCAGGGCTGAGTGGCACACTGGGTGCCTGGAGGTGCTTGTGGGGTGCATGGACGCACCATTCAGCGAATGAGCCTAACCCCAGGGCCAGACCAGAGGGCACCGCCTCCATCTGGCACTTCCTGCGGTGGTGGAAGGGGTGTCACTCCTTATGTCTTTCATACCAGGAGACAGGTGTGGCTGGTAGCAGTGGGGTGTGATGGGTCCAGTGGGGCTGGGGCATATGGGGCCCTAGTCCCCAAGCCTACCTTCCTCATCAGGAAGGGAGGGAGGAAAACCTGAGGGAAGGAAGAACAAAAAGAAGGAAAGAAAGAGAAAGGGAGGGCAGTGTATGTTCGTGAGCGTGTGCACAGTGAGTGTTGGTGAGAGTGTGAGTGTGCTGCGGTGAGGTTACAGCAGGCCCACGTGTGTGAGCAGGTGCATCAGTATGTGCAAAGGGCATCCATTTACATGTTGGTGTGTGCTGTGCGCACAGTGAGCATGCAGGGTGCTGATGTGTGTGCACCGTGTGCTTGAGGGTGTGCACAGCAGGTGGACAGGGTGCCTGTGTGCGCACAGTGAGTGTACGAGGGTCCCCGCAGGTGTGCGAGCATGTGCACAAGGGGGTGCCCGGGGAATGTATAGCGAGCCCATGTGTATGTGCATGCGTATGAGCAGTGCTCACGTGTGCGCATAGGAGTGTGCACAGTGAGTGTACAGGTTGCCCGTGTGTGTGCACGTGGGGGTGTGCAGAGAGGGCAGCGTAGCCCAGGAGTGTGTAAGCCTGTGCGCACAGTGCGGCCACAGTGTGCCAGCGTGAGTGCGCGTGGAGGAGAGGGCGCACACAGTGTGGGTCCCCGTGCCTTGACTGTCCCCCCCAGGGCGCGCACACTTCGCGGCTCCTCTGTGCCCGCCCGCGCGCGCGCGCGCCCGCGCCAGGGCAGTGAGACCTGCCGTGCTCCCTGCCTGCCCGCTCGCTCTCCATGGGCCTCTGTCGCGCTGGAGGCTCATTAATGTGCAGAGGGCGTCTGAGCTGGGGCCCGAGTGAGTCACCGCCGAGCTGCAGACGGTGGGGGCCGCGTGGGCCCAGCATCCCGCTGGCCTCTGTTCCCAGCCAGCCGCCGCTCGCCCACGCCTTCCCGGGGGCCGGGTGGCGGGAGCCTGGCCGCTCCGGAGGGGGAGGGGAGAGGCTGACTCAAGAGGCAGCGGCTGCTGGGCTCTGCTCAGCGCCAGCAGCAGGCAGCCAGCAGAGATGCGAGTGGGGGCAGGGCCCTGCTCAGAGCCTGTGGGTGCTGCTGGCTCCCCCAGCCCCCAGCTTGGGTACATGCAGCAGTGGGACCCCCTGGACACCCAGACCTCTGTGCAGCTCCTTATGGGCGGAGCCGCCCCCATCCCCACCAGGGTCCTCCTTTGGGTTGCTGTGTGGGGTGTGGTCTGGAAGCTTTGAGGGGACAATGTCACAGAGCCTTGGCTCTGGGTCTCCGAGCTGGTGTGGGGCAAGGAAACAACAAGAAGCAGAGCAGATGGGACAGGCCCCGCTGGGCCTCTGCATGGCTGTTGGGACTGCCTGAAATGACTGTCTGTGTTTGTGGACTGGTCTGTAGACCTGTGGGGTCAGGGTTGTGCCAGTGTTGGGTCTCCATGTCCAGGACAGGGCTTGACACACAGTGAGAACCCAGTAGATATGTCCTAAGGAAAGACTGGATGAACAAGGCAGACAAGTCAACAGGGTGATATGAGAAGGAGTGACGGAGAGAGCTACTTAAAGGAGCCGTTTTAAGCAGAAAGAATAGCCAGTGCGAAGGCCCTGGGGTGGGAACAGGTGGGATGTACTCCGGGAAGGCTGGTGAGCCTCCTGAGAAGTGAGGCTGTAGAGGTGGGCCTGTGGCTGTGGACAGACTCTGGATTCTGTCCTCAAGGCAGGAGAGGGATTTTAGCAGGTGAGGGTCATGTGACTGACATTCCACCATTGAGGGCTTCCTTCTGGGAACAAGAGAACAGCAGAGCACGGGCCCTGTTGAAAACAGTCTCGTGTTCTAGAAGAAATAGCAGCCTCGATGACCCTGGTGTGGGTACACGTTTATTCCTGGCACTTAGCAGGGAACAGGGCAGGGCTGCCATCACATCCCTATCACTTGTGTCCTGGCCTCCATCTCTAGCCTCCCATAGGCCCTCCATTCTCCTGGGGCAGCAGGCATAGAGCCTCCTCATCTTCCCACGTGCTTCGCAGGGCTGAGGCCAGCCTACATCCCTAGCCACCTGGCAGCCATGCACAGCTCGCTGTGTTTGCCTGTGACTCTTCCAGCCCTCCTGGTGTCATGTTTCCCAGGGGCAGATCCACCACTGGGTTCCTGCATTGAGTTTCTTCCACAGTCCTGGACAGTGCCTGGAATGATGTGCTCTGTCAGAGAATAGCTACCAAGAAGGGGCCAGATGAGCCCATTTTGCAGAGGATGAAAGTGAGGCAGGCCCATGGTAGGATCCTGTGATCCATCCCCCTCCCTCAGGGTCAGGACGAGGGTGAGGTACCCAAGGGGAGAAATTTAAGGGGGTGCTTGCCCTTGGGTGCCACTCCTGCACCAGCAACAGCCAGAAAGTGTTTGTACGTTAATTCTGGTGCGTCACTTGCATCACCCTAGTCCCATGGCAGACAGGGAGGCAGCCAGGGCAGAGGGATATGGAAGTGGGAGTAAGCTCAGCAGCCCCCTGGGAGGCAAGGACCCAGCTCTCACCACTCCCAGAATTACCATCCTGCCCTAGGCCATGAGGTGAGCCCACTCTACCAACCACATCCAAATACCCAAATGTGTAGGGAGTAATGAAACCAGCCATTTCCCCAGTGAGCTTGACTTTGGGGGCCTGGAAGAGCTATTTGTACTACTTTAAAACCTTTTATAGATCAGTTTGTTACCACCAGTGACAGAGAAAGAAATCATGCTATTAGCAGCAGACGCTTTAAAAGGTTCAGGCAGTGGATATTCTGAATGGGAATGCCATGTTGGGAGTAAATGCTCCATGCGTCCCTGTGCTGCTCCATGAGGAGGGCACACGTTGGCTGGCCTTTCTCACCTCTTTGGTTGGCATTGCACTTGGGTTGGTTACTTTTCACATTGCTGTGACAAAATCCTGGACAGCAAAAGCAGTGTAAGGGAGGAAGAGGTTTTTTTGGCCCACGGTTTCAGAGGGTTCAGTTCACCATGGCCTGGCAGGCATGGTGGAGCTGCTTAGTTCACATCATGGCCAGCCAGGAAGCAGAGAGCACAACAGGAAGTGGCCAGAGATAATATACTCCAAAGCCCCACCCCTAGTGACCTACTTACTCCAGCCAGGTCTCACCTCCTAAAGTTTCCACAACCTCCCCAAATAGCACCACCAACTGGGAACCACAAATTCAAACACATGAGCCTGTGGGAGACATTTCATATTCAGACTATAACATTCCGCCCTTGGCCTTGAAAGGTTCATGTGCATCTCATAATGTGGAATGCCTTTAGTCTATCTCTAAGAGTCTCCAAAGTCATAACAGTTCCAAAACTGTTTAAAGGCCAAAGTTCAAAGTTCCCTCTTGAGACTCAAAGGCAAACTCTTCGTTGTGAGCCCTGTAAAATAAGAAAGAAAATTGCATACTTCTAAGATGCAATATGCTGGAATTTAGCTCAGTTGGTAGAGCGCTGCTCTGCAGTCTCTGAGGTCCCGAGTTCAATTCCCAGCACCGCAAAAATAGGAGAAGGACCTGGCAATCCACTCCCAAGGCAATCCCGAAATACTCAGCCATTGAAAACCCTATGAGGGTCGCTATGAGTTGGATACTGACTCGACGGCACCTAACAACAAGAAGAAGAAGATGCAATACAACTGAGTAAACAGTCCCACTCCAAAAGGAAAGACTGGGAGGGAAGTAGAAAGGAGGAATGGGATTAAAGCAAGATCAAAACCCAGCAGCACAAACACTGAATCCTGTAGCTCCATATCCGGCATGTGGGGTATATGACATCCTAATGTGAGTGCTAATGGGTTTGGGCAGCCCCACATCTATGACCTTGCTGTTTGCAGTCCACACAGCTTCTCTCTTGGGCTGGCACCACTCCTTGCCTGTAGCTTTCCTCAGTGGATGTTCCATGTTCTTGGTATCTCCAACAACTTGGAGTCTTCCCTGAAGCTTAGGTTTCAGCCTCACAGCTTCACGTTTCACCCTCTCAGGGGCTGCCAGCAGGGATTCCCATGCTGCTGCACATTGTCTGGCCTCCCAGGCTTTCCTTTGGAATTTTTGGTAGAAGCCTTTATGGCCCTATAACTCTTGCATTTTGCATTCCTGCAAAACCACCACCACTTGTATGATGCTAAGATCTACTGCCAGCTTCAGTAGTAAGTAGCAAGGCCCCCTTGGACAATGGCTTATAATGGCCTCTGAATGCCTGGACAACTTAATGTGGGAAAACACTTCTCTAGGCAGACCTGTGGGAGCAAGTCACCCCAATGTCTCTCTTTTCTCATGGGAAAGTCTTTCAAATCAGTTTACAGTTTTACATGCTAGAGTCTGCAATTGGTGGGGTCTGACCAATTTTCTGTTGCCCTAGTGCAAAATACTTGGCTTTTCCTTAATGGTGTTAGTCTTCTTAACAATCACACCCTCTCCTGTCCACAACTTTAAATTTTCTCCTTTTCTCACTGCCGGGAGCCAAGACTCTAGGTCCCTGTTGAACAGCCCCTCGGGCCGGGGCATCTCACTGAACTGCATGTTTTTCAAATCCTTCTGGTCTGTTTTAGCTCCAAGTTCTCCATGCAAATTTGGCTAAAAGCAGCCAGTAATAACCATGCCACACACTGAATGTTACACTGTCTGAAAATTTCTTCTGCTAAATTAATTAGTCCATCGCTTTTACAGTCATCCTCCCAGAAAGTTTGTAGGCAAATTCTTTCCCAGAATGTAACATGAATGGCCTCTTGTCCAATTCCCAGCAGAGTCCTTGTTCTGTCTGACACCTCATGAGCCGTCTTTACTGTTGACATTTCTATCAGCATTCTGGTCTTTTGAGTTCTTACCAGAATCACCCATTAAGTTCTGCTGACCACATTTTAGGCTTTATTTAGGCCACATCTCCAAATTGTCTTCCAAATTCCTCCTGCCAACCAGTTCCAAAGGCCTACAAGCCACATAATCAGATTTAGTGACAGTAACAACCCCACTCCCTGGTACCAGTTTTCTATATTGGTTACTTTTCACATTGCTGTGACAGAATGCCTGACAGAAGCAATGTAAGGGAGGAAGGGTTTTTTGGGCCCATGGTTTCAGAGAATCCAGTCCATCATGGCCTGGAAGACATGGTGGAGCAGCTCAGTTCACATCATGGCAGGCCAGGAAGCCTAGAAAACAACAGGAAGTGGTCAGGGATAATATGCCTCAATGACTTGCCCCCACTGACCTACTTCCTCCAACCAAGTCCCATCTCCTCAAATTCCCACAACCTCCAAAAGTATCACCACCAGCACATGATCCTATGGCAGACCTTTCATATTCAAACCATAATAGCCCTTGACTGAGAACTTGGGCAAGTTTCTCATCTGCAGCCAACCCAGGGCCTGCCAGGCCCGAGGTCAGGGATAGCTAGAGTTTGGGGTTGGGTGTGGTGTCCTGGATGGGCCTGGGATGCAGAGTGTCCCATTGGGGCATGCACCGTCCCTCTCAGTGCATTGTCTCTTTTCCTGTTTTCTCTCCTGCTGCCATTCTCCTCTTTGCTGTCCTCTCTTCCTGATAGCCTTTTCCTGGTGTCTACCTTGCTCCTCATCTCCTTCCGTTCTCCCCTGAGAATCCAAGGGACTCTAAGCCCATGGAGAGTGCAGGCTCTGGTGGGTGCCTTGCCTTGGTCACCCTGGCTTCTTCTACAAGCTTCTACACATGGATGGTTGAAGGGAGGTGCCCACTCGGGACCAGGAGGCTAATGCAATTCACAATTCCACTTAATCCTACAAGCTGGGTGTCAAACACCTGCAAGAGGCTTGGTTTCTGGGAAGAAAGGCATACACCTGCCCAGCAGAGCTGGGGACAAGGCAGGTGGTAGCAAGGCCAGTGGAAGAGCTACAGAGGGATGCCTGGATCCAGGGGAGACACTGAGATAGCAATGAGTGGAGGTGGCATTGGAGTAGGTTAAGACAAGAAAGCGGGCCTGGTGCACATGGTGTGGGTGGAGGTACTGGGAAGATCAAGGCCTTTTTAGAGGAGACCAAACTGTGAGGTGGGGATACGGTGGAGACCTGGGTTCAGATCTTAACCTCAAGCCCCCTCCCCTTTGGGATCCTGTTTCTGGGGGCATGGAAGACGGACCTCCCTTGCAGGGCATTGGCACACACCTGGCATGTCCTCAGCATGCTGTGCAAAGTCTTAATGAGCCTACAGCAAAACTGAGCAGTGAGACTCTATGGGCGTGCAGGACTGGTGGGGGGCTCCTTAAGACTCCCCACTAAGGCGAGCTTGGAGGTGCCAGGCAGGTGCACGAGTGGGGCAACCTCATGACAAGGCATGAAAGGGAGGAACTCACTGCCCTGCTGCCCATGTGGCCAATGACACCAGCAAGTACACGGAGCCCACACCCCCACGGCCCTCGGTTCTTCCCAGCCATCTTTCCTGCCTCCCTTCTGAGGGGATTTGGAGGCCGGGGCATGCAGTTTGGACTTCCTCCTGGTGGAGGTGTGGCCTGGAAGTGTCTATACTGGGCAAGGTACAGTCTCGGGACCAGTGGCAGTGAGGACAAGGACCTTGGGGGCTGTGGAGAGGCCTCTGTGGCTCCTGCTTCTGGGAAATCCTGTGTCCCAGCAGCGTGTCACCAGGGAGCACCCTGTCTAGGAAGGGTCTCGGGAAGGTTCTCCTCTTCTTGCTTCCTCCCAGCTTCCTGTACTCATGGCACTGTGCTCCGGAGCCTCATGAGGTGTTGTTTCCCTCCAGTAACTCAGACGACCAATGAAATATTTGGTGACATTCTCCAGAAGACCTATCCCCCTAGCCAATGACTGCCAGCACCATCGATGCCGAGGCCACCTTCCTTGAGGGCCTTCAACCTCTAGAACTTACTCTTAATTTAGAACAGCAGACCCCCCACCCTCCCCTCTCCCTTCCCAGCTCCCTCCACCCCTCTCAGCTGTCCTCTAAACATGGGCTGCTGCTGCCTTTGAGGCTTTGCTCTTGTGTCCAGCCTGGGAACTCTCACCCACCACCTTGGCTTGATCATGCTCCAAGGGCCCAGGCAAGGCTGTGGCCAGACCAAGCCTGCCCTACAGCCACCCCTGGAGCTCCCTACCTCTGCCTTTTGCACCCCCTAACTTCTAGGCAAGCTGCCCCTGCTGCCCCCTGGTCAAGCATCTCTCTTCACCTGCCCTTGGGAGAGTTATGGAAAGAGAACTGTGGCCTGAATCACTGCAGGGTCTGGACCAGAAATCTGGGGGGATTCCTTCCAGTGGAGCTTCTCTGGGTGGGAAACCTCACCATCCTGACTGGTGAGATGACGTGCGCTCTTCTTCTGCGCCTTCTACCTCCTCATCTCTGGCATGAAATACTTGATTCCAGCCTCCTTGTAAGACCACATTACAGGCAAGGAAACAGTCTGGAAGAGGCAGAGCAACTTGCCCATAGTTGGTGACTCGGCTGCAGCTCTAACCCTAAAGCCTGACTCTCCACTCTGTGGAACTGCTTCGAGCACAGCCCCACGGTGGCCACCTAGCACTGTGTCTTAGCTGGGGATGGGGTGCTGGCGTTCCTTCCTTGCTTTGATGACTTACGTGTTTTCGCAGATGTTAGCTTATCCACCAGGGCCTCGTGTCGGTTAGGTTTGAGAGAGGAAACAGGAACGAGAGAGAGAGAGAAACCCTTGTGGCTGATTCAGCCCCCTCCCCAACACCCTTCTCTCTGGGCCCCTCTTGGCTCCAGAATCCCCCCTCCAGTAGTGACATCACCAGCCAGCCCCCGTAGATGATAGTCCTGTGATCCATCAGCAGCCATCTGCTCTCTCACCAGGGCGGTAGAGCCTGGAGCAGGCCCCACCGGGCGGCGAGGCAGTGTGCCTGCCTGTCACAGCCCAGCAAGGGTGGGGGGCTCTAGGTTCGCTTGCACTTTGGACATCTGGTCATCTCCCCCAGGTCTGCAGATACAACCCATCCCCATCCAGTGATGATTTCTGAATAGTCAGACAACGTTGCTCACAGAAACAAAGCCCGTATCCCACTTGCACACAGCACCAAGATGGGACCAGTGAAAGCCTTGGGCATCTGTGGACCGGGTCACCAAGCACGCTGTGATGAAAGGGCTGTTTTCCTAGTCGGTGCCCGAATGGAACACAACCTGGGGTTTGAGAGCTTCAAAGGAAGGTCTCAGCTTTCACCTCTTGAAATTTCCAGCAAAGTCCAAGCACTTGTCAGTGTGGTGGATCCCAAGAAAATGATGTGTTTTTGTGATATTATGTGGAACCCATCTGCCGAGGGATAGGTGCCCCAGCATCTTCAGTGTTTGGTTTCTTAAGGCAAACCCCGAATTCCAACTCTGTTTTCTAGAGAGGGGGGAGCAGTTGGGTGCTCAAGGGGTCTAAACGGCTGGAAGTGGGGAAACACTGAGTTTCTGAACATCCCTCATTCCTTGGAATGAGCCGGTTTCCTCAAGCGCCTGGGTTGGCTAGAGCAGGTGGGCAACGGAGGATCAGGATTTAGTCCTTAAAAAGTCCCTGTCCCAACTCCAACCATGGGACAATGGGGCCATGACCTCCATAGACGGTAGCCCTGCTGGCCCCCTTTAAAAGGGCACAGTCACCGTCCTGGCATCTGCCTGCTCCTCCTGCCTCGGAGCAATGGCTCTCTCCTCCGAAGGCCTACAACATTTAGCATCCGGCGAGTCCAGGCCATTCATCATGTGCTGCCTCGACTGTCTCTTCTATTGTTGTATCTGGCAGCCATTTAACCCTTATCAGTGGTGGGGCTTTCGACAGCTTGTCTTTCGCTCTCGACTTGAGCTTCCACAAGGGCAGGCAAATGGCCACCCACCTCTGTCTCCCGTGCCCATTGCCTGAGATGCATGATCCTGTCACCACCCCAGGAGGCTGTGTCTTCCCCTGACAAATAGCATTTGCAGGCAGGGTGCTTAGCACAGGGACTGTGCTCAAAGTGCCCACAAAAGGGTCATTAATGCTAGAATCATGGTGATTATTTGCTTTGCTCAAAAGTGAAGGAGCACATTCGGGGTCCTACAGCCACCTGCGAGCGTAGCCACGCTTCTCCCTGACACCTCCTGGGACCTAGCTGGAAACTCCAGGTGCCGTTCCCCTGAGGGGACGCATGGGCATGGATTCCCTCAGTGGGAGGTTCTCTTCCTTAGCAGTCCTCAGCGGCGGGGGGGGGGGGGGGGGGGGGGGGGGGGGGTGTCAAGGGCACTCGGTCTGGGAGAAGGTGTTTTGATCTCAATGGCAGCACGTGGTTTTCAAAGAATAGAGGGCTGGTGGGGGGACCTCATCCATTCCTTTCCAGGGAGGTCAGGAGGGGGAGGCCACTGGCCTGGAGGGCTCTAGGAGACCCAGGCCTGTGTGGATGGGGTCATGACATCCAGAAGGCTGGAGTTGGGATGTGGATAGAGAAGAGATGTTTCTACAGTCCAAGCTGCGGTCATGTCAACTAAGACAGTTATCACTGGACCATCTGCTGCGATTCTACCCACGCCCTTTCCCTCACCTGTGTGGAGAATGTTTGAGGGTGTAAGGGAACCCTGGTGAGGGCATCACAATTGTCCGGACATCAGTGGCCTGGACTGTGGAGCCGGGGAGCCCTCCTCCCAGAGCTCTTCTGACCGGGGTTCTCTGCCCCTTCCCAACTTCCTCCACACTCTTACCCTCCCCTATTCTCTCCTCACCTTCCATTGGGGCTTCTGGTTTGTGGCTTAATCACCTCTGCTCGCTGAATGCCAGAAAGAAGGCAGGCAGAAGGATCACTGCGTCCCTTCTGGGGTTCAGGTCTTTACAGCTGGGCTGGGCCATCTGTGGCCTTGGTACAGCAAGCCAGAGCCTAGGATTAGGGGAGAAGGCTGATCTCCTAGGCTGCAGATTATCCCATTCAAATCTGAGCATTTGAAACCACGTCTCATTCCTGCCTGGGGTTTATGGCTCCCATGGGGTTCGTTCTGCAGCCCATTTCCCAGCCACAGCCTGATTCCAGGGCAGCTGAGACTAGCCCCAGGCCCCAGAGAGAAAGAGACCTACATCTCCCTAGGGACCACAGGCCGCAGTCGGCCCGTAGCAAACATTACAAGGACCGAAAGACACTGTCCCGGCTCTGGTGAGATGTTTACAAAACAAAACAGACTTTAAAACCACACAAGCACAGTGAAAAACAAAGTAGAAGCTGCTACAGCTGATGATGAGAGAATCCAAGGCGACCTCACTTCCATCTGTCCCCAAAGGAATAGAGAGCAATACCTGGACTCTCTGCAGCTGACCTGGAGACCCTGGGTTGTGGGCAGCCGCGGGGGGAGGAGGTCTGCACCAGCCAGGGTTATTTCACATCCAGCAGAACCTCAGAAAGTGACCTTTTCTGGGAACAAGTTCCTTGCAGATGTGGTTAATTAAAGATCTTCAGATCATCCTGGATTCAGAGGGTGCCCTATATGCAGTAACAGGGGCCCTTATGAGAAGAGAGAAGGCTGTGAGGCACATAGAAAAAGGGTCATGTGACAACAAAGCAGTGACCAGAGTGATGTAGCCACATGCCAAGGAATGCCCAGGAGCCACCAGAAGCAGGAAGAGGCAAGTAGGATCCTCCCCGCCCCCAGCCTTTGGACACAGGCACACCTGGACTTCAGACTTGTGGCCTAGAGCTGGGCTGGGCTACGTGAATATGCCTGATTTGATGTCGTTCCATGTCAGAGGTGTGTGTGCTCTGTGTTAAGAGATAGGCTTGATGTTGACAATAAAGACACAGAAGAATTAATTTTTTAAGTTTTATTTTGGCGAGGCAAATTTTCTCTTTGCAAAGCAGGTGTGAGCTGAAAGTCTAGTGAGCAAGCAAGCACCCAGGTGGGAGGTCAGTCCAGTCTTTTATCTCCTAATGCAATCCCTATGACTGGGTCTCACCCAATTGGTTAGGGTTTTGAACTCACAATCTTGGCTACACCCAAGTAGCTAATAGTGGGAAGGAGAAGAGAGAAGTCTGAGATTTTCTAGAAGGCAAGGAATTTAAACACAATAAAGAAACTTAACAAGTCCAGGCACATCCGGCCACCTGGAGGGATGACAAGGAGGCTTGAGGGAGAACAGAGAGCCCCTAGGATATGAAATATGGGGAGGGTGTGAAGTAGGATAATAATTTCTATAAAAATAGTGTGTAAGAAAAGATGACATATTTTCACATCTGGATGGTTTCCATCAGCCCAGGGGTGGCCACCCCGGTACTCACTTCCACTGCTCACCTGTGGAAGCTGAATCCCTGGGGAAGTTGCAGGTGGGGTTGCAGGAGCCAACCGCAGTGAGGACCATATGCTCATGTGGGGGATGGAAGGGAAGAATTAAGAGCAACCTTGGAAGTGGCCAGGAATGCAAAAGCTACTCACTGCCGTGTGCTGTTGTAGGGAGAGGCTTTGCAAAGGCGCTTAGCCATCTTTGTCTCCCTTGTCACCGGCACGTCTTTACCCTTTGGATGCAGATTTGTTGAGCACCTGAATATGCTTGGCCTGGGGTGTCGGGCCTCTGTGAGGAGCTGGCCAGGTCAGATCACGTCCTAGTGGGAAAGAGGAACATAAAAGAAACAAACAAAGTGCCAGGATAGACTTCCGGGAAGACCTGCTAAGAAAGTGTGGCTAGAAAATCCCCCAAAGAGGCACACTCAGGGTGGGGTGTGAAGGACAGGGAGAAGCCAGCTAGCAAATGAGGAAGAAGGTTCCAGGCAGGGGAGCAGCCAGTGCAAAGGCCCTCAGGAGGTAAAGGACTTGGCCAGTTCCGGGAATGGGATCAAGGCAAGGGTGGCTGGACAGCAGGAAGGGCTCAGGGGCCCCAATGAGGAGGAGAGAGGCAGGCTTTTCATCTGGCCAACAACAAGAGCCCTGGGAGAGGGGAGACAGCTAACGGGCACACATCACAGTCTCTTGGAGATCTTCCAGGGCTGCCTTTGCAGCAGTAAGTGGCAGTTCTGCAGAGTGCCTGGGCCTCCTGCTGTGGCCTCATCTCACCTGGCATTGTTCTTAAGCTGTTTATACCACGAGGGGCAGTGTCTCCACAGAGGTCTCTCATTCCCCCAAGATACTCAGAATAGGGTGGCATGTGGATGATCAGCCCATGGTGTCTGTGATGACAGTGGTCACCAGGATTAATGTAACGCATCTGACAGGTCACATGGCTGACCCTTTCTCTCCCCAAGTTGGGCACTGAAAGACCTTCCTGAGGAGGGGCAGCCCAGAGCTCTATGTCAAACACAGTTCTGAAGCTGGATGTGTGGCGATTGATTACAGATGTCTGCTAGGAGCACGGGAGGGGAGACTAGGGTCAGGAGTGCCGTGTATTTGCCATCCTTCATAGCTGAGGACCTCCTTCTCCTCCCAAAGTTCCATACATTTTCTAGGTCTTAACCCGGAGGCATACACATGATAGATGTTTACGAATATTTGTTGTTTAATCAATAGTCTCTTCCACAGTTGTTTTTGTTTTTGTTTTTGTTTTCAGCCTAATGATTGCAAGCTAGTGGGAGAGAGAGGGAACAACTGAGTGGAGGAGGGGAAGAATGTGACCAGACCAGACCAGAGTTAGGAGAGGTCCGTCAGGCAAAAGTCAACCATTTTGCTAATCTGAAATTGCTCTTGCCATGCCTGGTGAGCAGCTGCATGGTGCCTGGGGCTGCCCTGGGTACTGAGGGTGCCATGGACCCTGCCCAGAAAGGCACTGTTCTTGTCTGTACACTCTTAAACCTTCTGCAGGAGACCCTGTTCACCTTCTCCAGGGAAGGACTCTGAGACACCTGCCTCAGATGTGCGTGGTTCCTGCCTCTTGGCAGAGCGGGAAAAGGTGACTCAGGTTCCACTGGAAAGCTGCCCTCAGCAGGCCAGAGAAAGACCCTATTTACCGGAGCCTTGTCAGAGAGTCCAGAACTGAAATTCTCTTCTTTGGAAAGAAAAATACCATATAGATCCATGCCCGCAAATGTGCGCATGTGGGTGTGATTTATTAGCCCGCCTGCCAGCCAGTTTCCTTCAGTTACTGTGAAATCGTTCCTCCTCTCTGACCAAGACATCCAAAGTATGCTCTCTCAATATGTTTTTCCACTTTCTTCCAAAGCCAAAACCTAGAGGAAAAAAATGAAAATGTAGGGAAAATAAAGGTCAGGCATGCCCAGCACATCCCCAGGAGCTGTGCAAGGGTGTTCTTGGAGGTCTGCCAGGTCCCCACTACTCGCTGTGCTCCTTGATGGGGTGCCCAGAACCCAGTCTCTCGTCGAGGTCAACTCACACAAACACACCCTCTCGCCACCCGGGACAGAGTGGCAGCCACACAACCTCTGGAGGCTTCTCTGCTCCTACTTACCTTTCCACACAGGCAGAGGAAGCCTTGGTGTAGTCCATGCTGGCTGGCCTAGGTGAGGACAGCCACTGCCACTGCTCTGTGGCGAGGTCCCTCTGGGGTCAGGAGCTCCCATGGCACTGTGCTCCCCACAGTGTGAAAGTGTCCCAACGCTGAGACACCAAGAGCTTCTCTGGAGGGCCACCAGTTCCAGAAAGCTATTGGCCATGGGAACACCATCCAGGGCCTCTGGATCAGTGGTTCTCAGCTGGGTGGGCTCTCAATGGCTCTGTTCTGCAGCCCACTACCCAGCCACAGCCTGATTCCAAGGCAGCTGAACCAGCTCCAGGCACCAGAGGGAAAGAGACCTACATCTCCCCAGGAGCCACAGGCTGCGGACAACGGATCTTCTGCCTGTAGCAAACATTACAAGGACCGAAGGACCATGTTCCGGCCCTGGTGAGACGTTTACGAAACAAAAACAGACTTTAAAACCACACAGACACAGCAAAAAACAAAGTAGAAGCTGGTGCAGCTGATGATGAGAGAATCTAAGGCGACCTCACTTCCATCTGTCCCCAAAGGAACAGGGAGTGACACCTGGTTTCTCTGTAGCCGCGCCAGAGGCTGGCAATATCTGGAGGTGGGTTTTGCTGTACAGCTGGGGAAGGCGCTACAGGTACCTAGGAGGTGGCTCAATACCCTCCAGGGAACACACAGGTGGCTGTCAATGCCACCAGTACCAGGTACCACAGAGGTGGCTCCCTGACTCCCTGGCTGCTTCCCAGTTCACCTTTCTGTCTCAAGGGCATCTCCTGGGGACCAGGGATGGCTTTGCCCAGCCCACTTGAGGCACAAACTGACCAAGAGATTAAGTAGGGAGAAGACTTTGTCAAAGGCAGAGAACAGTCATCTGACTCAGGAGGGAGATCACTGGGTTGATGAGTAGGCTGGTATGCCTTCAAAAACAACCATGGGAGTGGGGGGGGGGACCAAAAACCATCAGAGGAAGTAAAGTAAAGCCAACTGGAAGGGCATCGTTGAGAGATCAAAGAAATACTAAAAAGGAAGGAAGGAAGAAAGGATGGAAGGAAGGATGGAGGGAGGGAGGGAAGGAAGGAGGAAAAGTAGGAAGAAGGGAAGGAAGGAAAGAAGGAAGAGGAAAAAGGGAGGGGAGGAAGGAAGAAGGGGAAAGAGGAGGGAAGGAAGGAAGGAAGAAGGAGAGAGGAATGGGGAGGAAAGAGGGCCTAGGCGTTCTTCGTGAATGTGGCACGGGGAGACATGCTGTAGATATTTCAGCCCCAGGGCTTTGCAGTCCTTCTGTTCTGGGCAGTGGTGAGGGCAGGTGACCACAGGGCTGTGGGAATGAGACCACTCAGCAGGGGGGAGCCTGGCAGCCCAATGTTGAATGAAAGTCTGCCCTGACCTCCTCCTGGGCTGCAGCTCGGCAGGCCCAGAGGTCTCACCTAGAGCCTGGAGGAGCCTCTGCCCCCTGGAGCCTCGGCCTCAGTGTTCTGAGCGATTCAAAGCAAGGAGACGGCCCTAGAGCCTGCTGGACCTGAGCTCCACCTGAACTCTGCCTCTCTGTGATTGTGGGGCAATCCCAGGAGCCCTCTGAAGCTGCTCCTTCATCTATCGAATGGGAGGCTAGAAGAGGGTCAGGCAATGATTCACTTGGGGTGCTGAGCATGGTTGTAATGATAGCCCTGCTCCCCACGGGGAAGAGCATCGTCGAGCAGTTTCCTGGAAAGCAGGATGCTTTTTCAGCATGAGCCAAAAGCCTAGAGATATTTCTTTCCCAGTAGGTCCTTTGGGGGCCATAAACCCTTCCATCATCCATGTGTCTCGCATCCAAAAAGATCCGGCAGCTCTGAAAAAGCTATTCCCATCCACAGGACCCTCAGCTGTAATTGGTATCAGTGCCTCTCAGAGCAGCGCATGTGGTCTTTGACCACCCTGCCTCAGTGGAGATGGCCTGCTGGAGATTCCTGCCTCAAAACCCAGAGAATTCTCCATTCTATTGGCATTAACATGTTTAGCACTGCTGGCTGGGACCCAGGGAGCCAGGCTGAGGACAGGAGAGGGATACCACCCAGGCCAGCCTCCAAGAAAGAGCTGCCACCCAGTCATCTCTCTTCCACGTCACTCTGGCCTTCAGCACCCAGTCCTGACTCAATAGACATGCTGGTCCACGCTTCTCCTCTCTGAGCGGGTGGAGGCTCAGCTCCCAAGGAGCGAAGGGAATTATCATGCCTGGGGCTCTCCTATCTCTTCAGACCCATCTGCTGCCTTGGAAGGTTCTCCGGGACCAGGGCCACGGGCCAAGGCTGACACGTTTGGGAGGAGCATCCCCTCACTTCAAGCAGGGCTGCACCCTGAGCCCACAGCTGGCCCGTCCTCAGTGTGCCAGCTCACGCAACCCGCCGTCCTCTTTAACTTCAGGCCCAAGTGCTCTGGCAGGGCTGTGGCTGCCTGCCACACCCCACATGCTGTCCAAACAGCCTGGGTGCTTGCGATTGCCACTCGGGCTGATCGTCCCACAGCGTGGAGCCCATGGCTGCCCCTGGACACTCAGTGGGATGGCTGTTGTATCCCCACAGCAAAGACTGCCTTTATCACTTAGGGCATTCATTCATTCATTCATTATTCATTTACTCAACAAATATCTACCAAGCCCTTGCTCTAGGGGAGAGGAACACAGAAATGAGGTGTGTACACCTGGGCCCACAGCCCTTTGTGGTGCCAAAAGAGAGCTAAGAAAATCTCGGGCTTGCCGTCCAGCTGTGGAGCTTGCTGGTCTTTTTGCCTGCCAGGTGTGCTGGTAACGACACCTTGATTTTCCCTGGGAAAGTACCGTTCCTCCACGCCCAGCTTCCTTGGCCTATGTGGCTGTAGCTGTCTCATTAGCAGGTGAATGAGGTTCACTGCCCTGGTAATGGCCATCAACGGGTCAGGGGGCTGGGTAGCAGACCCAGTTCAGGCCATTGAGACCCAATTCTGGGAACCTTTATTGGAATGACCCATGAGTCCACAAATAGGGAAAATTACCAATTCACGGCCACCACTGATACGAGGCTGCTGTCTGCCTGTTGACATCCATCTAACATTAGGTGAAACACACTGTGGTCCCCTCCAACCTGCCCTCTCACCTCCAACCACACCCCACCCTTCTGAATAGATCCATCTCTAAGTCATTTTACTCTATAGTGGGAACTGACACCAATTGTCCAGAGAATCAAACATGGGAGATGCTGGGCTTCGTAGGGACTGAGGAAAGATACTAATCTTCCCTGGGTGTGCTCAGTGTTTCTCTGGGGGTCCTATGAGCTGGCTTCGAGGCCAGTTTCCTCCAGAGCCACTTTGTAATCTTGAGCAAATACTTTCCCTTCTTTGGGCTACATGATCTCTAGGCATCTTCCCAATCAATTCATATTTCTAGATCAATTAGAGAGAAATGCTGAAGCCAGAAGGCTTGGAACAGGAGCCAGAGCCTGCAAGCTGACCAGAGACTCCCCTGGGAAGATGACCACCCTCCACTCTGTTAGGACTGGCTTCCCCTTTGCTAGGTTCCAAAGGCCCACCCTGAAATGGCCTCCCTACCGTTCCTAACCCAACTTCCCCACGGGTTCTGCCCTTACTTTTCTTCTGTTCCGGGCAGAGCAGGTGAGGAAAGTGTGTTGAATAAAGGCAGAGGTGCTTGGTGTTGCTAACGGCATCCCAAGGAAATGAAGTGTGAAACCACATGAGTCATCCAGCCTCACATAATGCTTTTATCAGAGGCCCTGGAAAACTTCTTTGCAGGAGAAAGTCTGATTTCCTTGGAAAGATGGACTTCTGGTAAGGCCAGGAGGCAGCTGGGGCTCCCAGCATACAGCACACAGGGTGCTGGAAAGGTCTATAAGTCAAGCAGAGACAAACGTCCAGTATGACATTCTCTGTCTCTCCCCCACTTCCTCTCTCTCTCCCTCTCTTTCTCAATCTCTCTCCCTCCCTCTCTGTCTCTGTCTCTTTCTTTCTCTCTCTCTCTCTCTCTCTCTCTCTCTCTGTGTCTTCTCTCTCTCTCTCTCTCTCTCTCTCTCTCTCTCTCTCTCACACACACACACACACACACACACACACACACACACTCTGAGGGGAGGAAGAGAGCAAGAACATAAGACCCTATTCTCTCCCCACTTTTCAGAGGGAAATCTGTGTGTGGGCTTTCCCTTGGCCAACTTGGAAAGATACCTTCACTCCCTACTTTGGCTTCCAAGGCCAACAAGCTTGGAGTCAGCCTCTGGCTCCCGACTCCCCCTGTAGCTCTCCCTCCATCAGTTCCCTCCCTTCATGGCTCAAAGGCTACGTGCCCTGAGAGGCCTCCGTGCCCTGAGCTGCCTCGGTCTAAGCAGGCCATTCCGGTCTTCTCCTGGCTGGTGATTGTCACTCATAGGGATCATGTGCTTGCCACTTGCTTTCCCATTCCTCCTCCAAGAGAAAGAAGGATGGCGAGCCAGGCGTTGTATTTGCCTTACTCATCACAACATCTTCAGTCTCAGGAGCAGCGCCGGGCTCATGGTGGGCTATGTCTGCAAGAGGAGCAGAGACAGGAGCTACGTGCACTTAAATGGGCGAGGGGGTGTGTTATGAAGCATTGACTGGCATGTTTATGGGAGCTGGTTAAGGAACCCTTTTAAGGATGGGTACCAGGCTGCTGCAGCTGCCTGGGGTCCACAGGACACGCCACCAGGACAGAAGGTGGATATAAAGTGCAGGGAGCAGGAGCAAGCTGGATCCCACACTCTTGAGCTAGATGTTGCCCCAGGACAACAGGAGGGTACCCTGCTGAAGCTGAGCATCCCAGGGCTGAGCACACCCACCTGGCCAGAAGTCAGAGCAGAAAAGGGGCCAGGCCGAGGTCACAGGTGTGGTTGCACGCTGCTTTGCTTTGGGCACATGGGTCTGTTGCAGCCCAGCAGCAATGCGTGTTGGCTACAAAAATGACCACAGCTTGCCCTGCCTTCCATGTCTTGCAGGAGTCTCCCTGGTGGTCCATCTGCACTTCAATCACACAAGGAAGAGAATTCCAGGAAATGAAGTTGCACTGGCCAAGTGAACACATTCTCCAGCCATCATCACGGGGCCATAGCAGCCCTGATTGATGGTGTGAGGAGTGGCTTTGGCCTAAGCATGACCTCCTGAGGCTGGCACCTTTACCTCTGTGTGGCTCAGCCTCTGCTGCTCCCCACTCCCAGGCCACCTCCCCAGCTTACATCCTCAGCCCATGGGGTTGTCCCCTTGGTGTGGAGCACCTGCCTGGGCACTCCAGCCCCTTTTAAGACCTCAGCTTCACATGACACTTCCCTTTGGAGAAGTTTCTCACCAAAATTGAGTCACAGCCACGTCTCTGCTTCTCTTGCGATTCTCTTCTCAGGCATGGACTGTTACCTCATGTTCCCGTGTCTCCAGGGATGGCTGAGCCATTGTCCAACAAAATACATATTTCTTATTTTCCCCCAAGAAATTCTAGATCTTGTTTTTTTTTCTTTTAATACTATATTTCAGAGGTGTTTCCAAATAAGAATGAAGAGAACTTCCTTATTCTTTTTAATGTCTGCATGGAATCCCATGGAGATGGACCACAATTCATTTAACTGGTTACTATTTATTTATCACTTATTTATTTATTTACTTATTTATTTATTGTGCTACTGAGATGTTGAACCTAGGACTTCTCACATACTTGTAAGTGTTCTGCCACTGAACTGCATCCCCAGCCCATTTTTATTTTGAGTCAAGTTCCACCTATGCTACACAGGCTGTCTCTGGCCTCCAACTCATGACGCTCCTGCATCAGGCTCATGAGTCACTGTGAGGATGACATGCATAGGGCATGGCGCTCAGCTGGCTGGTTGATTTTCATTGGACATTTAGACTCTTTCCATTTTCATGAGGATAAATAACACTGTAGCGAACATCCTTTTATGTGCTTAGATCACGTTTCTGCAGAGTCTATGCCTGGCTGACTTCAAGTGCTCTACAGGACTCAGTAGAAACATCACTCCTGCCTGGGAGGCCACCTAAATCTTTAAAAGTTAGGTTATATTATGGTTTGGATTTTAAAATGTTCCCCAGGGGCCCATGGGTTAAAGATTTGGTTGCCAGCCTGTGGTGCTACTGGGAGGTGATGGAACCTTTAGAAGGGAGAGCCAAATAGAAGAAAACAAGGTCATGGGGGGTGTACTCCAAAAGGGGATATTGAGACTTGGCCCTCCCTGTTTTCTCTCTGCTTGCTGGCCATCATGAAGTGAGCAGCCTCTTTCCCCAAGCACTCCCAAACAAGGTGTTCTGACTTGCCATGGGCCAAAAAACAATGAAGCCAACTGACTATGGACTGAAACCTCTGAACTATGAACCAAAACACCTATGGCCTCCTTAGAGTTGATTATTTACGATCTCATGGAAAGCTGACTCACACTGGTTGGTTGCCTCTCTTTGGCTTCTAGGTCTTCCTTATCTTCCATAACATGTCAGTGTGTTTGCCTTTCTTTCGGTGTCTTTCATGCCTGAGTCTCAGCAGAACTCAATACTGATACATAGTAAGGACCCAGCAGATTGGTGAATTGAATGAACACCAGACTGTAGTCCCTGATTTGCACTTCCACTCACTGTTTGCTTCCACGCTCCCCTCCCAGACTCATCCCTGCTCACACACCAACCTCCTGGTTCTGAGGCCTGTTGCTCCAGCTTTGCTCATGCTAGCCCTGTCTGGAGCATCCTGCCCTTCTTGAAATCCTTTCCCATCCTTCAAGGTGCAGGTCTGCCCCACCTGCTGCATGAAGGGAACTTTCATTGAAATATCAGCTCTTCTTTTTGTGCACTGCTGCTGCCTGTACAGTCGCTTTGGCATATTTTTTCAAGCTCCATTGCTCACTAATTGTTTCCCGTCTGTTGGTTTTGTGTCCTCGGCTAGACTGCGCATTCTTTGAGAGCAAAGCATCTTATATAATGCTAATGTCTCCCACAATGCAGCAGTTGTGATAGCTGTTCGATACTTCTATATTGATAGATGCATTGGTTCCTCATTGTCTGAGTCAGATCCTAATACCGATCATTGCATATTATCACTGGGAGGCAAAAGAAGTGCTAAAAACCATAGTCCTGGTGACTGTCATGGTAGGAAACACATCTCAAATAGAGAACTCCAGTGCTTCCTCTCTTGCCCTTCCACCCCACCATACTTAGGTAGAGACTTCTGCAAGATGCCTGTCAGTCCTGGCTGAGGAGCATATCTCCTTGGGAAGTCTCTCCTTCAGAAGACACCTATCCTCTGTGTCTTGTGTCCCCAGCTCTTAGAACCACTGGCTCCCCCAAAGAAACAGAGCCCAGAAAGGACGGAATGAACTTCCCCCAGACGCCAGGTCCAGCTGGATTTCCAGACATGCTCTGACACAAGTCCTGCTCAACTGGTCTTTATTTCCATCAAAAGGACGTGAGGCAGGTTGTTGGTCCTTCAGCACAGGACAGTGAAGTCACATCAGACAGAGCCAAAGGAAACATTAAACTGGGTTTAGAACTGAATTTCAGAAAGAAAAAAGAAAGAGAAAGAGAAAGCTGGACACGGGTTTATCACAGACAAACCAAACCTGAGGTGCAAATTGCTTTAGGCTGCCCGCTAAGGATGAGCTGGTCTTTCGAAAGGAAGCGGCTGTGCAGTTGGAGATGCAAAATTGCCTCCCTGGGCTCATACAACCTTTTTATTAACCCAAATCCCCTCAGGGCATGCGGGTTTAGGGGTGGCTCCTGATTACAAACAGCAGGCCCTAAAGACACCAACACCCCATTCCAATGAGCAAGCACAGGGGTGAGCTGGTGGCACCTGCCCCACTCGCTAGTACAGAAGACAAGCGTGAAAACAGAGCCACATGAGACAAGGTGGTCTATCCTGTGAGCCACATGTGACCACAGTGCTTGTGTTCCAAGCAGCAAAAGTGATGGGCATCATAATGGGGGGAGGAACATCTGCCCAGTGCTGCCAAAGCTCGATCTTGGAAGGTGAATGAGAATTTCCCATGAGAAGCAGGTGGGAGGACATCAAAGGTAAAGAGGGTCAGAAGTGGCCAAGTGTGGAGAGACTGTGGATTGGAGCTAAGTAGGGTGCAGATGGCCACAGGCACCTCTTGCTTATGGAGGCAAAGTCTGAGTTCATTTCTTCTCGTAGGCAGGAGAAGCCAGACCAGACACTGCATCAGCACAGGGACACTGGTAGAGCAACCGTATTAGAGAGGCGATGGTTTGGAAGGCATCCTGTCTTGGGCTAGTATCAGACTGGGGGAGACCAGATGTTATTGTGATTTCCCAGGTGTCAGAGATAGTAAGATCAATGCAGTAGCAGCAGGGAGGGACAGGATGGTGGACAGTTGATTGTTACAACTCAGGATCTTTTGCACTCTGGTCTTGGATGGTACGTCAGCAGGCGGTGGGGGCCGAGAGGAGCCACAGGCTGTATCCGGGGCTAGGGCTATAGACGAGGAATAGAGGTGTGCACCCCTGAGGGGTACCACTGGTTCCTGTTGAACGTGCAGGGCATGAAGCTCTGCGCAGCTGGAAGCTGGCAATCCACAGAAGGAAGGTGAGGGCTGATGGTGCGGTGTGTGGATGAGGCCCAGAAGCAGGTGGTCCCTCCCTGAAACTAAGGTAGCTGAAAGGTCACAGAAGGGCCAGACAGAACACTGCAGAAACTTAGCTGCTGGAGGTTGGCCATAGAGACATTGGGAAGGAGGAGGACCAGTGGTGACCACCTCCCAGAAGCCAGGGGAGTGGACTTTAAGGAGGGGCATGTGACAGTATGTGGAGGACCCAGGTGGAGGGGAATCTGGCCTGCGGCACTTGAATACCCAGCATTCTTTTCCCTGGGTGCAGCCCACTGACGTCCAAGAAGGCTTCCAGGCCGTCTGTGTGGCTGGGTCGGCTCCTGGCAGCCTCACCTTCCTGGGTTCAGAAGTGGTCATGTGACCTTGGGCTCACTCATCTGGGGGTCGCTACTTTCTAACCACAGTTTGGGGTTTAGAGCTAAGGATGGGACCCAAGACAGGCCAATGAGAGCCCATCATGGGAATGGAGTCTGTTGGAACTCCTGGGAAAGAAATATGTTCTTCCTGCTGGGGTTGCTATATTGGGGGCCCAGCATAGGGCTTAGAAGTATCAACTGGTCACCTCCTGGGGAGAGCTGGCCTGGGAACGACACCAACACAGAAGCAGGAAGAGCAGAGGCACAGACTCCTGTGATACTATTCACCCTCTGGGGCCAGCCATACCTATTTAGTTATTTGTTTGTTTGTTTTGTTTTATTTTGTTTTGTGTTTCCCTTGTGCCAGTGCCTTTGCTTTTCAATTTAAGCGAATTTGATTTGGGTTCTGTCATTTGCAACCAAAGGCGCCCTGCTCTCCCTGTGGCTCCGTGGCAGTGAGAGGCTGCTGGCAACAAAGTAGTATCTGCAGAAGCCTGGCGTCCAGCCCTGTACTGCACGTCATGCAGATGAACATGAGCCGGTCAGTGGTTAGAGCCATGAGAGTAGGGGATGGGGACTAGAAATTGAGAAGCTGGCTGCGCCTCAGTATCTGCCAGCGTGAAAGCACAGTGATTTTTTTATATTGCATGGGGTGAGTCACGCTAGTGGGGCCTGGCTTGGCACAGCAACTTTGTGCTCCTGCCAAGGGCGATGGTTAAGATGGGAGCTGATTTATTTGAGGACACATATGTCAACATCATCCTGTGAAAAAAAAAAAAAAAGAAGAGGGATGCAGATACACTTTGCTGGCATGTGCTATAACCAGAGGGCCCTTTCTTGGTCTCAGAGACCACAAGCCAGGATGTTAGACATGGTTTAAATCTTCAGGTTGAGCAAGCATGGGCCTTGGGGGAACAGAGTCCCCTTCCCCCACCATGAATAAGATTGGTGCGGCTTCGTATCAGTGACCTGAGTTTTGAGAAGGAGCCAGTCATAGGAAGACTCCAAGAGGAGGGGAGAACAAGTTCTCTGGTGGCTCGATGGACAGTGAGGTCAATGCCCTTGAAGACCCACGCTGGAGGCACACAGAGAACCCCCACACTCTGTGCATGCCACCCATTTGGAGTCTCATCTGTCTAGGTATCTCTGGGTCCTTAATCTATTCAGTCACACCTTTCTGTGTATTGATTCACCCTCCCACCCATTCTGCAAACCCTACAACAGACGGTGGCGGGGGTGGAGGGTCAGCATTCGGAAGGAAGAGTTCCCCAAGCAGAGGGAAGGGGCCCATTCTCAGAGGAAGCAGTAGGGCCACTTGCAAAGGGCTTTGGATGCCAGTGCTCTGCAGTGGGAGAAAACAGAGCACCTGTATGCAGAACAGCAGGAAGGATGGAAACATGAGGGAAAAAAATGTGATGAAATGCGTGCTTCGGGGGCAAATCGGATCTAGTCCTATACTATATTATAGTGCAGCTGTGCACCCATGGCTTACGAGAAAGTGAGGCGAGAAACACTTAAGATGGAGACTATTCCATCAATTAGCTTAATTTTTTTCCCCTGCCAATGAAGAGAAGCCTGTCATTAGTTAATATTAGAAACAGCCCAGCTGAGGGACAACCTGCTTTCTGCTGAGCACCACCTGAGATGGGCTGCTGTGGCCAGAGGGAGCTGTTTCGGGGCCTCGATCAGGCAGTGGTATGATCAGATTTGTGCTTGGGAAAGGTCACTGTGGCTGCAGCATAGAGGATGGATGAAAGGAAGAGATGTTCAGCTGTTAGGAAGCCATTGGAAAAGTGCACATAATGAGAAGGAGAATTTGGGCCGAGGGGTTGCAGATGCAAATCCCTTGAGGCAAGAGTTTGGGTCTGTTTCCGCTCTGTGAGTAATAGCTAGGTGTAGCTACTGATAGCTTTTTAGAAGAGCTTACAGAATTGAATTGTCTGGGATAAAAACCTAATGGAGTCTGGACAAAACAAAACTGATGCCTCTTTTTAGTCTCTGCTTAGGAGAGAGGTGTCAAAGCGGAAGACAGGCAGGCTGGGGAATTTTCTGGGGTTGGAAACCCTGGAGGTTTTCAGGAACAATTTGAGAAGACAGAATACAACGCTGCTCTCCCGACTTGGGATGTGATGTCAGATCTGTACAAATTAGACATTTCTTAGGCTAGGGAATTTGTGCTGCTCATCTTGGTAAAAGAATCTGTCTTTCTATAAGCAGTAGAAGGCCAAAGTTCAGAGATGTCCATTTGGGACTGGCTAAGCCTCTTTTCCACGTGAGAAGACTGCAGACACATCTGGATTCCCAAGCCACTGAACAAGAATCTTGAAGATGTGTTTGGTTCCCAGAGCTATGCTCTCCTCTTTGGAGTCTGTGATCCTTTCCAGGGAGAGTGAAGCTCATGTGCGCTTCCTGACAGCAAGGCTGCCGTAGTAATAAATCACATTACCCATTTATGGAGCACTCACTATGTGCTTAGCTCACAGATGGGCTTCGCCAGCCCTATCTCACTTAAACTTCACCAGAGGCCAGACCCTCACAGTGCTAAATCATTTTGTTTCACCACCAGCCTGTTAGCACTTGAGAACCTTCCCTGTCCCTGCTGGCTTCACAGGTAGTGGCCATGTCTATAGTTCCTTTCCACAGCTGATTAGGATGACAAGCAGACAATGAAACACTTGTTCCCAAAAGAGACTCCTTGGATTCACTGGTAAAATGTTAGAAAGTGGGTACAAAGCCCAGAAAACAGGACACTGAGGCTCTGTAAGCTTGGGGAGTATTGCAGAATCCTATCCCAGGCCAAGAATGAGTCACAATGAAAGCTTTTAAAATATAAAACCATCAACCTAGATTTCAATTCCAACAAAGCACATACTTGCCCATGAGGGAGGGAATGCTTGAAATAAAACAAAACAAACAAAAGCTTAAGCCACTTGATGGGGAAAATAAAACGGCCAAGAAACATTGGAATATAATGATTTACATCCTTCCCTAGCTCCCTTCCAATGTGGTCAGGACATACACAGACATGACCGCTGACAGTGTACATGCCTGCGCAGGTGCTCCCTTCCTTTCACCTGACACTATCTCACAACAGTCCCATGCCTGGATGTGGCCAGGGCATAGCTGCAGGAATGCCTTATTGTTCCTATGTATATCTCACGGATTTGTCGACATCTCCCTGCTCTTGGGCTCTTGGGTGGCTTGGGGTGAGAATATGAGGATTTTTCTTCCATCATGTATGTGTTCATTTGTCTCAAAGAAATGGAAGCTTGACTGATTTCCTAAATGTAAGAACAAGCCTTTCCCACAGTAAATATTTAACGCTAACCAGGAAGGTGACCACTATCTGCTTAAACGTTATCAGGAACAACTCTAAGCTTCCTGAATAGGGGGAATGAATGAATAACTATCCTATATAATATTTGCTCAGTGCCTGATAGTTTAGAGTGTCTTCTCTTACCTGATCTTCACAATAACCCCAGAAAGGTAGACAGGGCATGGGCTGCAAGGATTACAAAAATCACATTTTTTATTTTAAAACAGATAGGAATGTAAAGGCTTAGAGTCACTGGAGAGAAGTTGGTCAGTTTGGGACTAAATCTCAGGTCTCTTAATTAATTCATGCGCATATTTTAAAAACATTTATCCGGAGCTTGTTGCAAGCCAGATGAGATAGCAGTGGGTACAAAGATGACTAAAACCAGTCCCGCGTAGGAGGAAGATCAGGTTCTAGCCAGAAGTAAACAAGCCCCTGCTTTGCAGGGGGATGAGCGCTCCAGAAAATGGAGCAGAATGAAGACCACAGATCTAATAAAATGTTCGTGCCGAAGACCAGCTCCCTTGTTATTTTCAAAGACCGGTCCTCTGACGGGTGGAGGAGGGGGCTTGGCCATGAGACTAGAGTCAGATCTTGCTGGGGGATCAGCTGCGGGGTAGGGACCGAACTCTCCCTCACTGAGCGAATATTTCCCGGGGTGTTCATGGAGCCCGGAGATCCATCCAGGACTCCTCATCTCTCCCCCGACCCCCGCCCAGATCAGTCCCGGCCTCTGTCTATGGAGGAGCCATTTTCACGCCCCTGTGGCGGCTGCACGCGGCGGGGCCGCCGGTGTCGCCGAGCAGCCCGTGCAGAGGGTCCCCGACCGGGGTCCGCGCTAGCGCTGGGCTCAGCAGCCACAGCCAGTCCTCGCCGTCCTCGCCATCAGCGCGCCGGGTCTCGATTTTTTCCTCCGCGAGTGGTACCATCTCGCCGGAGGCATTTTTCACGCTGATGTTTAGTTACACCCTGGACGCACAGACCTTCCCCCCCGCCCCACCCCAACGAAAAGACCGCATTCCTGCGCCTCCGCCCGGACGCCAGCGGGGCTGCGAGCGCGGGCTCCTTCCCGCGGGCACCCGGGAGCCGCTTGGCACCCATGCGTGCGCGCCACGCGGGCCCGGTGCGCCCCGGTCACCCTGTGGGGCGGCCCGAGCCCGACGGCTTGGCGGGGTGCCCTGCGAATCCTGCGCGCTGAGCCCAGGACGCTAGGGTGTGGCTCCGCTGGTACAGCGCCGCTCTGCAGTTTCCGAGCTCCCGGTTCGATTCCCGGCTCTGCAAAAAAGAGCGAAGGACGCGGCGATCCACTCCGCAGGCAATTCCGAAACTGCCAGGCACAGCAGCCCCAGGAGGCGCGCTATGACTCACGCACCCCAGCACTGCCAATAGCGGCAGCGGAGACGGCGCCGGGTGCGCGGCTGCACGCGGCGGCGTGCGGGGCGCGCGGGCAGAGCGCGGAGCTCTCCTTGGGGAGTGGGCTGGGGAGACCAAGTTTGCAGGAACTTTTCCACTTGAGATTCTCGACCCTGCAGTGCCCCCTACAGAAAGCGGCGCGCGAGGGCGGGCGCCCCGACGACCCACGCGCGGCCCCGAGGCCGGGAGCGCGCTCCGCCTTGTTCCATTTTTCCCTGGCTGTTTTTTTGGACACTTTTTTTTTTTCCTCTCAGAGCGAGGGAAAAACATCGGCGCTGCTGCCCGCAGTGGCGCGTGCTTGGCCTGCAGAGCCCGCCAAGCCTGCGCCCGCCCCCGCCAGGCTGGGCTCTGCAGGAGCCCCAACTTGCCTGCGCGCCACCGCCCGCTGCGGGCGCGCGCGCCAAGGCCCCGGCCGGCGTTTTTCGGTTCCAGGGGCCACGCCGTCGAGGCGCGCCCGGGACTGCCCGCCGGTCCTTGCCCCCAGGCCACCCAGGGACAGGGAAACACGGTTCCCGGAGAACACCCCAGGGAAGGACGGGGCGCCCCCGTCCCGGGGGCAAGGGGCAGGGAGCTCCCGCGCCCGGAACGTTGCGAGCTAGGCTCGCGAGCGTCGTAGGGGGGCACCCGCGAGGGACGGACAGGAAGCGGGCCGGGGGAACGCCAGAGCCCGGGACCACGCGCGGAAACGACCCGGGGCTGGGCTTCAGGCGGCGCGGGCATGGAGGGAGCCGAGGCAGAGCAGTGATCAGGCGGGGCGGGCGCGCTCTGCGGGCCTCCCGGAGGCCGGCGCCCTGTGGGGGCTGCGGCGGGGGGGGGGGGCCCGGGCGAGGGCGGGGTCAGGAGGTCGCGCCGGACGCGTGCGCGCGCAGCTCCCGTGCGGGAGGGAGCTGCAGGCGCTCGGCTGGCGGGGGCCCGGGCCTGCTGGCAGGTTCTGCGCCGGCGGCCGGGCAGCCCAGGGCCCGGAAACGAGCCATCCCGGCCCCATGCGCCGCCCCGACGCCCCAGGGCCACGCTAGGGGCCGGGGACAGAGACCTCTGTGGGGTCTCGAAAACGGAGCGGGCAGGGGGCTCCAGGTTCTTTCATTCCCAAGCCGGATTGGCGAGTTAGACGCTTGTAGATCCAGGGTCGGATTGGGGAGGGGTCTCTGGCACGTTGGCTCCCTGGCGCCGGGATTGGGGGGATTCCAGTGCTTGGAGATCGAGCCAGGCTCTGGGTAGGGGGAGTCAGACAATTGGAACGCCTAGGTGGTTATTTGGGGAGGGGTCTTCGCGCCTGTTTGGCTCGACGCCTGGCGCTCTGTCAGAGCAGCCTCTGCAAGGGTGGGCGACGGGGCCAGTCCAGGAGGAAGAAAGTGAAAAATCCAGGAATACTGGGGGTGGGGACCCTGAGCGGGGGGTCACAAAGGTCGAGACATGGCCACCAGGCGTTTAACCGACGCTTTCTTGTTGTTGCGGAATAATTCCATCCAAACCCGGCAGCTGTTAGCCGAGCAAGTGAGTAATCACCCCACCTCCAGGCCTCTGCCTTCACGTAGCCTTGCTGCGGTGAGTCTCCCAGCGGCCTCCCGGACACGTGCCGCGTGCACTGCGGCTCCGCCTGTCTGTCTGTCTCTGTCTGTCTGTCTAAAAAGAGGAGATAACAGTAAAGACTGAAGATTATGCGGAAATGCGAGGGCTCTTGGCCAGGGGCAGGGGGCACCTCTCACCCTGGATGGGGAGAAGCAGAGCCCGCCCGCTGCCCCACCTCCGCCTGGCGCTGTCTCCGAGCCTCGAGGCCCTCCCAGCCGCCCCCGCCCGCCGTCGTCACGGCGCGACGGGCAGCTCGCATTTACATATGTTTTAGCACGAGGCTTTGGAAAGCTTGGGCCTTTTTTTTGTTCTGTTTTTCTTTGACGCTCTTCTCACCTATAATAGCTGGCCTCACTTTGGCTCCAAAGGCGAGGTTGCAGGATTGTAGACCCAAATCCTTGCCAGTGAAAGACTCCCTCCCCCAAGAGGAAGGAGTTGTGTTGTGTGTGTACCTTCTTTTCCTTCTTGGTCTTCGTCTTCGTCTTCGTTTTCTCTTGGTCTTCGTCTTCGTTTTCGTCGTCATCATCGTCTTCTTTTTCTTTTTTTTCTCTTTTTCTTTTTCTTCTTTTTCTCCCTCCTTTCTTCCTTCCTTCCTCTCTCTTTTTTTTTCCCCCTTCCTTCTTTCTTTTTTTTCTCCCCTTCCCCAAGCCATATTTTAATGGCCCTCAGCTCTCTGTGTGGCCATGTTTCCTATGAATAATTGCTTCATTATTTTTCCTGGGGGCTCTTGTTTGTGAGACTAAGGTGTTAGGCTCTTAATTTTCCATTTCCTACCCAGGAAATTAAGCTTCCCCTTCACTCGAACTTTTTTTTTCTTTTAAACATGATGTATATGTGAAAACCCTCCAAAATAGCATGTTTTGTTGTTGTTGTTGTTGTTGTTTGTTTGTTTTTTTAATTGACCAGAACCTTCACTTAGCCTACCAGAAGAGTTTTGTTTTGTTTTGTTTTTAACAAGGTCTTGGAAAGATTACCATTTGGGGCTTTTGATGGGGGTTGACTTTCCATTTCTGAGCCTTTTTCTGCTCTGTTACGTAAGGAGGCAGGTCTAGAGGATTCAAACTAGATGTATATTATTAGCATTGTAGTATCTTTAATTGAAGAGTGAAGTTTTGAAACGTAGTAGGTGGCTTCCTGCTATAGACAAGCTAGGTTTGAATGGAAGCAGCATTGCTGCATGAAGGAATAAGTGGTAATCCCAAAACCTGTTTCTTGGGGATTATACTTAAAATATACAATTTTTTAAATCCTACACTTATTTCACCTTTTAGGGACTCTATTGCCTTGAATTCTTTTTCTTTATCATTTATCAAAATGCTAATGAAAGATTATGCCGTGTGTCGTGATTATCAGCATGCCCACCAAGACAGTTTTTCTTTTTTGTAAGTCATGATGGAAAATATCTTTGGCCATATTACTTACAGAAAAGTGATTTTAAGCCGTGTGAGCAGTTTTAGGTATACAAGGATGTAAACAGGTCAGAAATCATGGAAAGTGAAGATGGAGTGTGTTTGGGTTTTTATTTACATAAGAATTTGAGGAATTTTTACATTTCTAAACAAAAAGAAATGGAATTATACAGAAATAAGTGTAAAGATATCTGTTAGCATGAAAATGGGCTCATTCCAGAGCCAATTTTGAAAAGAATGCCCTTAAATAAGCCAAGAAATAGAGTATAGAAGCTGAATGAATAAAATCCTCAGTGGATCTGCAGTTATGTTAAATAAGAATCGCATGTTCCTGAAATGACTTGCTTTTATGCTACCTCGGGTGGGAAAGAAACAGAACTAAAACCCGCGCTAATGCTTCTAGGGTCTCACTTTAATTTATTGAAAAGATATTTTTTATTTTTTAAATTTAATCATATAAGGTTAAAAACATCCTGAACCTTTGGATAATATGAGAAAAAAAAATTAACCATTCGGATAGTTTAAAAACCTGATGCCTGACACGGGCAGCTTTTTGAAAGTGCATCTCTGAGTCAGATTGCTTTTTTAAATGATTTTCTAAGTTAGACAATCAAAAAATATATATATGTATAAGCTACGTAAAATAATTAAAAATGGATAGCTAAAGTGTGCAGTTTGGAAAAGTAGATAATGTCAGGAAAAATACAGATATATTTAGCTAATTCAGACAGTTTCTTGGAAGATTTCTAAATCCAACTAAAATACATATCTAAGTGAGAGCATTTAAATATTTTTATGTCATACTGTTGAAAATATTACATGCTTTATATTAGTCTGAGCATTTGAAATCTTCCTCAGATCATTAAAAGCAATTAGATCATTTAAAATATCCATGTAGTCAATTCAGACTAAAAAATGGATTCTGCAATCTAACAAAAACAGTTTGCCTAAGTTAGATTTTAAAAAGAAAATACCCATTCATATATTTTAATTGTGTGTATTTAAAAAACCCACACGGCATGTCACAAATTTTTGAAGTGTTAAGGGTGAAGCTTTATATCTTCAGTGTGCTTATAAGTGATTTTACAAAACTATTTCTGCACACAAGAAATCAAATATGGCAAGATATTAACATCAGTATAGATTCCAATTTTTCCAACTTTTCTGAAAATTTGAAATTCATTATAAACATTTAAAGAAAAGGATATGCCTTGCACAATTTTAAAAAACTGTATCAAATAACTCATACAGTTTTTCTTGCTGCTTATCTGGTTCAAAAATTTTTTAAACTTCATTTCTGACTTGTAAATTTCAAAGTCATGTA